>JAGTTD010000019.1:0-600000 GCA_018398585.1 Simmondsia chinensis | reverse complement strand
GCTATTAATATTAAGTAAAAATTAAAAGATACGTAATCAATTTTGTTATAAAATAAAATATAAAAATAATTTAAATGAAAAATGATCCAAAATAATTTGCATATAGTTATAATTGTAAAAAATTAAAAATTAAAAATATTTACTTTGAATTAAATAATTAATCAAAATTTTCTCTCAAATTTATCATAAAAACGATTTTTCTCCCAAAATTCCTCCAACCAAATTTAAATTTTGGGAAGGAATTTTGGAGTTTCGAAATTTTCCCTCCCAAAATTTAAAAATTTGGTCAGTGTGATTTTGGGAGGGAAATTTTTTTTAGGATGAATTTAAGAGAAAATTTTGATTAAGCATTCAATTTAAAATAAATATTTCTACTTTTTAGTCTTTTTATAATTATAACTATATGTAAATTATTTTGGGTCATTTTTTATTTAAATTATTTTTTATATTTTATTTTATGGCAAAATTGATTACATATCTTTTAATTTTTACGTAATATTAATAGCAAAATAATAATTTGATTATAAAATAAAAGATGAACTATTATTTTGGAAAAAAATAATAGATAAACTTTAGTAAACTTAGAAAATTGCAGACTAATGAAATAAATAATTCATAAATATAATTAAGTTTATTATTTTTTACTTGGGTAGTAAATTTAATTCATTTTAAATCATTTAGGTGACTAAATAAGATTTTTATTAGGAGTTGGGTGACCAAATTTTTCAAAATTTAAATTGGGTGACTAATTTGTTCATTTTAAATCACTTGGGTGACTAAATTGAACTTTTTTTAAGAGTTGGATGACTAAATTTTTCAAAATTTGAGTTGGGTGACCAAAAGGGCATATTTTGGCCACTTTAGTGACCAACTTGGGACTTTTGTCATAAATATTCAAATCTCAAGGTAACTAAGCAATAGTTTCCCTTATATGTATCAAATACATGATTTACCACATAATTATCTGTATATTATTTTTTTTCTTTTTATTTTTGGGGAAATAATGGTGTGAATGTTGGAAGCATGGAAGCAAATCAAAGGCCAAACTTTTAAGGAGCAATTTTTTTATATATTTTATAAAATTATTTATTTATATCTTTTTTTGGCTTTGTTTTGTTTCGTGTTTTGCTACAGGTTCAATTAGGTCTTATTTTTATGAGGTGCTCGCTTTATCACTAATTATCGAGAAAAAGAACTATTTGGTCTTTTCATATGCAGGTTGTCTAATACCAACCCACTCATTGGGGCATTTTGAATCCATCCGTAACTTGGTCATTCAAAGTTTTGTTGCCAACTTTTCACTAACTTGACACTATTAAAAGTATAATGATTAAATTGACCCAATAAATAAAATATAGAGACCTATAGCATAAAAAAGATAGTTATCTTTGCAACCGCATTTTACTATATCATTAGTAAGTATATAATTTAAACTTTGTTATGTTTTATAATACAACAACATTTTATTGTCTTTAATAAGTATATAAATTATATATATAAATTAAGAGTATTTATTTATATAGTACATGTCGAAGTATCTGATCATTTATTTGTAATATGAATAGTGATCTGCAACACAAAAACAGACTTCAAACACACTAAAATCTAAAAGAAATAGGAGAAAAGGCAATGACAAAAATGATAAAAATCACTATATTATATATTACATTATTGTTTAATAAATCTAAGTTATTTTAGACTATATTTGACAAACAATTTTTCATAACTAGCTTTTTGACTAGTCAAATAGCTAATAGCATTGTTTGGTAAAAGTTTTGTTGTTAGCGTTTTTCATAATATTTAGCTTTTGAACAACAGTTTTTTAAAAGCTAAACAATTTAGTTTTTAGCTTTTTAAAATTTATGTAATCAAATTCTATTCATCATTTTATAATAATCTCCAACTTTAACATTTAATTTTATTAAATATATCACCGATCAGATAATAGCTAACAGCTATAATGGGCTTAATATTATAGACTGTAGAATTATTTCTTTTTCTATATAATCATGTGAAACATAACAGCCTGAGCAAAACTCACACACATGGGGCCCGAAATATCTTTCTAAAAAAAAATAATTTATTACAAAAAAGAATTATTTTGTTTTATTTTCTGGGATTTAAATTATGGGTCAGCGAATTTAAATAAAAGAAACATTATTTCTTTTTCAAATTTCTTACAAATAAAAAAGCAATTTTTATTCTGGGTTTCTCTAGATTTTTTTTTAAATGTTAGTAAGATCTCGGGTTCTTAAAGGTAAGCAACTTGTTAGTAGTGGAGATCGAACCCGAGTTTTATATGATGGGTCAGTGAAATTTTACTTCTAAAGAAAGATTTTCTACTGGTAAAAAAAAATTAAAAGAAAAATTGTTTCTTTTTCAAATTTCTTATTAATAAAAAGTAACTTTTATTCTGGGTTTGTCTAGATTTTTTTTTTTAATGCTGGTAAGACCACGGGTCTTTAAAGGGAAGCGACTTGTCTCTAGTGGGGATCGAACTCGAGTTTTATGTGACTGGCCAGTGAAATTTTACTTCTAAAGAAAGATTTTCAACTGGGCAAAAAAAATAAACTAGAAATTGTTTCTTTTTTCAAATTTCGGACCAGAAAAAGCATTTTTTTTTTTTCTGGGTTTTCTGAGATGGGCCAGTAAGATTTTTACTAGAAAAATAATATTTTCAGTACTTTAAGGGCTCCTGCATAAGCAGGATCAGTGAGATTTTACTACCAAATAAAAAAAAATTCAATTTTTTGGAAGAAATTTCTGGAAAATAGAAAGGGAAAATGAGTAAAATAGGAGTAAACTGCAGAGGATACCAAGAAGCAGTAGAAAAGGGCCACAACTTTCTTCATCATCAAAATAGCATTAGAACTGATCAGGACCGTCCATTCCAATTCCTATGCAGTGATCGGACGGTCAGGATTAGATCTGGTGATGCTGATCCTTTCATGCAGCAATTTGCATTTGCTTCTTCCATCAGATCTCCCGGTACTTCTTTTTTCTTTTTGTGTTTATAAATATAAAAGCAACATTCCTACTATCCCAAAGCACGCTTAACTTCGGAGTTACTAATAGGATCCGGAGCTTGCGTGTTTGTACCCTTATAAATATGAATATTCGTTATTAATAAATATTTTTAATAATCATGATTAGTTATGCTTTAATATCTTAGTATTGATTAAGTAGTTTTTTAGTACATAAAAGTTTGCATTTGCATATTATAGTCTACCAAAATGGAATTTTTTTAAAAAAAATTTAGTTTATTATTATTATTTTAATTTCATAGCTTGTGTGGTGGTGGTGGGTAGGGCTGGCAAATACGTTATATTGTGTGTATTTCGTGTTATGCGAGGAATTTTAGAAACGGAGTTAATCTTAACCCGATCTGTTTATTAAATAGGTTATGAACTCCCGACTTTTACCCAACTCAAATTGTATTGGTGATTTTTTTTCATAGATGCTAGCTTAACGACATATAAACATGTTAATATTATTATAAAATGTAGTTTATATTATCTTAAATGGATAAGCTACAAAAAATATACATATAGTAACAGTAGTGTACCACTAAATTACCTAACATAGTTATATAAACGGTTCAAGCGTGTCAAAAATATGTTAAATGGGTCAAACCTAAATTCAACCAATTATCTAAATGGGTTAAATGGGTCAACCCAAATTGAACTTGGCATCCAAAACCTCAATCCAAACCCGCTATTTTTATGCCGTGTTCGTGTTTTGTCAGATCTTGCCAGGTAGAGGATAAACTTTTTGTCTACTTGAGATAGATGAGTAGGGTTGTTTGTTTGTCTTTGTAGTGCCGGGACGAGATGTATTGTATATATTTTGTGATATGAGTAATGAAAATTTCTCGCTTACCTTTCGGTAAAAAATAAATTTTTTTATTCCAAAATGGGCCTAACAGTAAGAAAAAAAAATGCAGTGTTTACCGAAGAACAATGGAAGGAATTAGAAAGACAAGCAATGATATTCAAATACTTGCTGGCTTGTGTTCCTGTTCCCCCCCACCTCCTCCGTAAGTATTCTCTCAGTTTCCATTACTGAAATTTGAATTTTGAAACCCAATAGAGATAAGTCTGCTTGGGCAAGAGTAAATGTGCTTGAGCGAGAGTAGTATCAAGATAGGTGACTTCCTGGGAAGTCCTTGTGTTGCACCCCTCAGGTTGGGAGTTCTTGGAAACAACCTCCCTTCAGGGTACCCGAAGGGGGAAGGTTGCGTATATCCACCCCCGACCCTGCTTAGGCGGGAGCCTCTGGGGCATTGGGAATGTTGCTTTGCTTATTGAGATAAGTCTGCATACATCTGATCCTCCTTAGATCCTACCTCGACAGGAGCCTCTTTGAGGCAATAGGTTTATTGTTGTTGCTGTAATACGAAAAAGGTCAAGTGAAGAAAATGTGTTGAATGTTTCTTTATTATGTGAAAGACTTGTAAAAGTGAGTGTGAAAATACTTAGATTGATTAGAAATGTAGCAATGGAGGGTCACAATATGTGCGGTTGACCCGATACCCTGCCTTGGCGAGAACCCTTGAAGGCACTGGGTTTGTGTTTGGTGTAGTAAGTGCAGTTGACTTGAGTATAAAAAGAGTTGTGCTCAAATGATTTGATTGTGATTTCAATTTTTCCGTCCAAATGTTGCATTTTGGATGGTTTGTAGTTTTACACGTGCAAGCGTTACATTTGAGTCGTAGAAAGTGATTAAGTGGGTTTCTGAGTTACGAATAGAGATTATAGTTCAAAGTTTCATAGTGGATGAGTTGCCTATTTGATTCTGGTACTCTTCACTCTAATTAAGAGAGGTTTCCACGTAACTATAGTGTGTTGTTTTGTTCTAATTTTTCGCTTCTGTATTGTGTGACTTAAATGAAGTTGCATTCTAGATAGAACAACTCACTCGGGTTATATTTTAAATATTTTGTTTGTTAAAAATGCAATGAGAGGCTTTGTTTTCTCATTTATACATATGTCTTGGGCTGGTTTAGTATCGTTTTTTATTTGCAATTTTTGTCATTAAAAAAAAAAAAACCAATGCTTTCAAATGATTTTTTCCCTCTTTTAGTTTCCTATTGTCAGTTCTCATTCAAATTAAGAGAAAATTAAAAATTAGAAATCAAAAGCAGGCAAAAATAGTTTTTAGAATATGATTTATGACATAAAAAAAAAAAAACCAAAACCATAAATAAAAAAAGACATTAGATGAGCCCATAAATTTCTAAAAACCCGCTCTTTTATGTTAAAATGGGTGTTGTGGGGGGAAGTGGGGAGGTGTAGGAGGACAGACGGGAAGAAATGGAGGTGCTCTCGGCTGGTGGCGGCGCCCCAACAAAAGTACTGCCACCGCCACCTCCACCGCGGCCGTGGTTCCCGTTCAAGAAAGCCTGTGGAACTCTCTTTTCATCCATACCCCACCACCAACACCTCCGCCGCCAAAAACATCGGCCGCCAAATCCCAGGTACTAATATATATATATATATGTTTTTCAAATTGGCAAAAACATTTCAAGGGATGGAGGAAAGATGCTTTGAACCCTGGATCCTCGGTGGCCTAAAGCATACCCAAACACTGGGAAACAAGGGATGTTGGCATGAAGCGCAAGCAACATACCCAATGCCCCAAGGGCTCCCGCCTAAGCAGGGTCGGGGGGCGGATGTACGCAGCTTTCTCCCTTCAGGGTATTACCCTTGAAGAGAGGCCGTTTTCGAGTACTCCCAACCTGAGGGTGAGGACTTTCCAGGAGGTCATCCAACCCGGTACTGCTCTCGCCTAAGTACGCTTAATTTCGGAGTTCTAATGGGATGTTGGCGTACCAAGTGCTAATTTAAATCCTAATTTTTATGCGTTTTTTGATAGAAGTATATCTTATGTGTATAATTATGGTATATAAGTGACTATATAATGTTTGTGATAATATTATAAATTTATATACATATATCAAAGTTCTCTAATGAATGATAATATGCGGTAAAAATGGGCTCAATAAATTGAATGCAAATGCCATCATCATCCCAAGCCTATTCACTTCACAAAAAAATTACTGCATTTTAAAAAATACCACTAAATAATTGGAATTTTATAATCTAACGATCTCTCAGTTACGTGTGTTAAACACAAAGCCAGTGCCCCAAAGGGCTCTTGCCAAGGCAGAATCTGGGGTGCGTGAAGTATACACAACCTTACTCCTACAGGATGCTATCCTGTAGTAAGGCTGTTTCTAAAGGGCCCCCATCCCTAAAAATAAAGACATAGCAATATTTATGAAATTCAAGTTAAATAAAGCAGTGTATTAGATACCTCTTGTAAATAATTTACAGCCAAGATTTGTTGAGTATTAAAAAAAATAATAATAATTTCCTTCCCTTATCCCTTCTTTCCTTTTGCCCCGTAAAGAGGTATAGGCCGTAAATTATTATTTTTTTTAGTATCCAACAAATCTTGGCCGTTTATTACAATGGAGGGACATGATTGACTCCTCTCACGCTCTCATTCTCTCATAACAACGCCACCGTAAATATATTTTTTGACATAACATGGTTAAATTTGTAGATGCAGTAGAAGTTGGGACGAAGGGGTTAGGAGTTGGGCATACCAGTGAAAAAGAGTTTAACAAGTCAGTTTCCACTTTTGATCCCACTCACACATTCCTTGCTCCTCAATATTATGAGCACCTACCCAGGTATTGTTCTAGCCAAAGTGAATTCTAACATTTTTTTTTTTTGGGACCCGGTGGTTGGAAACTCCGGGGATCAGAGTTGTTACCTGGTTCTATGCCTACTAGAGGCATTTCTCCCTTCCCTACCTTATCGATGTTAAAAAGAAAACCCAAATTGAGGTGCTTTTGAAATTCTTCACTTTTTTTCGGTTTTTTATGGTATTGTTTTGGTTGTTTATCCTTTGATCTTTCTTGTTTTTGCTTCCGGAGTTGGCTTTGTGGTCTCTCGCTCCTCGGCACTCAGTACTCTCTTGCATCTCGGATTGTATCTAATTATCAAAAAAAATAGTTTGTACTATGCCAATCCCTAGTACTTCGTATTCTTTTAATGAATATAACAAAATCAACCCTAATATGGGATTCCTTATATATGGTTTATTTCACAGAAATATTTGATTTTGGATCTGGGCTTTTTGTTTTTGCAGGAATTTGGAGCAAAATTGGCAGCCATTACTGCACATAAATTGCAACAGAAACTCGTCCTTTCTGCATCACCAATTTGAAAAGGGTGGTTCCATAAAACCCTCGATGGGTTCAATAGATCTGTCAATGGATCGGACTAATTACATTGACGAAGAAACGAGCCAAACCCAAATGGGCCTTGGTATTCTCGATTCCAACTATAACAATGTGGATGATACGAAACCTCAGCTCGCAAACTGGCTAAACCCTTTGGCCGAGGTCTTGGATTCTGGCTCACCATTCAAGACAGCTGTCTCATGCCCGTTTGACGTTACCCACAAAACTAGTGGTTGAATTAGTGACGGCTTGTTTAGTATATGATTTTCTGTTTGCAGATTTTGACTTTTAAAAAACTAAAAACTAAATTCACAGCTTTTTATTTTAAGAAACTAAAAACTTTCTTTTTTTTTTTTTTTGGCTTTTGATTTTCTATTTTATATTCACTTAAATTTGGAAAGAAAAAAAAAACACATAAACAAAAAGCCATAAACCAGAAAAGTAATTTCCAAATTTAGTTTTAGCTTCTTAAAAAATCAAAAACCGCAAATAGAAAAACCGATTACCAAACATGCCTTGATTTACTTGGAGGCTTTTCGAATTTTGTACTTGTGTTCGTTTTTGTTTTGCTATGAGAGTGGAAACTATGTTGGACATGTTCTGTGCACGTTGGTTGCTTGCTTGTGTGTTATTTTCATAAACACAATCTTCTATACATATATTGGTTAATCTTTTTTACTACGGTTTTGAGGGCTTCATTTCATATTAATGATTTATTCATGTCGGAGTACGAGTAATAATCATGTTGTATCATATTGTGTCATTACCAAAAATGTTACTCAACATATTATCGTGTTCATGAAAATACGAGGCTGACTTGAAATTTACGTTCTTGCTTATAACACTACTTCAAGATAATTTTTCCAACTATGGAAATCTAGGTCAGTCAATAACATTGCAAATCCAACACATTTAGGACTTGTTTGACCATGTTATGAAAATAATATTTTTTTCATAATCCCTTTGAGAAAATATAAGAACGAGCATTTTCATCTAAAATATTTTTAATTCCACTTTTGCTTCTACTTTATCAGAAAAATTGTTTTCCTACTGTTTTGAATAAAGTGCTTTTATATTTGGGTCAAACACTTCGGAAAACTGAAAGAAGCGTCTTCAGTGAAAAAGCACCTCTTCGCTCCAAAAACTTGACCAAACAAGTACTTATTTGCACAAGCAGGTTGCAGATCTTGTTCTATACAAGACAAAATTACATGGCTGTTTTCATCCAATCTATATCTAGTTGAACTCGTGACCACACTAAAGCAACATCTCAGTGCCCCAAAGGCTCCCACTTAAGCAGGGTCTGGGGGACGGATGTACACAGCCTTCCCCCTTCAGGATGCTATTCTGAATAAAGGCTGTTTCCGAGTATCCCCAACCTGAGGGGTGCAACACGAGGACTTCCCAAGAGGTCATCAATGCTGGTACTGCTCTCGCCCCAGCACGCTTTACTTTGGAGTTCTAATGTGATCCTATGCTTCAGTGCTAGGTTGTGACCACACTCTCACCCATTAATCACTTTTTGGCGAAACTCAAACATATGATCTCTTGTTCTAGAACCTCTTAAGATTCGAACCAATGTTTAAAAGCAAGGATTACCGAAATCAAAAGAGAACTGGTGAAACCAAGAATATAATAGAAAACCCAGTCTTTTCTGGAGGGAACTTCCAAGGAAAAAAAGTCACAAACATCTGCAAGACAAAGAGACATGGGTCTGCACAGACAAATCATCTCTAAACCGAGTCCGGTCTCATTACTCTGTGCCAGAAGCACAGATTTAACTCAATATATATAAGCCTCGGAAATAGCCCCAACCCGACTCTGATAACCTCCTATGACAACAAGGATACAGGTCTAAAACTGACCCAAGAGAACAAAACTATAAAAAACGGAACGAGGCACCTCCAAAGTCTCTGTGCGTTGGTCGATGTATGTACTTGTGATCCCTTACTCAGCAGTGGATTGGTAGTGCTCGTTCAATGCAAAGGGGCACGAGGGGGTCGGGGACGAACTGGGGTCTTCGAAGGGCTCACCCTATGTATTGAACCGGCGATTTATGGTTAGCGAGCAGAGTTGGACATTACCCAAGCAGAGGGGCGATTACATGAACAAAGTTGGAAATTACCCAAGCATTGTTGGACATTATGATTAAATTTTTTATAATTTATCGTTAGTGTTTACGTAGTCAGAAGAAATATTATTATATATGAAACACCCCATTTATAACGTTCTCTTTGAGCCTCGAAAATAACAAGACCGGCCCTGTTAACAATAGAGGACGAGAAATTACATAGGGGGAATGTGAAACAGACCTTATAGGCAGTGACCCGAGTATCACACCACTGCAGTTGAGGGCTGCAATTGCGCTTTCAGCCTGCAAAGAATGGAAAATGAACTAACATCAATGGAAAACGCGGAACAAGAATAGTAGGGCCCATTTGTTATCGCTTTCCGTTTATGGTTTTCTTATAGCTTTTGGTTTTTTGTTTTCAGTTTTCACTCAAACTAAGAACAAACTGAAAACAAGAAACTAAAACCAAAAAATTAGTTTCCAAAACGGATTTTGGTTTTTGAAAAACCAAAAACTACAAACAGAAAATAATACCAAACATGCCTGTAATTATTTTTAACAAGGAGGGACAACTTGAATGACGAAGAAAGAACCAGAAGCTATATCACTTCACAACCCATCACCAATCAAAGCCTATGTCATCCAAATTCTTGAGACTCGGATATGGACATATATCTAGAGGTCAAACTCAACTATAGATTTCTTTTCAGTGCTTTTGATCTAATTTAAAGTGTTCAAGTATCATAACAACATGCAAGTTGCATTATTTGTCGCTAGTAGTTCGATGCGAAATGTCAAAATACCTATGACCAAAGCAAACGACAGCCAATAGAGCAAAAGGAACAGGAGAGAAACTAGCTGCAAAAACAAATAATAAAAATAAAAATAAATTGAAGCAGCAAATTACTAAACCAAAACCATGATGTGATCACAGCTAATAATCAGTTGTCTTTGGGCAGTTTGACTTTATGATCCTGAAACTACTTTTATATTGCTACTAGGAATCATTCAACTACAAAACAGAAGGCAAAAAGGGTGCTTCCCGTATATAGTCAAGCCTGTTAACCAGAAATACTAAGAGGAATACAAGAATAAGAGTTAACAGCACCGACATGATCAGTGCAAAGGAACAGCAACAGAACCCAAGCCAACTAAATTGGAATCAGGAGTCTTTAGACATCAAAAACATTACACTTCATAAGGTTTTGATAATAAAATTACCACACATCATAAGGTTTTAATATAAGATTACGACATAAACTGTCCAGAAAGTTAGGAAACAAGCTGAAGGCAAACACTGAAGGAAAAACTAAAGAAAACAGAAACTAGAAAAACTTGTTTTTAAAATTTTATTTTAGTTTGTCAAAAAAAAAAGTGCAAAAAGAAAACGATACAAAATAGGCCTAAATGAAAGGCGTTCCCTTCTTCCACAGTGAAGGTCCGAGTTGACTTTTTATAGTCTCCAAAGAAAATCTTTTCATCCTCAATTTCTGTAGAATGTCTAAGCTAAAACTATCAATAAATAATGTCGTCACACAAACTACTAGAGATGTTCCTAGAAAGTAGTTTTTAACATCTTATATCTCACCCTCCAGACGCTGCTTTGACAGGAGCCCTTGGGGCACCGGATTGTTGTTGTTAATCAAACATGATGACAAGAGTCAGCTTACTTTTAACGCTTGCATAGTAATTAGGGCAAGCTTTGGAAGAGAGGGTTTACATAACTGTGGATGTAATCCTAGATTCTTAAGAACTTCAATAATTCAATTTAAGCTGCTCCAGATACACGAATAGCATATGCAATTGTCTAACTCATCAAGCTAAAGTTCAACCAGCAGTACTTCCAGTTGCTATGCATTAACCATGAAGTCCACATCATAAAAGGATGGTACAACAGTAGATTAACAAGACTTCTACCATTACACCAACTCTAACAGCTCACGCAGAATATGAATTTGCAGAAGGTGATTCATCTGGCATGCACTATGACATCCAAGTAGGAGAGCCAATTTTTCATGAGCTTGATTGCCTCTGGATCAATATATTTTGATCATATATTTGTAAGATTTCTTTCATTTGAGGCGTCAACCCAAGGCTGTAGATGTATTACTAGTTTCTTAGGAACTTTCACAATTCAATTTAAGCGGCTTAGGCTACAGAAAGAGCATATGCAATTGTCTAATTCAAAAAGCTAAAGCTTGACTAGCAGTACTTCAGGTTCCTAGTACATTGACCACGAAGTCCACACATCATAAAAGGTACTGAAACTGACACTTTATTAGCCACCTACAGTTATTTTTCCTGCACATTTCCCAGTACTAGAACCAGCTAAAGTTCAAGACAATATGAAATAACACCGTTGTCAGAATTGATGATTTCATTATGGAGAGAATGACAAGCGGAGAGATGAAAAACTTTTAAAGAAGTGATATAGCACAAAGGAGAAATCGACTAATTTCTAAACCAATTAACAAACTCTTGGATTCAATTCATAAAAAAGAAAAATATATCTCCACAAATTACATTAGAGTCCTGTATATAGGATAGGTACCTGAATCCGAAAAGATAAAGAAACATAAATCCAATTTAACTAGGAAATAAAGATAATCAGAATCTCAAAAAGTGTAATCCTCACCTAACTAAAATGAAAGATGTGAGTAATCTCAATTTAACCTAAATCAAATAAATCCTAAAAGACAAAGAAGATCTAGAAAATTTAAAAGTTATAAATATACATAAACTCCTTATCTAAATATCTCCATGAATCTTATATTTTACATATACTCGTACTGCATCAAGAAGCCAAGTGGCCTTGATAATCATAAGACTCCTCCCCAAATCAGCTTACTGTGGCACTGTTAATTATGATCTTCGCAACTCATTTTGAAACTTTATTCTACGAACTTTTTTCCAACTATAGGCAAGCATGAATTTGTTGGGTTTGATATCGGTGGTTAGGCTACCCACCCTTGAGCATAAGGTCTTGAATTCAAAACTCACCTCCCCTCTCCTTCTAATGTTGGTGGCTTTAAGGCAACTTTGTACCTCCTTACTATTATAAAAGACCTACAAGTGAACACGTATTACCAAACCAATCCCAAAGTCACCTCTAGAAGACAACTCCAAGGAGACAACAGCAAAAGCGTTAAGTGGGGTACACAAGGGTATCTAAGTATTTTTAAGCCACTGCAATCCACATCCATGTCCACAGGGAGGCAAGAGTAGACAATTGCCGACAATTTCATTATTGTTTCAATGTAAGATTCAAAATTCGCTCTCTAACAGACTTAGGCAATGCTAATAAACTTATTAACACCGGAGACCCAGGTATGACTTACTATATATGCAGGCAACTTCATGTGGTTTAAAAAGATTTTTCTAATATTAAGGGGAGAATATTCTAGGTTCTAGAAACTTGAGGAAATGGAACGGATCATGCATGTACAATGAGTCAACCACAGAGATAATAATACTTCGAAAATGAGTTAAACACCACGAGCTTACATGAACAAACTCAACAAAAGCAATACGAGTTGAATGATGATAATCGCCAAGCAGCCTGAGACGATGGACCTGGAAAGCAAATGATTCTCAACAATACATTCTAAAATTGAAGGACAAGGCCCAAAATTAAGCTATATGAGAAATAACACACCTCTCCACAAACTGATTCAAAGAACAGTTTGACATCTGCTTGCGTAACCTGCATAAAATTAAAAGGCCACAAGAAAACTCAGCAATGAAATACATTTTCATGTTTATCGCAGCTTCCACTGAAGAAGTAATGCATGCACAATGATAATAGTACCTTCTTATCAATGTTTGTACAATAGATAGTTCTTGCACACATCACTCGTTCATCTTCAGACTGAAAATCACAGCGAGTAAATTAGTTCACGACTTAAACTTTGTTTCACCAAAATGACTACCTTTACTTTATAATAAGAACTGATACAACGGAAGAAATGAAATATATCTAGTCTCGAGTAAAGGACACGGGCTATTATTAGTCAATGGGTTTCTCACCCTAGGCAAGAAAGTTGGGTTAACCGGAGCAATGGCAGTTTTTGACGGAAGCACTCTAACCGGATAATACCCAAGCACCGTGCCTGACAGATTTAAAGCATTTCTTGCACCCTCTGCCAGTACAAGAGCCGATATTAAATATACCAGCATAGCAGGAGCAAAATCGAAGCTAATTATTTAGGAAAGTTCATAAGTAAATACCTTCATCAGTAAACTCTATGAAAGCAAAGCGAAGTACAGAATTTGGATCACCACATACACGGCAATCAACAACCTTGAGCCCAAGACAACGAAGCAATTCAACAATATGATTAACTGCTCAATAGAGCATAAACCAAATACAAGGAGAAGAGCAACTAATATGCGCTACCTGTCCACAATTGATAAATAGAGCTGCAAGCTGTTCCTCAGTAACCTATAACAGAACCCAGGTTTGAATGAGGTCAAAGTACTCAAGAAACAACACCCGTGAAATTTCACTAAACCTTAGGTCAGACCCATAAAGTTGGCACATACAAAGTCCATGTATAACCCTAAGTGGGGTTTCCACCCTAAAACTAATCAACGTTACGTGTAGTATCCCATTAGACTTATATGTTGATTTCTTCTCTTCCATGACTCCAACATGAGATTTCTTACCAGACTCACATGTGGAGTCTTTAACAACACCGTATAGGCCCCAACAAAACAATTTTTTACCTGTTGATCAATATCAGATACATAAACAGTCCGCCTTATCACCTCTTCACGCTGTGCCATACTGGTCCGGCTATTCATCCTCCTCTTCCCCTGACCATAATTATTCCTCCTCTACATATAAAGAATAGCACAACACCAATTATATTCCAATAAAACAAGGGAATTCATCACTTAGTACCTAAGGTGAAAGGTCTGAGCATTTATCATCTAGGTACCCTCATATTTCAATATATATGATGCGGTACCTTAAGATTTTAAAATTTTCACTTTTGTATCCTAAAGTTTAAAAACTTTATCAATCAAATAATCTTTACATAATTCATCAGTTATCTTCGGAAAATGTGAATAACATGATTCCAATAATATCCAAGTATAATTTGCCAAAATGTGATGATATTTTGGCCGACGATGTCGACATAACACATTATTTCGACAATGTATAGGTATCTTTCATTAAAATCCGACGAATTTTTATCCTAACCCGCTAAATTTTTGCTAAAAATACTAATGTAACTTATATATTTTATCGTAATTATTTACCACATCTACAATTTTTGGTGAAAATTAGTAAACTTCTCCGATTCCAGCATAGGGTACATAGTTGACAAATGCACATATTGATGAAGGATACCTTATTGCACGTATTGAAATGTTGGATACTTAGATGATAAATGCTCAAACCTCGTAATACCGAAGTATTGAGTTCTTATGAGACAATCACGAGATATTCGAATGGCAGGAGAATTCAAAAACAAATCAATCGCATACCCTTCTGCCCGCAAAAACATTAGCATTGCCAGAGGCGGGCTGCATTACAAAATTGTTCACATAGCCAAACCCATTTCCACCCCCAAAATAAGGCTGAGGTTTTGGCGACGGCACAAACTCCTCAGCCATGGGGTTCAATTTCGATAACATCTCTTCCAAATCCCTAATATCTTTCTTAAACTCTTCCCCATCCAACTCATTCTCCCCATTCCTCCGTTTCTCCACCCCGTTTGTGAGATTATTCTCACTACAAGACTTAGTCAAAACCTTATGATTCTCCAAATTACCGTTCATTTCCTCGCCGCCGTTGATTTTGGCAACAGTTTGCAATTTAGCAGTACCATTAGTACTATTAGTACTATTAGTACCATTAGTACCATTCACTTCAGTGGCGGTTATTTTGTGATGATCGGAGCTGAAATTCTGAATCGATTGCACCTTCAAGGTGAAATTATTGCTATGATCTTTCGCTGTAGGGCTAGATTTTTCGCTGGTATGAGAGTGATTATGATTCGATCGCTCTAGATCGTTGTCCACGTGCGAGTCCGGAGCGGTAGTCTCCACGCGAGTAGCAACTGCAGTTCCTGATGCGCCGTTCTCAGCAACCGCCATTGACGATGATGATCGTATTCTCAAAGCACTCCGGTTACGAAGAATCAATGGTTTTCTCTTCCGATTCTCCAATTTTCCTGAAAAATTCACAATTTCTCACCGATCAATCAAATCAAACCCTAGGAAACTCAAAAATTCACACATTTAAAGCAACAAATCACAGATGATTCAACATACCTGTCGTCGATTTTTCAACTAAAAAGCACTGAACTCCATTGATGAACACCGAAGATGGGGAGCAGAATCAAAATGAAGGAAAATCGAAACTTAAAAAGACAAAATTAGTACAAAAAAGAAGAAAAAACAACAATAAATCACAAAATTATCTGGAATTTCTTAAATTTCAGTTTTCTACACTGATTCCTCCGCAGAGAGAATGACAGAGAGATAAAGTGTGAAGAAGAAGAAAATGAAGAGAGAGAGAGACACCCTCAAATATTGTCAGAATAATTCTTTTAAGAAAAATAAAAAAGAGGATATTTATTTTATATATATATATATATATATATATTGTGTCATGTTTTCATCATGCCACATTTTGGCTTCGACCCATTTGTCATTACTCTACATCTCATAAGGATCATTTGCATTTGGTATAAATAAGTAAGGTTTTTTTTTTTTTTTTTTATGTGATGCACGGATATTATATATATTTTAGAGTTATTTGTATTAAAGGTTTATATACTTTATTTATTGTATTAATTTATTTTTTATACTTTTAATTGTATTATTTTAGTTCATAAATAAGTTAAAATGTGTCAATTTAGTCTTTTGGTCAAATTTAAATTAAGTTAATATCGTAATTTTAAATGATAAAATTATATTAGATGCAAGCAACTTATTATAAATTCATTTGTTTACTCAATTTAATCTAATGCATGGACGACCTGTTAAAATTTTCATTAAAACTTAACATAAAATTTTCTCTAAAGATCAAATTGACACATTTTGTAATTGTACAAGGACTAAATTTACATAATTAAAAGTACAAAAATTAAATTGACACAATGGGTAAGGTAATAAGGATCTTTAGCATAAATAACCCTATATTTTAAAACGTGTAGAAAAATTAAAATTATTATTTCTTTGAGTTAGTTGCATTTTTTCTAACTGTTATTCCTCATATATTTACTATAGTTCTTACAATTTACTTCTTTGTAAATATACGTTATTTATTGTTTTCATACTTATTTATAATTCTTATTTAATAGTCATTTTTATAATTTAATTGTTACTATTTAAATATGTATTTATTATAATTTTTTCTTTACTTTTTATGCAAGTTGGTAATTGAAAGAGAGTAGTATCTTAGAATTCTAGGATTAGAAGTAAGAAGACGATTATAAGTGGGAAGAAGCTTGACAACGATAATATAGACAGATAGATGTCTTATATATTTTGTTATATTACATTTGTTTTTAATAAATATACAATGATATAGTATAATGTAAAAAGATTGTATATTTATTTTTAACTTAATGTTGTAAAATGTATTATGTACTTATTTTTAATAAATGCACCTGATTCTTGCTTAGTTAATGGCCTCTTTAGTCAAATTGTTCTCTGGAAGCATTTTTTGTAGAAATACTTTTTATTAAGGAAGTATTTTTGTTGAATTTTTAACTTTTGTTTATACTTCTATTTTAAAATATAAGTATTATTTTTCTAATTCTACTTGGAAGTAGAAAATTAGTTTGTACATTTTTAAAAGAACTTTTTTTTTCCAGACCCGATATCCTTAAAACATGAGGAAAAAAAAAATTTTAGAAGAAGTTTCACGAAATAGGCTCGTATAATAATATAGTATAAGTCGTTATGACTGAAACCAAATATAATGCGACGTAGACTTATTTTGTTATAAAGTTGAGACGATATTGCTATAAACTTGAGTCAATTTATCATTTTAAAGTAAATTTAAGGGTTTTCTTTTTTATTGAAGATCACTTAAAATTTAGGTGCGGTATTAAAAAATTATCTAGATTATCAAATTTGCCAATATTGCACCTAAACTTTCTAAATTTTTTTAATATCACACCTTAATATAACAACATTAACTTCCTCTAGTTTTTATTGACATGACATTAGGAGAAAAAAAGAGAAAATATATATCACATTTGTTCGTACCAGATGCAACTAATTCTTGCCTCCATGAGTTACCCTAAATTTAACCAATCAATGTGTTTGCTGAGTTCAAACAACAGGGATGCTCCACCCATTAATATTCATGCCTAGTACAACAATGACTCGTTAACAAGTTGTTCATCTTACATTAAGAACTCGGTATTAGCTCAATGATAGCTCACTCAATTGCAAAGTCAACCCAGCCTCGAGTTGGACTAGGTTTTCAAACTCGACCTTGTTAAGGCTTAGAGAGCTCGAATCTGAACAAGTGAGTGCATGGTTCAACCCGGCTCCTTTTACCCCTACTTTTTTAACGACGATGGGTATAACATATCTAGTATATTATGTGAAGATGTCCATCACGAACATAGTCCAATAACGAGGAACGTCAGAGGCCAAAAGCGCTACTTGAGTTTATTCTCCACAGTTTAAAAAAAATGTTATGCAAAGAGGAAGATGACGATGATGATGGGTAGTTTTGGAGTCCTAATTGTAGGCAATCTATTATCTTGGTTGTTTCTGTCAAAGAACCATTTATCCCAAAAGTTTAAACTTTTGGAATATTTGGTTCTTTAATATGATATTAGAGTCTTGTTGACTAAAAGGCCGTGAGTTTGAATTTTAGCAGACCTCACTTTCAATATTTCACCCATCAACTTCAGCTTTTGGGAAAAATGGTTCCCTGACATGGTATTAGAGCGTTGATGACTAAGAGATCAGGAGTTCGAATCTCAAAAACCCCCACTTTAATATAAAACAATTTAAGCATAAGGTATGAGGTGGCCATGTGCACTATCCACGCTTTAAGCCCAATGGGCCTTCGTGTTGGGGGGGTAATATTAAAGTATAAAACTATTCTTGAACCTCCACCTATCTGCTTAAACTTTTGAGAAAAAATGATTCTTTGATAGTTTCAAGTATTTTTTACTGTTTATCTTCGAGCCCTACTTTACACTCGACTGCTTTCTCGAATTTGTATACAAATTATAAAAAGAAGGATGACCATAATGAGAGAGATGCACACGTGGCAGCTGAAGGCAGAGCTAGTGGTGGGGGATGATAAGGGGGAGGGTGCTGAATGTGGTGTCTCTTTGTGACTCAGTCCCTACCCCCACTATTTGGCTTATGTTTTCTTGAAATGGGCATCATTCTCATTTCATTTTTTTTCTTTTTTTTTTTCCTATATAAACATATACAGTTAATGCTCAGTATCGCTATATGGTAAAAAAATATTATGAATACTATATAACTGATAAGAAATCAAAATAGCCTAAATTTGAAACAAACCTCGTGCCTCAAAGACTCCCGCCTAAGCGGGGTCTAAGAAGGTGAATGTACGCAGTCTTCCCCCTTCAAGGTGCCACCCTGAGGAGATGCTATTTCCTAAAATTTCCAACTTAAGGTACTACTTTCGTCCAAACACGCTTAACTTTGGAGTTCTAATGAGATCCGGTACTTATATCTAAGAACCCCTTTAGGTAAACAATTGCAGTTGAAAAAAATCAAAAGTCTAAACCTTATTATGGTAATGGTACTGACTATTTGAACCACCGAGTCTTCGCTTCAAGAACAATATTCATTACCACCACAAAGTCCAAAAGTATAGTTTATTGTGCATAGTTTTAATTTTTGAGGAACTAATAATTATAATTCGAAAAAATTTTTCTAATTTCTTTGTTCATTTACTCTCAAATTTTACCAGAATTTGGTTAAAACTAAAGATAGAATATAACAATACGTAAAATTCACTATCAAACCTGATTTTAAATTTATCAAAAACTAAAAACTATAAACTGAAAACGACCTCAAATAAAACTTGAGGTAAATAGTGGTTGTATAGGTAAAAGGCAAGATGGTCCAAGCTCTAGAAACATCTATTTGAAAGGAGTGGCAATTTTTTCATGAAGAAAATAATTAATAAAGTATTGACTTTGGATATTATTTAATGCCGCCAAGTAGATGAAAATAGACATTTGTTTATTTATTTTTATTTATTTTATTTTTGGGTTTTGTAGTTAGAAATCATAGAGGGTATCAAGACAAATGTTGAGCCGAATATGCCAAGGGGGCTGTTGTCATGCAATAATTTTTCTCACCCTTTTGTTCTTTTACCCCGTTTTCGGGTTCGCTCGGCTCTTGAAATTTTAAGAGAACAAAGTGGCCAGCTACTTATAAAGGTTAATAAGTCGATCCGTGATTTATTTTATGGGTGAAGTTTGTACAGACATGTCGAATCGGATTAGTTCTGTCTGTGTATATGTCTGATTTGGTGAGGAAATTTTCTTCACTATGAGACATGTGGGTCAGGTCAAACCCAGTTTTTTGAAGGAATTTTTTTATTTTAAATATATCATTGACAAAAAGTATAAAATTAAATATGTATAAATATAAATCATTAATGTCATAATTTTATTAATAAAGTGTAAAATATAAAATACAGCACTGATATATTCGAACACTCTGGGCCTGCAATAAAAAAACGTAAAAAAATACAAAAAGTTTCTTCTAACATAATAGGCCTCTATATTAAGGCGTGTCATGTCGTATGGAATATGGTCGTAAACGTGTGACATCGGCCAGGTAAAAATGGATCAAACTCATGTCATGACACTAGCCTGACCCGCTTTTGACCCTTTACAAGTATGATGTGTATTAGACTTGTGACCTCCCGGTTGAATCCAGTTTGAAAGAGAAATTTTTTTTTTTTTTTTTTTTGTTGACTTGTGACCCGTTCCTCTATAGTCAGTTTGCCAACATATGGTGGGTTAGGTCGAATTGTGTCATTTTAGAAATCGAGCCAAACTAGGTTGCGTGCCAACCCAATCTGTTGGCCATCTCTAAGCTATCACTAATTACATTTACCATCTCAGAAGACCGGACAACGCTCCAGCAAGGAGGTGCGAACAACCCCTTACTACACTAGGCAGAAGAGGCAGAGGCATGCCAAAGAAGAGATGGCCTGAGACAATCCGACAAGACTTCACCCACCTAAACCTTCGGGAGGAGATGGCCGTAGATAGGGCCCAATGGAGGGCTAGCATAGGGGTATTAGATGCTCCGGTTGGAGTAGGATAGTCTAGCTTACTAGTGCTTGCCTCTCGGCATGCGTAGGCTGTGTTCTGGCTCTCATGAGATGTACTTGCTACTTGCCTACTTATCTTTCTATCTCTACCTCTATCTCTATCTCTCTCTCTATCCTCTACCTCTATCTTTTTCTTAATACTATCTGTTGATTTGTGCCTATGTGGCTTGTTTGGAGTCTGTTGGTTTTGCGCACCGTGTGTTTTTGCCATACTCATGCCTTGGTGCTCTCAATGCTGACAGGTCTTTTGATCTTTGCTGCGGACAACTTCTCAGGTAGGGGGTTCTCGGAAACAGCCTCTCTTCACGGTAGCCCCCTAAAGTGGGAAGGCTGCGTACATCTACCCTCCCCAGACCCTGCTTTTGCGGGAGCCCTTGCAAGCATTGGGTTTGTTGTTGTTGTATCCATCACGATGATCACATGAAGGATGGCTAGCCGAAGTCAAAACCCTACAACGGGGTGACTGGGATCAAGAATGCCCTTGAACAAGAAAAAGAAAAGATTGAGATAACTCTACCCTCACCACACATGAAGCAAATTCTTTTCTTTCTTTAGAGGGCGCAAGAGTTGCATTAAGCCCTAAAACACGCCATACTTCAGGTAATTTGGGATACAATAGACTGCTACTCCACAAAAACAATAAGTGTCGAAGATTTCTATTCCAAATCTATTATGACTTTAAAATACATGTAATCTCATCACTAATCGAGATATCCATAAGTTGCCCAATAAAGAGGCCAAACTAGGTGTTTCGAGTCACAACCTCGCGTGATTCTCCCTCCAATAACCCATACTATTCTCTCTATCGGTTATATTGGGGTGAATTATACAGACTTTGTCCACCAAACCATGTGTACAGTAATAATACAGAATATCAACTTAATTATTTAATAAAGACCAACCTAATAAAAATAGAATAAAAAAAGACTTTCAATATAAAAGAAAGAGTCTACTGGGGACGGGTGGACCAACCCCATGCTTGAATTTTACAAAAGCATGACGCAGGTACGCCTCAGAGAATGGGCAATCTCCATGTGACCCCACTTACAACACGGGACCGTTTGGTATTATTTTCAATTTTTTAACTTTTGATTTTATTTTTTTTTTGGCTAATGGGGAACCCAATTACCCGATAAACCTCAACCCATATAGTAACCCACACACCACAGGAGCTACTTAACTCAGGGATTCTTCAGGGTGAGGTTTAAGAAAAAAATCAAACTCCAGACCTTTTTGGCCTAAAGCAAATACTCTATCCTCTCATTTGCCTGAACCGTTGAAAATTACATATCGAAAAGAATTTTTTTCTTATTTTTAGTTTTTTTTTGTTTTCACTTTCTTTCTATTTTAAGTAAAATTGAAAACAGGAAGCAAAAAGTAAAAATAAGCCATCCTTAAAATCTGATTTTAAAAAACAACAGCGAGCGGACCGTAAAATATTTGTGATTTTGTTTTTGCCTATTCTATATTTTTCTTTTACATTGGTAAGGAGAAAAAATATTAAACATGTCTTTTAAAACAAGCTCTGTCTAACACATCAACAAAGTTAATGGCGGCACCTAGGCCAGAGTTAGAAACTAACCTTTGTTTAGCAACAAGATAATGGGGATAAAAACTTACCCTCCTTTACCCCCCATTACCTCCTTTTACGTTTATTTTCTTTAGCCCCCCAAATTAGAGGTAAAGGGAGATAAGGTAAATTTATAAAAAAATTTAGACAATTTTACAATTATTTTAACTATAACTCTCTTTACCCTTACCCCTTTACCCAATTGTCAAATAAAGTTAACACATTTACCCCTTTTTACCCTTACCCCTCTTATTTTAACAAATTCAAACAAGAGTAGTATCTTACCTTACTTTCCCCCTTTTTACCTTTTCCCTCTTTACCCCTCTTTACCCAGTTGTCCAACATGACATAAGGACTAATGAACCACTTAAACAATACAGCTTAGACTCGAACTACTTACCAAGGGCCACTGAAATACCTGGAAAAAAAAAAAAAAAAATCCGACGCTCAAATATAGCTTGAAATATACATATTAGAACACCAATTTTAACACCTCATCTTCAACTGCCCCGATACCTGTTTCTTTTTCAGGTTTTTGTCGGAGACAATGCAACCCCATGCTAGAAAGGGCAGCAGACAATACATGCAGCCAACCCTTAGTAACCAACAACAACAACAACAACACAATTCCAGTGCCTTAAGGGCTCCCGCTTGCACAGAGTCTAGAAGGGATAGGATGTATGCAGCCTTACCCCATCAGGGTAAGACCCTGACGAGAGGCTGTTTCCGAGGGCTCCCAACCTGATAGATGATAGATGATACATATGATAGTCATGAAGAGCCTATATAAAAAGCATATAAAGAATGTAAAGCATAGAGATCTTGCAAACAATGCATGCATGTAGACATGTAATCAAGTATGCATATAAGCAAATAACATGTAAGCATGTATGCATGGGAACACGATCCTTGGTAATCCAAATATCCAAAAAAAAAGGGTTAAAGTATATTCGTCTAATTCTAGATTTCATGCACCGCCTGCTCAGAATTTTCCCAATCCATTGTAAGATAAGAACCAAAAACACAGTAAATGTTGCTATGAAATTACCTCGAACTGGGTCCAAGGACTCGATATGCAAAACGATAACATCTCTATATGTCTAGTAAGTTACAATAAGATGTCTCAATACGATAAGAAAATAATGTGAGAAACACCACTTGATGTAATACATACAAAACGAGATCAAATCAAGGCATCCACTAAACCAAATATGGAAGCATCAAAACATTGTACCCGTGAATCATAATTAAGTGGAATCACAAATCTAACGGTTTTATGATAAGTAAGCGAGGTTAAAGTATTCAAATCTAACATTATATATGGTGACCTCCTAGGAAATTCTCGTGTTGCCAACCCTATAAGGTTGAAGGTCCTCGTAAACAGCCTCTTAGCAGGTTACACCCTGAAGGGCTAAGGCTGCGTATATCCACCCCCCCTCCCAGACCCCGCTTATGCGGGAGTCCTTGAGGCGTTGGGTTTGTTATTGTTGTTGTTGTTGTAGTATTATATATGGTATATTGTATACAACCCTTCTCATCCGAATGATAGAAGACACTGCTAGATAGGACTATCATTATATATCACAGAATCAAATAATGGCCGTTACAACATATCCTATAACAATCGCCGCTCATTCACATTACGTTCAAAGACACCTATTTTTGCAGCTTCGTGATTATGACCATGACAGCGATTGGAGCCATATGTAATGGTTAGTGTCACAGCTAAAAAAGTAGCACAATATACATTACATATGGACCCTTCTCTTAAGAAAGAAAGGAACATAACTTTTTTTTTTTTTTTTTTGGTAACGAGGAACTTGGGTTGCCCCAGTAAACCCCGGCCTATGAAAGGAACGAAACGTGCTAGATAGAACTATCATTAACAATGAATCAGATAAAGGTTCGTTACGTTACAGTAACACCAAGGAACCATTTACATTAACATACAAAACACCTCGTTTCTGCCACTCGGTGATCGTGACCACGACCACTTTACATATAGAACACTAGTCTTGGAGAAGGGACCCTAGATTTCGAGCATACATTTCCATTTCAATCCAAGGATCTTAAATAAGATTCGAAATCTTGAGGGTCCAATGCATGATAGAAATATCATTACATGTCATAGAATCAAACTACCTGTTACGTTACAACGACCTCTGTGACAACTGAAGCCCATTAACATTCATGTCCAAGACGCCCAGTTTTAGCAACTATTAGGCAAAATACCTGAGAATTGGACTCAATCCAGATGCCAAATAGTAACTAAGAAGAGGAGAGAAAAAGGAATCAATTGTCAAAATGAGGGGAAAGCCACGGGTGGATGGAGAAAGCTTTTCGATCTGAAGGAAGGATGCAAAAAATGACACCAATAGGGATACAACTTATATATATAGGCAAAGAGCAAACCCTAGATGAGATGGTTCTATTGGCCCTCCGTTACCATTAGAGGCCTCCATTTCTGAACCGAGACATAAATTCAAAACACAGCATAACAACTCTATGTTGTGACTGTACAAATAGAACACTAGAATACAGGAAGATGAGTCGATCTTAAACAGGACATGTTGACAGTAGGAAGTCGGGTTGTAATCTTTGTAGTTGTATCCCACAAAAGGGACACAAAGGTTTTGGATAAATATTTTCATTCAAGGATTTTAAGTAAGATTTGAAATCCTGAGGGTAACTGGGCATTGTAAATAAGTAGTGGGGTGGCAATTTGGACACACGCCTTTGGCAACAACTACAGAACCATGTAGGAGTAAGGGGGCAAACCTGCATAGAAACCGCGCAACGTGCTAGTTTATGTCTCTGAGCTGCTCGTACCTCACAGTTCGTGCCTTGGCAAGAGGCAAATTCCAGGGACTCGAAAGGAACTGCAGCCGAGCAGAGGCTACACCGCTCTTCGGATTCATATTGAGAAAGAGTGTGGAGCCCGTTTCTGAGAGAGGAGAGGAGATATCATAAGTATGTAGAGCAATAGCAATTGGAAGTAAAGATTATCATGTTAGGAATCTAAGGACTGTGGATTTCTGTTAAAGGGTAATGCTATTTTCAGAGCAACTTTTGTTGAATCAACAAAAAGTGCTATGGAAATAACATCATGTCAGGTCTCGAGGCTCAGCTCATTTACAATTACACCCCTCTTTGCTGGTCAGTTTTCACGTGCATCTGTGATATATTATGGAATGAAATAATGTTCCTCGACATAAGAGGTAAGTCATACCCAGATGCAAGCTTTCCAACTTCCGACGCTAGAACGCTCAGCTCACGTCGCACATTATCATGATTAAGCCTGATCCATCGCAGCATCTGCCCTATTCCTTCCGGTTTCCAGTTCCCGACCACTGTTTCTCTGTAGGGTGAATGGGACATGACCGACAAAGCAATAGATAAACAAAATCCCACAAGCCTCTCTCTAAGTTCTTTTTCACTACCTTGCATCAGCTCCATCCACAGTTGCTCCTCCTTTGCACCATAAGACTCAGCTAAATTCCGCTTTCTGGCATTACGTTTATCACTCTTGGACATAATTATGCGTCTACACAAAATATTTAGTAATTGCAACTGCCTGGAACTGATATTTGACATATATCTCGGTACATGTGACAAATTATCCCGAGTAGAAAGTTCCATATGGCCCTTGAATGATAACGAAACCCACTTTATTAGTATATGCTCTATGTACTTTGGCTCACGATGCTTGAACGCTGATGAAGCAGCAACAATATCCCATATCATTAGGTGCCTCCGATGACATTCAAACTTATTTAAGGACCATAATAAGTTGGATCCCCAACATACGAGTTCTTCGTCGGAAAAACCTGAGGAAGGTTTTACATCAAACTCTAAGTCTATATTCGATGAAGATTCTGGCTTCTGCCCTCCAATCCAGAAGAATTCAACCGCAGCTTTCTGGGTACTGTGCATTTTCAACAAGACGGAACAATCAGCCAACTATGGAATCCTAATCAGAATGAGATGTATAAATATATGCTTATTTGCTCCTAAGGCTTTATTCAGGTCAAAAGGAAAACATTTCCCTTATGTAAAATTTTATTCACAAGATATTTTCAATTAAAAATATTCTTTCTTAACAATTTGTCTTTCTAACTAATGAAAATGGTTTTATTCTATAGAATTATATGAGGTTCATACTTGGTCAAGTTGAAGTCGAAGTGAAGCATAAAACGTGACATTATCAAAAGTATCTTTTACCCTCCATGAAGGAAAATATTTACCATTTTTTAGAAAGAAAGTCAATTTCCCATCAATGTAGAAAAAACATTTTTTTCATACTAGTGATTATTGTCATGATAGGATACAAAGAAATAATAGAATTATGACAGGAAAAGGTTTTTGTAAAAACAAATGGAGCCTAAGTGTCAATGGGGCTCTGTTGGAAGGGAACAACCCTCACTAGAACTTGTTTCCTTTTCAACTACTCTAAAATAAGGTTGTGTTTGTTTGGTTGGATCGTTAGTCCAATTATCATTGCCTGCTTACATGAATGTGTAACGAATATCATTTGAAAGGGAAAAGCATAATTTTGACGAAAAAGCCTCTGCCCTCATAACACTGAAAGTGACTTCCTCTTGGGGGGAAAACGCGTCATTTTCCTTTGCACCACTTCTCCCAACCCAATCCGAGCCCTCATACTATTCTTATTCGAGTACAATGTCAAACATGTTGACCACCAACCTCATCCAAAGTTTTGCAACGAACTTTATTTCCAAAACTAGACTATCTATATCTTGAAGAAAAAAATAGTTTTAGCTAGAGAAATATCAAAAAATGTCTTCCCTCCAACCAAACATAGGGTTTTCTCAAGGGCCAGATGCAACATTACCGTGATAAATTAATATCGGGAACATCAATCAACAATAGCAATTATACCTTTTCTCATACATCTGATCCAACTTTTCAGGGTCAAAGCAACGCACCTGAGAAGATGACAGAAATTGATTAAGTTCCCTATTTTTCTCCTCTTGTTCTCCTTTTATTCATTGGGTGGGGGAAGGGGGGGAATCTAATGGAGTTGCGAAAATTTGATAAAGATATATGGACAACAACAACCACCACCCAGTGCCTCAAAGAGGTTACCGCCAAGGCAGGGTCTGGGGAGGATAAAAATAAGTGGATATTGTAGGATAATCAGGGGAAGAGAGGATAGCAAGAAGCACAAGTAGATGGGGAAACAGTAGAAAATTTTTACGCCATCAGAACGCAAATTTTCGATCTTTACAATATTTAATGACGTCTGAAATTTAAACTTCTAACGAAGTTAGGCTCCATTTGGCAAATGGGCACATTTTTTCCCCTATGAAAATATTTTCTTTTTAAAACATTTCGAAGAATCCAATTTTCATTATCCTTTGGTTAAAAGGAAAATATGATTATCTTTGACTCCATTAAATTTAGAGTAACAAAAATCTTTCATGTATCAATTCCTTCTGGACTAAAATCCAAATTTGACTGGCCCATTTGTCACATGATTAGACCAGATCAGTGATATTCGATCACTCTGCGATTCTGCATCCTAGATAGCCTTTTGTCCGTTCAAGTCCAAATTTGAATCAATATACACACCAAGGGTATTGGCTTTAAAGTCAAGAAAAAAAAATTCGGAATTTTGAAGAGAAAATTGGTGTTGAGTCAAATTCAACTGACATGAAATGTCAACTTACTCACTTTCACAAAGAAAATAACATCCCCCCAACGGGGATAACATTTTTCTTCAAAAATAATTTTCTGCTTGCTACTTTGTGCCAGATAAAGCAAAGAGAGAAAACAGCTTGCTAGAATCATTTTTCTCCTCTACCAAATGGAGCCTTATGAAGAGAAACTACTAACTCCATTTTATCTTAGCTTCCCAAATTCTAACAAAATTAATATCACTAAATATAGAGAGAACCTTTGTGTCATAGAAAGGGGATGGCTGCTTTATTGACGCAATACCGCTATATAATGCAGTAAAAATGTATAATATATGGGGTCCTACAAAAACGCTATATAATGCAGCAAAAGTGTCTATGGGCTCATAATAAGTAGGACTCGAGTTTGCACCTTTGTGTCATATCTCTAATGAATCTAATCAGAAAATATCAATCATGAATCAGACATGCAAACAGACAACAGATTTGCAGAAAACAGGGGAATAATGCATCGTACCACAGCCATTGCCAGATTTCCGGGGGAAGTTGTCACTCCAAAGCATGAACAAAATGCATGAGAAAGCTGCCAAGAAAGTTACAGTCTGTTCAGAATATTCTATCTTTCTAGAAAAACAGATATTATCAGGAGAAAAGAATGCAGAAAGTATCAAGTAAAATTACCCAAGACTGGATTTAATTTAGATATGAAAAAATAGATCCAACATAAAACTAAGAAGGACAGAGAGAGAGAAAATAATAGCATAGAGATTTACATGAAAACCCTCAAATTGAAGGGAAAACCATATATAGGCATGGCAAGAAAATCCTAGAACTCTCTCTTAGTGGGCCTATTGGGACAAAGCAAAAAAGAGGGCTCATGCTGCAGGGGGTTTTGACGCATACCTCGTTATCTGAATCAATGCATAAATTCAAGAGACAACAATAGAAAATACTAAGGACAAGACGTCCACAAATAGATAAAAGCAAATAAAATGAAAAACCAAGAACCACATATCGCAATCCAATCGCTTTGCAAATCAACAACGCTATGTTAGCTAAGCCCCAAAAATCTGCTCAGAGATCCTAAATACCACCTTTTCCTATTAAGTAATTTACTAGTGTGCATTTTTTTCTTTAAATACTTGCGATCCTCTCAAACCAAGTACAGGTGGGTTAACGAGCAGGCAACTTACATCAGAGGAGTTTCTGATGCTGAGATGGTTTGCTGGAATGGATACTTCAGATAGTGAACCCTTGTGAAACATCCACCCACGCATTGAATTATCCTGTTTCATATTAAAAGTTAATCATTGACATGATAACTATATTAATCCGATTCATAGTAAAGGTAATCATTGACATGATAAACATATTAACTATAAGTTGACACTACACCTCGGCATGCCTTTCCTACCATTCATTGAAGGAGGGATCTCAAAAAATGAGTACCTCACATCAAAGATCAAGTTGGATGAATAATTCAGCCGCACAAAATTAATATTGGCAAAATTTTGAACAGGCAATTCCATATAATGTTCCAAATTTTACTCCTTACATAGCATAGTTAGTAAAACACGGCACTAGAATTAATGAGATTTAATATATACGTGTATTCGGTTTTACACAAAATAATTTAAGTCAAAAGTTTGTTAATTTATAAAAGAATGCATATGGACACATTCATGTATAGAACAACTCATTCTTTAAAAATAAAATCAAAGTAAGGTGGCTATAATTCTATCAATTCAACTTTGTTTCATTGTGTTAGCCGTAATATTGGTAGCGGGAAGCATAAGACATAATTAGATACATGGAATAATGAATAACTGGGGAGTTAAAATGACCAATTTAGCAAGGTAATATGAATACCTAATATAGGTGTAAATATGGTCATCTTCAATTAATCATTTGTTTTTTGAACGGTAAAAGTACAAGTTATAAGATGTGAATCATACAGATAACATCAAGAAAAACGTGTATTTTACAGTATCACTGACAAACATACAAAAACACCCTTTTTAAAACGAAAATACGGGCAAGTTTTCAATATATGCATATTATACCAGTCTTTTTACAAACACAGTTCTCTAGGATGTTCTGCTAGATATAACTTTAAACACTAAACACAATAAACAATATATTTACCTCACTGCAGCTGTACAGATAGCGCCCATCAAGAGCCCAAACTAAACCAGTAACCTGGAGAATACTTAAGCATGAATCACCTTCTTTCCCTTCATTAATAAAATACGAAGCATAGGATCAACAATACAGGAACTTACGACATGGTCGTGTGCATCATAATCTCCTATTTTCCTTAAGCTGTTGTGTTCTAAGTTAAAGGTCCATGCTTCAAAGGACCCACATACTCTGCCGATTGCAATCTGAGTCTTGTGGGGGGATTTCATTGGCACGATTAGAGAGATTACCGATGCTGCGACAGAACCACCAACTGTAACCTAATGAAGGATGACATTCAATAGAAATTACAATGGCTAGAATATATATAATCAACAAAAACCCAGAAATGAGTAAATAAAGCACCTCCTTCCACAAACACAATGGAGCTGGTTCAGCTTCTAGTGATTTTCTGAGGTCTTCCCCGCATCCCTGCCAGATCTTCACACTAGAAACGGTGATGAAATTTGCAAATCAGTAGCAAATAGCTATGAGAAAATTACAAGGATAGGCTCAAGTGGTAGAACACTTGGATCCCATCATAGTTGTAGGAAACTTCTAAAATGTTAACATTTCATACTTAGAAAACGAAAAGCCAAATTCACATATCAAACTCAACGGAAACACAACATGCACAATTGTCGAAACATTTCGATAAAGAAATACTTACCACATGATTGTTTCAAGAATGACTGGATCGTATGGACATGTTGGTGTCAATTTTCTTGATTTTATTCGTTTAGTACTCAATTTTCTTTATTACTTAGTATTAAATTTGTTTTGATATATCATAGTTTAGCAATAATTAATGACATTACCTTAACCTTTTTTTATATATCTAATATGTAGTAATATAAACACTCCCTCCATACTCTCAACTTAGAAACTTCTAAGAAACCCGCTCACATGTTCCGCTTTTGTTCCTGCTCCCCGTCCCGCTTCGTGCAACTATGGACCTAACACCTCATAAAGCGTCAAGCTTCTAGTTCCATCCTGTCATTGAGTGCAAACAACTCGTTTAGGCCACCCACGGGGTATATAGCCCCAACTTACCCAATTCCACATAAGGAAACTTCTAAACCAACAATGCATGTAACTTAGGGATTAGTCAAGGGTGCGCGTAAAATGGTAGGACTCCCCAATTATACAAGAAAATAGCTCAATATAGTGAGTTCAATTCACCCACCTTCCATCAGAACCTCCTGTGGCCAATAGGAAACGAGGATTTGATGCGTCAGTGGCAAGCACTCCCCAACTGAGTGCAGTGACCCATGCATTGTGAGCATGAATGAGGGCTGAAAGTGTCGTACTTACAGGAACATCATGCTCAATAGAGTAATATGGGGGTCCGTGTATCCTCCAGATTGAAACTCTCCCAGACTTTGCTCCCACTGCTAGTAGAGAAAAGCAATTGCAGGAATCATCCGTTGGAGTTCCTGACAACTGCAGCACTGGCGACCAGGCAACAACCAGTGATGCTAGGAGTGCACTGCGAGAAGCATATTGATGTGCTGTTATACATGGATGGGCATATTTTTCCGGTGTGCGTTTGTTGGTTTTCCTTGTGTCTTGCATACATGGGATGATTTCCAACAAGTTATTATTTTTCTCCTTCCCAACCACCTGTAATTTATCACAACCATGCACTGATTTGAGCATAATTTAATCAAACAGAAAGGAAATTGACATATAAATAGAGGGCCAAGCTTCTATTACTCGCCTCTTTACCAGACTTTCCCACCTTTACTAGATTTATCATACTTCATAAGAAAACTAGGTCTGTGTTCGCTAAGGAGACACTAAACCATCTGCTTCATGGACCATTGCAAATGTTTTATTCAATAACCATCTATATATAATATGCATTTTATTTATGATCTCCAAGTGAAGGATGAGGAAGGACCTTTTAAACCACTTATGTGTTCTAACCATAGAGTCAAATTGCAGTATATGGCAGCGTAACAGTCACCATGGTGGTGTCACAGCAGCACGGTTTGAGGTGGCAGGCTCTCATTGATTTTCTTACGGTAACATATGTTGTTGTTAAGCCTTATACTCGCAAAAATTTGAGTTGATAACGATAGTCATTAAATTATAGACCCCTTTACCACTTCTAACATATGAATAGAATTGTAAATTTGCTTTAGTAAGCATAATCCGATATGGTAAACATAATGCAAGTTCTTATTAAAATATCATCACATAATGGCCAATCCTACAACAAATAGCTCGATATCCATCATATAATGTTCATTACGGAATGTAATGACTTTTATTCATGTCCATGGTTCTAGCCTTCTATCTACCTAGTCACGTTATCCATAGTTTAAGGACCTATTATTAAGGACAAATCTACTGAAAGTGTGGGAAGTGTTAAAAGATGCCAAAACAGATACCCAAGCAATTAGCAATGAGATCGTAGTGCCACCTCCACAGGTGAGCCCTCTTGGATAACAGAGCTCGGTGATGTTGCAGTCTCAGCAGCAGCAGTGATTGTATTTTCAGCATGAACAGAGTCAGCACTTTTATCGTCCTCATTTTCAGCACAAACCAGGTCATTTGAAACATCCAAATCTTTGCTGCAATAAACAAACAAGGGAAAAAGGAAATACCTTAGGTCCTATTTAGAAATAGAAAACAATTTTCATTTATCAGTTCTCATTTTTAATTTTTCATTTTTCATTTAGAAAACGTGTTAGGGAGTGAAAATTGTCAATAATTTTTCAATATGAAATTATGTTTCTCCTCTGGTATTGCCATCTTGTGAACAAAGAGACTTTAGAAGTACACTACTACAAAATAGCCTTGAAAAATATATAGGAGAATCCTCTCACGAGTAGAACAAACTGAGATGACCACGTACGCTCTTTTTCTCATATGTTCCATTCTTGAAGAAGACTTTACTTTGCCAGTGACAGGATTCTCTGCAGATATTTGAATAGCTGAACTCTGGTAAATATCAGAATTTGGAACAAAGTCAGCATCAGATCAATTGGAATAAAAGCAACCAAAGGACCAGATGAAAAGGTTTACGAGAACTTGATAATTGAACAAGTGAGGCTGCAATTACATCAGGTAACGACGAGCAAGGAATCTCAGGCTCCCCATAGTTGACCTTAGCAACGTAATTATGTAACAAGTTTGAGATGTCCACAACCTGTGAAAATATCATCAGAAATGAGTTGTGGTGGCTTTATACACAATAAAGTTGACTGACATAGAGCAACCTCAAACAAGTGTGTGGTAGCTTATGGTCTGTTTGGTACGGGTCTTTTGTTTGTAGTTTTTGGCTTCTGAGAAACAAAAAATTACTTTTTGAAAATGATCTCTCTTTTTTCTTAATATTGGTTTTCAATTTTATCTCAAACTAAGAAAAAAAAAATTATAAATAGATAATTAAAAAAATGTGTTTCTAAAATATGGGCTTAAGTTCATTAGAAACCAAAAAAACTACAAACAGAAAAACATACCGAACAGCCTTTAGTAAAATCCATCATGAGAGATGAGAAATGCAAAATGACCAAGAAAGAAAGATGACCATCTTTATATTGGTAACTAAACCTCCTGGTAACCAAAATCAACAATTTTCTACAGTTTCTAAGAATTCCACTCATTTAGAAGAAGGAATGAATCACAGTAGCGGTGCATGGTTTCATCTTGTTTTTCATATGACACCATTTGCGTGTGTCTCTAGCGGATATCATGGCATCAAGCCAAAAAATAAGGCACATCTATGCAAAAAATATAGTCATGTAATCTAAACTATTTCTATAATACATGGGAAGGAGTGCATCATGCATACCTCAATCCATTCAGCTTGAAACTCGCAGTACGGTTGACGATATATCTTCACGCGTCCTTCTGTGGTGCAAACAGCGAGCAAGCACCTGGGGGAATTGCGAAGATGACAACAGAAGCATCAAAGGCTAACTCAATCAAGTAGATAAAATCATTCATCAGTTAGGACTCTCAAACTAAGGCTCCATTTTTTTTACCGGAAAACCTTTCTTGTCTCAATTTTGTTGTTTCTTTGTACATTTTTATAGCCACCGCCATAAATATAGAGAATTTTTTCCTCCATTGAGGGAATACCGACTTCCCCTCAATGAAACGGAAAACATTTTCCTTCATAGAGGGGAAAACATTTTCGGCCTTACTCGCAAGTCATATGCTTCACTTAAACCTCAAATTGCCAAATGTGAATCTTATATAAAATTATAAAATGAAACCATCTTCTTTAGTTAAAAGGCCAAACTTCTAAGAAAAAAATATTTTAATTGATAATTTGTGAAAAAAAAAATTCCATAATGAAAAGTGTTTCCCCTTAAATCAAAAGGTGCCTAAGGGGGAAGAGAAACAGGCCAGCAAATTACACAAAAGTTAATGAACGAGCGCAAGGAAAAGAAATCCTTCATACCCAAAGTTAGAAGCTAATCCAACAGGTGACCATGAAATTGAGCGAGCGCACGGCTGATTGTTCCTTGATAGGCAAATGGGCAATAAGCAGCCACTGGATAAATCTGCAAATATTACCAAACTAGATGTGACCTCATATTTTAAAGGTTAAAAGAACAGACATCACTACATAACCACGACTCGTCAAGATAATGTCCCATTCAGCAAGTTCTAGGTTCGGTAAAATGTGCTAACTTTGTGGATGGGCAGAGTAGAGTGAGTGCTCTATGCCCTCAAGTTACTTTTAACTTCAATAGCTGATAATATCAGTAAACTACGGTGCATCAATACACCACAACTTTTGTCATATTTGGAATGTTACTAGTCCTGAATCCAGAGCTAGACCATATATGAACATAATTACATATTGTTAGAGTATAAAACTATTACCGGTCTTCACCTAAAGGAAACGTTTTGGGATGGGTGAATCCTCAACAAGGTAACGGAACTCTGTTAACGGGGAGATTGTTAGTTCAAATCCAAACAACCCTCAAACTCGGTGGTAATTAATATAACTTTAGCAATAAGGTATGAGGTGTTTCTGCTATCTACACTTCAAGTATAATAAAAATTTGAGTGAGGCGGCATGTTAGAGTATAAAACTATTCACGATCCATCACTTAGCAACTTTTTGAAAAGTTAGTTCCTTGACAGCTATCACTAACCAATGCTTATAATATTGGAAACTTATTCTCCAATTTTATACATACTTTTTCTCTCTACAGACAAATCATAATTCAAAATTATCAGCAAAAATATTCCATTTCAAATGGATCACTTAAAGCATTGTGATTTTTGGGGTAAGTCGAAGCATTGTGATCGCAACAACTATATAAAAAAGTCAATTTCAGAAGATAGATTTCAAGCCAATACCTTTTCTATCGATGACCCCGATAGGGGGAGGTTCCCCAGCTGTGACTCTTACAACACCTCGAGGAGCATGAGGCTGCACTGGATTCTACAATACACATAGACCCAATACATGCATAAAAAATCAACGAGGAAAATGCTTACATGATCCATAATTTCAAATTGTGGCTAAAAATAATAGGGTCATACAAAGACAACATTCAATGATTATCCCCCTGTAATACAATTATTTTACAATGTATATCAGTTACTCAAATTGCTAGAGTATGAACTAATATAGACTTTCACTCATCAGCTTACGCAAATAGTTGATTCCATAATATAATATTACTGCCCTGTTGACCAAAAGCATGCCAGTTCAAAACCTATCCATACAATTCAACCGCTTCACAAGGAATTGCGCTTGTATGTCACCTATACACTTCAAGCATTGAACATTTGCGTGAAGAACATGTTAAAATTATAAAATCATTGTTAATGCCTTCATGCATCGGCTCAGACTTTTGAGATAGTTGTTCCTTCAAGTACAATTTGTGTGCAGCTATATATTGCTCAATCAACAAAGCCGTCAAAAAACCAACTATCCTAGAAGTTTAAGCTGATAGGTGAAGATCCACAAATTATTTGCTACTCTAACATGGCCCCTCAAGCAAATGCCTATTAGGCTCGAAATGTAGATACTGAAGAGGCCTACCGCATACCTTGTATTTAAATTATTTAAAGCGGGGTTGTTGGGATTCAAATTTATGACCTTCTGGTCAACATGCCTATGTTACCATGTCAAAGGAACCAACTTTGTTGATAGCTCAAGTTTATGGGTGAAAGTCCCATAATCATTTTATACTCTAACAATGCCTTGTCATGCGAATGTTCATTAGGTTTGAAACGAAGATAATGTATAGACATGCCTTATGCCTCATGCTGAAATTATGCTAATACTAAAAATTTGGAATTCGATCACAACAACAAGGCTGTGATACCCATCAAAGGAACCAACTTTCCAAAAGCTTAAGCTTATGATGAAAGTTAGCGAGTCATTTTATACTCTAACACAATCATAACTCAAACTCCCTAAACAAGTCAAAATAGGTCTAAAATTCTGAGAATTGCTCAATCTAGAAGCCCAATTTACCAGAATAGTGACGAAATCACCAGTTGCAACGGCAATCAAATTCTCCTCAGACCAAACGATTGAATTGGGAAAAGAAGGAGCGCTCACAAGCGACGCCACCTGGAACGGCGGCGACATTGTTACTTTTCCGGTGGCCGATCGTAGCCGGAAATCGAAAGATCGGCGATAATCGGGCGGTGAGAAGTGAAATTGAGGAGCAGAGAAGAGAGAATTTTGGAGGGAAAGATTAAAAATCAAAACTTTTAAGAGAGATCACGGGATCAAATCCTGCTGGTTGCCTCAATTTGATGAATTTAGGGGTGAATTTTTGTGTTGATTGAATGTGCGGAAAAGTAACCGCCGCTGAAACCCTAGTTCGAGTCTCTTCACCGTCACTTCCTTCCCTTTATTTTCCCCTCTTTAATATTTTTGGACAAATAACATTCAAATTAGGGATTTTACTTAAAATTACTTACATTTTAGTTGCAGTTTCATAAAATTAACTAATTTTTTTAATTTTTTAAAGTCACACATAATGTCAACATCGTCAACTTTCTGTCAAATGAAACAATCCGTTTTGGAGTATAAATGCATGAAATTTGTAAAATTGTTAAGGATTTGCCACTCTACTACAGCCTTTTGCTGCAAAAAAAAAAAATTTAGAAGTATTTTTTATTCATAAAATTATTTATAATTCATTGATAAAAAATAAGTGTTATTGAGGGTAGTTTGATAATTTCGTATTTATTTTAATGGAAAGTTAATTGTATCTGCATTAGGTGTGACGTTGAAATGTCTTTTAAAAGTTTAGGCATGACTTTGAAAAATTAGAAAAGTTAGATAATTTTCTAAAGCCGTAGGTAAAATGTAGGTGATTTTCAGTTACAAAAAACGTACAAATTATTTAGGCTCTTTTTATAAATTTACTTTAAAAAATTATCATTTTTTACTAAACCGCCATAACTTTTAATTTTTTTATAAAACTACCTCTAAGAGCCTAAATCACCTTAAATCAAGTTGTTAATTTGTCATGAACCTGTGCGAGGATAAAATATTAGAATTGAGACAGAAAATAAAGATATAAATAATTGGAGATCAGAAGAAAATTAGAGTACGAGACAAGAAAGAACTATAAGAATTTGGAAAGCGAGTAAAGATAAGAAAGGGAGAGAGATTAGGAAAAGATGAACATACTGTTTCATTAATTTTAGATATGATTCCTAATTACAATTCTAATCTCTTATATACAAATCTAATCTAACAATTATAATATCTCTAACTAATCCTAACAATCATAATATCTCTAACTAACTATTATTTATTCTATCAACCAATTAATTCTCTTAACTACGTGTAACTATTACGTCCCTTAGGGACATAGCCGAGTGGTCGTGATCGCTGGGTGCCAACGAGGTGACCCGGGATCGAATCCCACAAAGCTCAAAGTGGTGTCCTCTTTAATGAGGACTTTAAGGGGTTTAACCCCCCCCCCCCCCCCCCGGCTTTACCATCATAAAAAAAAAAAAAAATTCACGACATAATTATCCGCTGTTGTATTTGACCATTACATTTAACTATTCATCTACAAGTACAATACAAATCACGACATAATTATCCGTTAAATCTCCCGTGACTTCCACGTGGATTTTAGTTCACCTTTTTTTGAGCACATGTAAAGCATGGATTGAAACTAGTTAAATTGGCAATGCATCCACTTACTTGCATCTGCCATCTCGGGTTTGAAATAGACAGCATTCCAACTCCGATGTGAGAGGTGGGTGGAAATTGTTTTACTAGCTTGAATATTTTAAGTTATGTTTAATGAACACTTTACCATCTATATACTAACTTGAAAGCTGCAGAGACTATGCAACCCTATCTATGCTCAAAAATATACTTGAAAAAATCATAAACTTTCAAAGGACTTTATTATATGTGTGTATATATATATATATATATATATATATACACTACCTAGTAATAAATTATGCTCGGACTTAGGTGTGTAAATAATAAAATTTCCTAAATATAAATATTAATAATTAATAATATATATCAAATCAAAATCTTTTCAAAGAGAAAGTAAAATAAACCATATTTTTAGTTTATTAAATAATCAAATTATTGGATTTCCAAATTATTATTTTTGTCTAGAATTCAGATTAGATTAGGATTAGAATCAGATTTATTACTAGGTTTATACCCATATCTTGATCGATGGATGCACTTCCTTTCCCGAATATGGTAACTAAGTTTGGAACTCAATAACACGACATGAAATAATTTAGCCAAATTTAAATATAATACAATTTGATTTGCCACAAATTCGACATAATTTAATATTTTCAAACAAAGTTCAATGAATCGTTAAAAACAAAAAGTTCAATGAATCATTATATTTACTAAACTTTATCACAAGGTAAATATAAAATTGCCATAAATAATTTATTAATCCATATACTTATTTTAACACTAACTCTTTTTTTTTTTTTTTGGGTCAAAAATACTAACTTATTTAGGTCAGCGGAAGGGGGAATACGAATATCCCTTAATATCCCTATAAAGGGGAGAGCATAGTGGAGATTCAAAACCGGATGGTATCTATGGCCACATGTGTTCTCTGTCACTAGACTATGTCCCTAAGGAACGCTAACTTATATATTAGTTATAAGTTCCTTCTCTACCAAATGTTTAAATTTTTAAGCTATCACTTCGTATCCCTTTCTCTTAAACCTTAACTCCCCTGTTTATATCTATACAAGTGATATAATTTATAATAAGATCAACTCTTATCTCTGAATTTAAATACATACAAGTTGTTACATAAGCAAACTCTAATTTCTATTTATGTTAATAATATAATTTATTAATTATAATATATAAATATAATTATTTAAAATTTAACTACATGCATCACACATAAAACTTTAAAATAAAGAAACATAATTTATAATTTATAAGTTATAATTAATAAATTAATACAATACAATGGACACATAAAGAAACATTTGATTATGAATAGATAATGGATATGGATAAATTCGATATATTCTACGTATATCATGTAACAAATTCTAAAAACTAAAAAAACAAAAGGGAAAAAAAGGTAACTGAAAAATCACCCAATCAAAAAGAGGTTTTTATTGAGTTCATGACGGGCAGTTTCCTTGTACTACACTGATTTCTCTCAAATTTTTATCCTTTTTTTCTACTTTTAATAATATAACTTATCAATTATAATATATAAATATAAATGTTTAAAATTTAACTACATGTTTCACACAAAAAACTTTAAAATGAAGAAACATAATTTATAATTTATAATCTATTTTATATTTATATGTTATAACTAATAAATTAATACAATACAATGAACAAATAAACAAGCATTTAATTATGGATAGATATTAAATATGGATAAATTCGATATATTTCACGTATATCAGGTAACCAATTTTAAAAACCATAAAAAAAAGAAAACTGAAAAATCTCCCAATCAAAGAGAGATTTTTTCGAGTTTGTTATTGGCAATTTTCTTGCACTACACTGATTCCTATTTTCCCCCTTTTTTTCTACTTTTAATAGTATAATTTATCAATTAAAATATATAATATATAAATATAATTATTTAAAATTTAACTAAATGCATCACAAAAAAAACTTTAAAATAAAGAAACATAATTTAAAATTTAATAATTTGATTTATAATTCATAATTTATTTATATTTATATATTATAATTAATAAATTAATACTATACAATGGACAAATAAAGAAATATTTGATTATGAGTAGTTATTAGACACCTATATCAGGTAATGAATTCTAGAAACCATGAAAATAAAAGAAAAAAAATGAAATTGAAAAATTACCCAATCAAAAAGAGATTCTTTTGGAGTTCGTTACGGGTAGTTTCCTTGTACTACCTCTTAGATTTCCCCCATTTTTCTATTTTTAATAGTATAATTTATCAATTACAATATATAAATATAATTATTTAAAATTTAACTACAAGTGTGGCACAAAAAACTTTAAAATAAAGAAATATAATTTATAATTTATTTAAAATTTAATAATTTAATTTATAATTCATAATTTATTTATGTTTATATATTATAATTAATAAATTAATACAATACAATGGACAAATAAAGAAATATTTGATTATGAGTAGATATTAGATATGGATAAATTCAATATATTCTACGTATGTATATCAGGCAACCAATTATAAAAATCATGAAAATAAAAGAAAAAATAAAACTGAAAAATCACCCAATTAAAAAGAGATTCTTTTGGAGTTTGTTACGGGTAGTTTCCTTGCACTACACGGATTCCTCTCAGATTCCCCCCCCCCCCCCCCCCTTTTTCTACTTTTAATAATATAATATATCAATATCAATTATAGTATATAGATACAATTATTTAAAATTTAACTACATGCATCACACAAAAAAACTTTAAAATAAAGAAATATAATTCAAATTTATCATAATATATTTATATATTATAATTAATAAATTAATACAACACAATAAACAAATAAAGAAATATTTAATTATAAATACATATTAATAATATTAAATATGAATAAATTTGATATATTCCTCGTATATCAGGTAATCAATTTTAAAAAACTATTAACAAATATAAATCTGAAAAATTATCCAATCAAAAAGTGATATTTATTGAGTTATTAGTTACAGGCGGTTTCCTTGTAGTGCACGAATTCCTCTCAAATTTTCCCCCTTTTTTTCTACTTTCAATTTCAATTAATTTCCCCCCCAATCCAAACCCTATATATATCATCCCCTGCCTCTCCTCTTCTTTCAATGCGTTAATCTCCGATTAAAATCAAGAAAAACTGCTCAAATTGTGATTCTTTTACTGTATTTCTTCAATTTTCTCTGCGATCAGGTCTCCAAGATGATGATGATGTCGATTCTCAGTCCGTTTGATATTCTCTGCGCTGAATTCCTCTTCGGAAGAAAGGTTAACCTCTATCCTTATGTCGATGTGGGGAGGACGGCTGGTAGTGGTGCTGCGGTGGCGGATCGGAAGGATTCACCGGTGATTGCCGGCAAGAAAGAGTCCAGAGGTAAGAAAGATGGCGAAGATAACGGCGGTTCGCGGTCACCACCGGTGGTGGAAGTTAAGAAGGATCGCCAGAGGATAGAGAGGAGTAGTGCTAGGGTTGCGGTGGAACTTGACGGCGTTAACTGCTTTGAAACGATTGTCCGTTACTAGTTGAATGTGAAGGTAAATTGTTTGGAAATTTGATTTTTGATAGAATCAGATGAAATGGATAACGGATTGATTTGTAGATATAGAATAGGATCCAGATTTGAATCGACGCAGTATTACTGAATGATTGTTTTGGTGTTTGGTTCGGTTTTGTTGATATTGTTGTCGTTTCCATTGGATTTCAATTTTTGTGTTCGTATCTTGAATTTTAGTCTTCTACCCCAATTGATTTGATTTCTTATCTTTGCTCGGCTCTTCTAGTTCTATTTCACTTTCTTTGCCATGCCCTCACTATTTTACATTACGAATAGATGGTCTACACTTTAAAATCATATATGTCAAAGTGAATTTATACATAAATTGGTTTATGAATTTTCATAAATTGAATTTAATTAAATTAGATTGGTTATCCTAATTTTTTAATCAAATTATTGGGTTTTTGAATTTATGTGTATTAGTTATGCCTATAATTTTTCTTTTTAGAAAATCGTGATCATTAATTTTCTACAATAAAAAAATATAATCTATTTTCTGCTTTTAAATATATTTTTTATTTTTAAATAGGGTCTAATGTTGCCAATATGATAGAAATTAAACCATTATGAATAAATGTTAATTGGAAATTGTAAAAGGCAGTTACCCAAAAAGAATAGATTAACAAAAGAAAATATTTAGCAATCAACTTGGTGTACAAGATTATGTTCATACTCGATGAAGATAAGAAAGTACATTATATTTCTTAAATTACTATTAATTTTTATAATCTTACGACTATAAATATTCGACGCATGAGTATCAAAAAATAGCAAATTAAATTCTCTCAAGCCTTTACACAAAATCGAAGAACCTGTATAACTCCATTTTTTATTTGACTTTTTACTTTCAATAAGATAAGAACTAAATTTTAAAAATAGCTTTTTTTTAGTTTCTTTTATTTTAAATTTTTTATAATTTAACTTTGAATAAAAACCCAAAAAAGAGTGATATACTAAACAATATAAAGCAACATTCCTAGAGCCCTAAGAGTTCCTGTCTAAGTAGGATCGAGGGGTAAATGTACGTAACCTTCTCCCTTCAAGGTGCTACCCTAAAGAGAGGCTGTTTCCGATAATTCCGAACCTGAGGGCTGCAATACGATAACTTTTCAGGAAGTCACCCATCTTGATAATACTCTCATCTAAGCATGCTTAATTAAATTCAGTGCTTTCGTGCTGGTATCTTCTTAGGTGATATACTAAACAATATCATTCAGTCAAAATGTATTCTACTTATAATGTTAAATAGAAAGTATTATACATATATGCATATATCTTGGTTGAAGGTCACCGGACACAGTCTTCTCTTAGGGTAGCACCCTAAAGAGATAAGGCTGCATACAACCCCGCATATACAGGACCCTTTAATACACTAAATTTGTTATTGTTGTATATGTGTAATATCCTGATCAAAAAGTGCTACTGATCCATGATCGCCGACTCAATAAAACTTGCATTCTACGCCTGTAATCAAATTATGAAACATGTATATCATTATTAAACTGATAGTAGCCCTCCAAAAAAAAAAGACAATAATTCCTATATATAATAAAATAAAATTACATTACATAACTAATAATTAATCAGCTGCATCATAGTTCAGATACATCTTTTGCTGCTACAAAATCTACATATAAAAACATGAACTCTCGTAAAACCGGTTCTTTTTTCACAGCTTTTCGTATCACAAATTCCCCCTACCACCAATCCTCCCAATCCTTCTCCCGACCCCAAAAATCACCGCCTTCGTCAGCAGCCCTCGGTCCAGGCTACAAGCCAGGATCGCCGCCCCACCAAACACCAGCAGTTTTGGGACGTTGAACCCGTGTCGCTTTTTCTCCTCGGGAACGGCCACTTCGGTCCCTGATGGGCCCTCGCCGCTGGACCAGGACTGCAAGTCATCTGGGTTCACTGCAGTGGTTATGTGAGCCATGGAGGCGGGTTTTGAGAGCAGCTCGCCTGAGGCTCGAGCCTTTTGGTAGGCTCGGAGACCCGGGTCAATCTTCTTGACTGCACCCCACATGCCTTGGCGCACCCCGAGCTTGGCGATCTCCCAAGGGATGCCCATGTCCTCGTGGTGGAAGAGCAGAATTTCACAGGCGGTCGGTTGGCCAGTGCCTCTTCTTGATTCCACTGAAGAATAAGAGGATATCAATTTGAGATCTTAATCGTTCGCGTCCAACAGAATCAACCGTCAAGTAATGTATTTTGATCTAACACTATGATGCCACACTTCTATAGTGTCGTCATACGTGTATCCTGCTCATGAAGTTATAAACTCTATAGGCTCTGCTTGTTTCACGATCGGGTCAAACTGATTCGGTTCGTTTAGCTTGTCGAGCCGAGCCAGAGCTTAGTCAGCTCGGGCTCGCGGGCCTCCGAGCCTTAATGAGCGTGCCATAATCCAATTTATTAGCTTAAGTATGCCTAATCAATCCTAGTTTGAGTCTAATGGAGCTGAGCTCCAACCCAACGAGCCTGGATCAAGTTTAAATGAGTTTGGTTAAAGCAAGCTTAATCCAAAACTCATGCACTAGGTTCCAGCTCAGTCAGCCGAGCCGAGCCAAGCCCGAGGTGAGCTTGAAGTTTCCAAAGTTGATCTTCGACTCGAGCCTAAGTCAAGCTAAATGTAGACGAGCCGCAGGCTTGGCTCAGCACAGATACACCTTCAGTCTTCATAACATTCATGTTGTGTTTTATTTTGAAATATGCCCGTTATGTGTTTACTTGGTTAATGAAGCCTTGATCCAGTGATAAACAGTAACATGGTACGGCCTTAGGATACGAGATCTTATGTCTATGTTCCCACAACTCTGCTTGCTTACTCAGAAAAGGAAGTCTTTTCAAATGTCATAAGATCACAAAATTCCCCGGTTTTCAAGAAAAATTTCCACACCCATGTTCTCCAAATTAAAAAATAAATAAAAATTCAAACATCCGTTTTCTACGATTCTGTGCAAAAGCTACAGTTTTTCAAGGAAAGTCATAAATGGGATTCGAGAAACTTAAATGTACCTGGACGAATGCACCAGCTTGAATAGTACAGGTCGACGCGCCTTGGCTTGTCGTGTCGTGGCACTGAAGAACAAGGTACTCCCTGTATAGCGAGGGTTAATAGGTTAAAATGCATATCTAAGATTCAGTATCAAAGAATCAAACCAGAAAACCAGAAACACAAATATATACGTGTAGAGGCCTGACTTAAAGTGATGTTAACTTTGTATTGGTGATCCTAAAAAACTACGTTAATGAGACTCAGGTTTGAAAGTCGGGCATGAATATATATATCTCAGGAGGTCAGACTTTATAATTCTTAGTCTAACATCCAAGTATCCTTTTCCAAGAGTGGAATTGAGAGTCGAGGTCAAGCCATATCAGTTTCCACTGGTGAGGCACAAGTTCCACAATGAGACTATGGTTCAGTTAATTTTGATCTTGAAACTACGTTCGTTTGTTTAGTAGGTTTTGACATAGTAATAACACTAGTATAACCCCAAACAGTTGGCTCAATCGGTAAGACAACTAGATTCGACGCTTCACGAGGCTTCAACTTTAGGGTTTAAAAATCCTATCATTAGGTGCAAACGAGTCTTGGGCCACCGACTGGATATGTCAGGCCATGTACTCTATTGTACATAAGGAACTTGCACGTGGGTGGTGTGTGCAACTGATGGACTAGTCGACATGTGCACAAACTAGCCCAAAAATCTGGAGTGTAGAAAGGAGCTAAGTCGGCTTGCGTTGGTTCGGCATGAAGCTCGAGCCCATAGGCTTGTGAGCCTAAATTATCCTATCTTAACACAATTATTAGTTTAAATATGTCCAATGAAGCTCAGTTTCGGGGTAAATGTGCCGAATTTGACATAAACGAGATCAGATCAAATTTAATGGGCCTAAATTAGGCAAGTTTAGCTTGAAACTTTGAGTTGTGTTCGAGCTCAACCGAGTCAAGCTAAGTTTGAACTTGTCAAGCTTGAGCTTGAATTTCCATCAGCAAGTTTCCAGCGGAGCTTTAGTCAAGCGAAATGCAAATGAGACGAACCCAAGCCATATGGGCTTGGCTTAGCTCAGCTCGGCTCATATACACGTCTAGTTATACAAAGTAAAGAACACCATTACCTTTGTGACACAGTAATAAGTTCTTCCTGATTGCCATATCCGACGACCAATTATGTACTCCCGATTGCTACAGAAGAAGGGGAACTGTGCCAGAATGAATGTAATGGATCAGCAGAAGATTCCAGACAAATTATTACACGAAAAACAACGAAGAAAGAGATGTACCTTGCGCACCCAGTGTACGACCATTGTTCCAGTGGTGGGACACTCTTCAATAGTCTTAGCTTGTATAAGCATGTCATCCCACTTCAATCTAAATTCATCGTCCCAGAAGAAGTCCCTTACCATATCCGGGGTAGCGTCTTCAAATATCGTACTGCTTCGATATTGAGGAGGGCCACTCTACACCCACAAAACAACACGATGTCAAACACTCGGTAAAGAGTAATAATGACAATGATCCAAGCTATAATTAACACATCATCCGTCTTTCCTGAATTAAATCATCGACTAGAGTCGGCTTGTGAGCTTTCATAACACGCCGCATCATAAAACTTAAAAGGTGTGAGCTTGAAATGTTTAGCTTAATGAGCAAAGCCTCAGTATAGTGAAACTTGAGCTTGTAGGCTAACGAGTCGAATTACAACTAATAGAGCAAATACGCCTAACCAAGCCCTCAGTTCGAGCCTAAATGAGCACAAACAAGCCTAGACCAAGCTTAAATCAGCCTAAATATTACATAAGGCTAGTTTGGCTTGGACCACGCCAAACTAAGTTCAAGCTCCACAAGCCGAACCTGGGCCTATGATAAGTTGAGCTCAAGCTTGAAGTTTTCAAGCTCAATGATCTTTGATCCGAACCCGTCCTAAGCTTGGCTCATAAACATACCTAGACCAGAATACAAAAGATTAGGAATACATACCACGGGATCTCTGCGCCAAGCTCGGTAGGCCATGGATGGTGTAGAGCGATCCATCATCTTAATCCAAGAGGGTCCTCCATCTTTTTCCTCCACCAGCTGCCACAGATGTACTAGATCATCTCCATTCACAACACCATGCTCCTCATTTTTGAGCTCTGCAGGGCTGAACAATCAAACCCCAACATTTATCATTCTCTTTCAAGGGTCAAGTATATGAGTGCACACGTGAAAATTACGGTCAGAAAACAGTACATAAAGGGATTTCGGAGACCACTGATGAAGCGGGTGACAAAAGTGTTTTTCCTTCTTGGCAAGACCAATAATGCGAATAAGAGTAAGGCGTTAAGTTCTATCATGAATTATATCTCTATTACGCTCCAAAGATGTCTTTTTTTCAAGAAAAAGTAACCATGAAATTGTTTGGCATCATTTTTTGTTCACAGTTGTTTCAAAAAACAATTGTTTCAAAAAAAAAATGGTTTTTGCTTTCTTAAAACCAAAAACTATAAACAAAAAACAATACCAAACATGCTTTTAGGTGTTCATATCTTATTCCTGACATAACTAGCTCTCAACAAACCCGCTCTTCTCACGATGACATCCAATAGGTCTTTCGGTGAGCTAAGAGATGCTAGCAAAAGCAACTGTTTTTGCAACAGAAGCTGAATATAAGGCGTGGTTTACACATTTCATAAAAACCGTATGAAATTCCATGTACCAGCATCTCTCAAACACTAGTTAAGCACTGTAAAACCAAATCCCATGATTGAGCTGATTACAAGGAACCAACAAAATGCACAACCAACATGACTAAATCACAACTTAAAAGTCTAAAAATTTTAGCAACTCAAGATCCTAAGATTTCACTATATACAATAAGGCTCCTCTGTGGACCTCCGTGTATTTTGGTGCGAAAATGTTGACATGGAATATGATTCTAGGTAATCCTCTATCAGAATCTAAAGGATTTTTTGCTGGAAAATATTGACATGCCACATAATTTAGGCAATATATAGATACGACCTTCGTTGTATTCCGCAAAAAATTTCCATATTCTGATATAGGGTCCCTATGTGATAAAATTTTCGGAACCTCAAAACATCTTATTATATATGTTAAAATGACATAGAAACTTGGCTCATAAATGGTCAAGACCAAGGCTATAAAAATTTCCTATAGTATTAAAGCAAACAATTGAACCCATTGCAGAAAACTATCGTAAGAAAACCCAAGTACCTGCAGATTGAAGCACCCGTTTTCGAGTTTGAACAAAACGCGTTGTTTTGATTGAACCTGCTATCCTCCACCAAAGAACTGCAACTGGGTGATTCCCTCTGCAAAGGATTCAGACTCTGAGAAGAGCTAAATGCATTAGATTTGGACAAGGCCGTGCACTTCGAAGGCGATGAGGGGGCTGACAAATCTGCGATTTTCGACATCAAATACTCGAATTTATTCATATCGAAGCTCGCCCATCTCGGCTTCCATGCCCACCCCACCAAAATCCCAACAAGAAATGCAGTCCAAACAGGAATTATAATCAACATAATCTCTATTACAACTCCCCCTATCGTGGGTCTCTGTAAATTAGCCCAAAATGGTTCATTTAAGGCCATCCCGGAACCAATTTGAAGTTCTAGAACAAAAACTCAACCAACCCAGAAAGCAACTCCTACAAATTATACAAAAACTCTAGGGTTTAGTCCAAAATTGAGCAAATTCAAAGTTGCACAACAAGAACGCCAATAACCCAGAACCTAATTCCTACAAAATCATACAAAAAACACCTAATTTCACTCAAGTTTGCAAGGATTCTAGGATTACACAACCTACAAAATCACACAATAAACACCAAACTTCACCCAAATTTTGCTATTATATTAGGTTTTCATCTAAGATAGAGCAATTAAGACACAATAAACACCAAACTTCACCCAAATTTTGCTATTATATTAGGTTTTCATCTAAGATAGAGCAATTAAGACAAAACCCAGGTCGAATAACACTTCAACGTGCACAAATTCATCAAGAGAAGATGAAATTAGCGAAGGGAAATCACGCTGAAGGCATGAAAGATTGGAAATTTTTTATGGGGATTGGGATTATCATGTCCATGCGTTGCGTAAAAGAGGTATCTAAGCGATGCTTATCCAAAAATGAAATGAAAGAAACTAGTGACGGAGAGAGAAGCAAAATCCAATAAATATAGGGATTTTAGGGGTAAAAAATCGAGGGTTTGCCCCAAGAGATGAAGATGTGAATGAGCTGCGCCGTTTTGTTTTGGCCGTTGGTTTCATCTGCTGCTTTGGATTTGTATAGCTGAGTCGGTGCTGCCACATCGGTAACAACACTGAAATTTTGTTTATTAAAATTTTAGTTCATAATTTATATGTATTTAATAAGATAGTTCAAATAATAATATAAAAGATGATATTATTTGTTGGTAAACGCACCTATTCTTCTCATCCTACACTCATGATGCAATGTTATAGCACGTCCAATAAAGATTTGTTGGATAAAATATCTATTTTACATATTTACAAATTATAAGTTGGACTATTTTATTAAATACATGCAAATTTTTGGACTAAAAAATTATTTCACAAAATATATGGATTAAAAAATTAATACATTAAACCTTATGGTACTAATATGTAATTTATCTTAAAAAGATATCATTAGGAGAATAAGAATGTATATAGAGTTGAAGATAAAATATATTCAATTATTAAATAAAATCTCATAAAACTAATAATATAAAACCGTTCAATTTCTCTACAAATCTGCTAATGCTATTTTTGGGAAACTTTCAAAGATCCTAGTCCAAAGATATACTAAAAAGAATAAATTGTCCTATAAGAACACCTTTCAATCTCTCCAACCAAACGCACCAAAGAATCGCGATCTTAGCTCCCGAAAATAACCGATGTATGGACAAAACATTTTTTTTTCCTATAAGAATATAGCAACTTATCTTGTATTACTTATAACGTTAGTTTACAAATTATATAATATTGTATCTTCTATATGTTATTGCTAAGTTTTCTCCTCCTTCAAAATTTCTCAAACTTTAACTTTTACAATTCTAAAGCCTTTACATGAAACTTAACAAACAATAAAAAAGGAAAAAAAAAAAATAAATATTCATGTATTTAACCACATTAAATTTAATATAACACCAATACATAAAATAAAAGAACAAATAAAAGTCCAACAAAATTTTCATATAATAATATAATTTACTTTTAAAATATAAATATCATCCATATGATGCACTCGGATGGGTGACCTCCTAGGAAGTCCTCACTCTCAGGTTAAGGGCACTCGGAAACACTCTGTGTTTAGAAGTAATACCCTAAAGGGGGAAGACTGTGTACACCCACCCTGTCAGACCCTGCTTAAGCTTTAGGACACTGAGTATGTTACTTTTATTATCCATACGATGCACGAGATAAGACTAGCAGGTAATGGTAGGAAACTGAAAGTGCGTGTAATGTGGAAGATTTACGCGGGTCCATTAGAGAGAGAAAGAGAGAAGCTTTTCATTTTTCACGTTTTTTTTTTTGAACTTTGGACGGTCACTACTTTTGCCTTCAATTTCAATCATTTGTTTATATATTTGTTGGGCGATTAAAATTTTATTGGTCACTAAAAAAATAATAATTTGTGGTTAATATTTATTTAATATTGAAAAAACAATCCATTTCCTTATTTCTTTTTTTCTTTTGCCCCATGTAAGGGTATGGGGCGTAAATTGTTATTTTTTTAGTGTCTAATAAATTTTGGTCGTCCATTATAATGGAGGGTCAAGATTCGTCATTCTCACGCTCTCACCCTCTCGTAAGAACGCCACCCTATATGAGAGGGTGAGAGCGTGAGAGGGGCGAATCCTAGCCTTCTATTGTAACGGACGATCAAGATTTGTTGAACATTAAATAAAAAATTAACAATTTACGGTCTGCACCCTTCATGGGGCAGAAAGAAAGAAGGGGTAAGGGAAGAGAATTATTTTTTGCTTTCAATACTCAACAAATCATGGTCGTAAATTGTTAGTTTTTTAATGTTCAACAAATCTTGGCCGTCCGTTACAATTGAGGGTCCTTGAAGGCACCATCTCCTTTTTCTAGTACATCTCTATATATTATAGAGAAGTTTCCCTCACTCAAAACTCTTCAAACCCCATTTTTAACAATTTTAGAAGGGGTTTTTAAATATTCATAAAAAATAAATTAAAATTCAAAAATAAGTCGTAAATTGCTATAAATCTCACATAATAAATATAATAATTGTTATAGCGAAGTGGCTTGGAATGGTCGAACAGGGTTAGACCTATCTGCACAACGGATCAAACCGGGTCAAGTCTAATAGGTCAAATGTATAAGATATGATAGCAGCGTATTTTGGGTTTGGGTTAGGGCAAGCTCGGTTCAAACAAATAAGTTATTGATCGATTGACCGAACCTGCTATTGTGCCTGGGTAGCCCCAATTTTACCCATCAACCTAACTGCGCAGGTCAGTTTGGATCATTTGTCGTGTCAGACATGTCTAACAGTGTTTCACTCTCCGTACATTGTACGGGATAATACTAGTTTTAACGTATTGCACAGTTATGTAGACACATATGGACATTGGGCAAAAAAGTTAAAATGTGTAGCCTAACCTTTTGGACAAGCCAAGCACGTTACTTTATAAAGAGTGAACATTTAAATATGAACCATGTGGGACTCATTTATTTTTACTTATATTATACTGTTAAATAATTCACGTAGGAGTCTAGTATCATCATACAAGAATTGTGATAAATAAAAGATAAAATTATTATTGCCTCTAAATTAGATTTGATACTGATAAAAGAGATGTGATTTGACGACCTTTAAATGAGATTTTAGTTGCCCTATCAGATTGAGTACCTAAATAACAGGACTAATATTTCTACCCATCATCTTATACCTAGTCATAGAGCAATATAAAAAGCAATACAAAATATTCAAAATTCTATAGACTTTATGTGGTTGTGAAATTATTACTAAGATACTTTGAGGTTTGAGCATTTGTTACCTATCCTGACATTTGAATATATACAACGACTCACCTTGAAGTTGAATATTTTATTACTCAAGTACCATATATAAAAATCTAACCAAATAAAAACATGCCAATATAATATATAATTACGATAATATTGACTAGTCATGTCAATATTTTTAGCAAATTATGATATAAAACAAACCAACATTCCCAGTGTCATATTCCTGTAGAAAAATAATAATTTCTATTATAGTTGATCTCACCAACTTTAGATCCCCACAGAAAAAAATAATTCCCATTATAGTTAACCCCACCGCTTACGCATATCTCTTTTATTGGTGGTTCTTCTTTGTACCCATCGTACACCTTTTTATAATTTAGGCACTTAAACTGATAGAGTAACTAAAATCTCATTTAAAGTTCATCAAATCACATCTCTCTTTCATCAGTATCAAATCTAATTTAGAGACAATATAATTTTATCTTTTATTTATCACGATTCTAGTATAATGATACTAGACTCATATGTGAATTATTTAACAGTATAATATAAATGTAAATAAATGAGTCCCACGTGGCTCATATTTAAATGTTCACTCTTTATAAAGTAACGTGCTTGGCTTGTCCAGAAGGTTAGGCTACACATTTTAACTTTTTTGCCCAATGTCTATATGTGTCTACATAACTGTGCAATATGTTAAAACTAGTATTATCCCGTACAATGTACGGAGAGTGAAACACTGTTAGACATGTCTGACTCGACAAATGATTCAAATTGACTTGAGCAGTTAGGTTGGTGGGTAAAATTGGGGCTACCCAGGCACTATAGCAGGTTGGGTCAATCGGTCAATAACTTATTTTGTTTGAACCGAGCTTGCCCTAACCCAAACCCAAAATCTGCTGCTACCATATCTTATACATTTGACCTATTAGACTTGACCCGGTTTGACCCGTTGTGCAGATAGGTCTAACCCTGTTCGACCATTCCAAGCTACTTCGCTATAACAATTATTACGTTTATTATGGGAGATTTATAGCAATTTGCGACTTATTTTTGAATTTTAATTTATTTTTTATGAATATTTAAAAACCCTCTAAAATTGTTAGAAATGGGGTCTGAAGAATTTTGAGTGAGGGAAACTTCTCTATAATATATAGAGATGTACTAGAAAAAGGAGATGGTACTTTCAAGGACCCTCCTTCTAATTTCCAGAGCTGAGGCCTTAGGTCGGCCTTCAATCAAAGGGAAGACCTAAGGAGTTCCCTTATTTTTATCTCTTTAAAAAAATATATATATATATATGTTAGAAAAATGATATTACACTAGTTTTGACTGAAATATTATTTTATCTAAATTAACCAATTAAAAATATTCAAACACAAAGTTTGTAGACTAAAAAATTAATTTATCAAATTTTATTTATAAAATTTAATTAACCATTACGTCATAATGACATCGCCTTTTTCTAGTGATGGGTAAATCCGTAAATTTAACACAAGGTAAAGGCCAAGCCCATGTATATATGCTAGAGAAATAAGCCCAATAATTCAGGCCCAAATAACAAATTCAAGCCCAGTAACTAGATCCAGCAAAACCATTAAACCGGAAATTAGTTACAAAATGAAAAGAAAAGAAGTGCAAAAATATGGAATAAATAACTGATTAAAATCCAGGATTAATTGAGTTCGAAATAAACCGACCCGAACACTCATTTATAGGGATGACAATGGGGCGGATTGATACAGGTTATGCATCACCCAAATTCATATCAGACATCCGTTATGGGTATTGAAGTAGATACCCATACTACCTCGGTGGGTATAAGTCAATACTCATACCTATCGTTTTCCCACCTCACCTCATGCCTGCCCTCATTTGTGACCCAATTGTTATCTATATTCGCTCTTGTGCAATTATTAAAATTCTCTTTTATAATTCAATTATATATTGCCATATGTGAGGGTAAATATGCGCAGTCTTACCACTGCAGGGTGCTATTTTGTACAGAAGTTATTTCCGTAGAGCCCGAGCCTTGAAAAGAATCATATTCCTTCATATTATTCTGTCAAATGAAAACAAGCATGTCTAATACAAGCATGGACGTTACCTTCCTTACTCAATTACCTTAAAACAAATGTGGAAGCCCTGCAACGTGGCAATTATTGATGATTAAAAATTGTCAAATAGATACGCTGCGTTTCATTAATATCTAATTTATGTTGTTCAAGCCAATGCTGATTTTAATTTCAGCATTAGCGTTTTAAGCGCAGCACGAACTCAAACTAAAAGAAAAGGGTTTGTCAAGCAATCATTTTTTTCAAAAGTTTATACATTAAGCTGTTCTATTATACAAATGTTCACTGGACTTGAAGCGTGGATACTGCATATATGTTGTTCTTAAAGTATAGTAATAAATTAATATTTTAGAGTGGAGTTTGTTGGCATTCGAACTCATGACCTCTCAGTTAACAAGGCTCTGATATCATGTCAAGGTATCCCAAAAGCTTAAACTGATGGATGAAGATCAATGAATCGTTTTATACTTTAACATGGTTAACATATTTTTGTTTTCAAAAAACAAATACGACAATGATTTCATCAATAATTGCCACATCATATGTCTTATCATTTCTCGGTTGCCATGTGACCTTTTTGATTACCGAATCATCCTATTCCAATCACTAAAAATGTAGCCGATATGCTTCGTAATCTTTTTTTATACTTGTTATCGGTATTCTTTTTTTGAAAATGGGTTGTCCTTTTTTGTATATATAATAAACATAACGTACTTGTTAATCCCTTTGTCGAATATATATCCTAATAAAATATTTTTTGCCCATTTTTTAATACTTGCATGAATCAATGATAATTGAAAATTAATTCAGCAAATTTTGGTTAAGGGAAGCATGTACTTCAAACCTGGCTAACACGTATATCCCATCTTTCAGAGAAGGGGGGAAAAAAATTGCAAATGCAAATGCTATTTCAATGCTTCATCTTTATAAAGATTTAGATTATACAAGATTTCTTTCTTATAACACTTCTTCTCACCATGAAAGATTATACAAACACTCTTACAGATAACTTACTGATTGAGATCCTCGTAAAATTACCCACATGTCAGTATGTCATTCAATGTAAATGTGTTTGTAGAAGGTGGAACTCTCTCATCTCTGATCTGTTTTTTACACGTTGCTTTCTCCACCGTCACCACAAATTTGAGGCCATTACCATGGTATGCGAGTTGCATTACTGGCACCGCTACTTAACCGACACAGTCCATACCAAAATCCAAGCAGTTTCAAATCACCCTTATCTACATTCTTATGGGTTCTGCTTGGATTTTCTTCCCTGCTTTCGATCTTGGAACAAGCAACCGATTCACCTGGTAGCGTCTTGCAAAGACCTCTTAGTATGTTGCAGCACCAACCCTAGTCCTCAGACCGTGTACTACATTTGTAACCCACTTACAAGACAGTGGCTCGCGCTCCCACCTGCTCCTGGCTGCCATAGGGTAGCAGACACAGCAGTTGGCCTTGTTACCTATCCAGAAAATGGTGGGTCTGCTATTGCCAAGTACAAGTTGGTTCAAATTCCAGAGCATGATAATGGTCCCTTAGCCATTTACATAATTTGTCCTGAGCTGGGGAAATGGGTTAAAATGGATGAGAAAATGCAACCATCTAAGTCTTGGAAGAACTTCAACCGCACATGGCAATTTAGACCAAACGGGATTGAATTCAATGGTCATTTGCATTGGCTAGTCAATAGAGAGACAGTCATCGCGCTAAATCCCTGCAACCAAGCAGAACCGTTTCGTTTAATTGGTACTCCAACTGAGTTGGATCAAGGTTTGATGGTCTGCTTCGGGGTTACTTGCAAACATCTCTATGTAGCCCAGATAACTAGAGGATATCCAAATCATACCCTAACGGTTTGGAAGTTAGTCGACTATGATATAGGAAAATGGTGTCTAGAGTATAGAATCCACCTCAAAGAAATAGTATTCATCAAGTCAGATCATAGTAAATCTTCCTCAAGAGTAGTGACAGATATCATGTACAACGGTCAAACTCGTCATTTTACAGAGCAAGTATTGGCAGTTCACCCGAATGACGACGGGATGGTGTACTTAAGATGTGACAATTATATTGTTGAATGCAACGTGAGAAAGAAAACAATGGAGGTTGTAAGTGAATGCTTGGAGGATTTTACTTACTCCATCACCGTGCATGGTGTTTTCCCTCTAGAGCACCCGTCTTGGCCATCGCCAATTTGTCCACTTCTGGCCAGTTAGCGTCGATAATCATGTCATATCATATTATGATAATACAACAACAACAACAGTCCTAGTGCCACAGGGGCTCCCGCGCGAAGCAGGTGTTGATGTATTTTCAAATTATGTAATGAAATTTGTGAATGAAGTGTTTTGAAGTTGGTCCCAAATGTGTGTTCTAAGTGTTTTGATGTGTTTTGAAGTGTATTGGGATGTGTGTCGACACACAGGGCTGTGTGTCGACACTCATTCTTACAGAAACAAGGATGCAGAGGTGTGTGTCGACACACAGGGACAACTTTTCTCAATTTTCGGGCGATAACTTTCCGGGTTTCGCATCCCTGTTTTGGGATGTCTTCTTTCACTTGATCTATTATATATACCCCACCAATTTGATTGATGAATGATGATGAAAAAGGGTCTATACATTTGAAAAACGGTCATTCTCTTGCATCTCCATATATCTCCCTTTACATACTTTCACTCCAATTTACTTGGTTATCGTTGTATCCCCGAGAATATTTCATACACTGAAATAAGTCTTAAGGAAAGTAACTTCACGCCTCGAAACCTGAAGATCGGATAGTTACCCGTTTTCCTTGATTTTACAAGTGTGTACACCAACAGAAGGGTCAGGGGGATGTACGCAGCCTTCTCCCTTCCGGGTGGAAGAGAGACTGTTTCCGAGGACCCCATCCTAAAGATCAAGTCGTCATGAGAAATATCATATTATGATAATAATTTCATAAATGTTTGTTGAATCATGCATTTGTATTCTAAGGTGTAATACCACAATTAATTTAGAATATTCTTGGAATAATACTTCTACCGTAATTTTCACCCAAAGATGGAAAATTAAAAAAATAAATTGAGACTAAGGCTGAGCGAAATACTGGTTTTTGAGAGACAAAATAATGATCTAATCACTAAGGCCTTGGGCCAAACTATTAAGCCCAAAAATATATTTATAAAAAGTACTTTTAATAGAAGTATTTTGTTAGAAATTTTTTTTAGTTTTCACTTTTGCTTCTACTTTTCTTTCTAACTTAAACACTATCAAATCTCAATAAATACTTTTTCCCATAAAAAAAAATATTTTTGTAAAAAAATAAAAATTTGGTCAAACGGACCATAAGACTTGTTTCTGGGCTCGGGGGTGAATCCTTAACACAAGCTAGCACTTGACCATGCCTTGTTGTTCGGTTCGTAGCATCCGCTATAGAATTTGCTTCTCCTCAAAAATCGTTAAATACAAATGCTCCAGCGTCGGTGTTGCGTTCCGAATTTATGACTGTTGTCAACTTAGACTTGACGATGACATAGCTATCTTGCGACCGTTCTTCTCTCACTGAGATTTTGAGTGCAAAATCCAAACCGTTATGATGTTGAGTAAGTCTGGTAAGGCTTGAGTTCACCAACTTACGACTTAAACGAGCGTAAGTGAGCCAATCTCGAGCTAGCGTTTATAATAAATGTAAACGAGCTAAGTTTGAGTCTCAACAAGCTAAAACTACCTTAATTTAAGCCTGAATAAGTTAAACTTGATTAACATGCTGGCTGGAATCTTAATTATTATGCAACACCATTAAATAGAAGATAATTTTATGGTCAGGACAAAATTGTTATTGTCAGAGCAAGACCGTCATTTTTAAAGATAATTTTATGGCTCTTATTGTTTATAAGTTATATTATTGTTCTAACAACAATAATTTTTAGTTTGACAATAACAAATCTCTTTGTCAAAAAGTTGAATAAATAATTGCGCCACATATTGACCTCAACTCTTGTCTTTCTTAACGTAAAAGTATACTCCTCCACTTTTTCCATTTTTTTTTTTTAACAATAATGCTAATGCTCAGCATCAATACAAAATCGATACAGGGCAAACCGTGTAACGGCTACGTAAGTAATACAATATGGTGTCTTTCCTTCAGAGTTTTATTGTTTGAGATATGATCAGATCTCTCTTCGCGTATTGCGTTGGCAACAAGAGCGTATCTTCAGGTATTTATGTTGTGCCTTGGGTTTTTTTGGTTAACTAGATTGGGTAGAGTTCAAGCTTACATGAGTCCCCAAATAAGCTAACCTTAACAAAATTTCTTTAAGTTGGGTTCAAACTTGAGCTCTTAATGAGTCGAGCAAGCTCTCATTCCACATCTCCAAACTAAGTGAACATCGAGTTGAGCTCAAGCACAACACACATCAAACGAGCTCGAGCTCAAGCTCAGCTTGCCATTTTAGATCTTATTTGGTAATACAGAAATTGAATTCCTATGGAGGGTCATATTTTCAATGAATTCAATCTCGTGTCAACTCCTTAGAAAGTAGGTACAAAGTTTTTGGGGCAGAGGAAAAAAAAAAAAAAAACTTTCTAGAGATTAACTAAAAACAAAGGAACTAGAACATACTTAAGATAGTTAGGTAAGTTACTTCATTTGTTATAAAAGAACTGAATATTGCTAAAAAATTTCAACTTTCCATATTTTGTTAATTTCCTAATTTCCGAACAAAAGGACAAATACTAGCATCTCATGAATTACGATTTCTTGCTCTTACTTCCCGATAAGTTGTTCATGATAAATCTTTGAAGCAATAAATATAGATGAGTGTAATGTTGATCATAAAATGATTGAAATTTGTCAGGTACCCAAAAAGAAAAAGAAGAAAAAGAAAAAGAAAAAGAAAATGGGAAAAGTAAAAGCCCCAAAACTGATTTGATATTGCCGTTGCCCCAGTGGAAATTGCGTCTTCAACTAACGAACACTGAAATGATATTCACTTTTCAATAAAGTTTAAAACCTAATCTCTCAGTCCCCCCTCTCTTTTCTTTCCTTGTAAAGTTTCAACTAAAGCTCGTAAAATATGATACGACCTGATAATGCCATGTCAAGATACCGGGTTTGTGTTAGAGTTTAGGAGTTGGGTCGACTTTGTTACGGAACGGAAAGGTAAAACTAGAGATTGAAAGAACTCGGAATCCATAGAAGATGAGAGAGAATACACAAAGGGTTTTATACTGAGTATTTACTAAAATATAAAATTACTAAAATGCCAGTACATTAGTTAAAAAAGACAAAAGTGAAGGAAAATATTAGAGGCCAAATTTGGAGAAAATAGGTGGGACTAGAAGCAAAGTGGCTAGGTTTTCATAGTTCAGTCATAGTGCTTCGTTTTGACATGTAACGGCCCTCGTAAGTTCCTACGGATGAAAAGTTATGGTCGTTCTAAATTGCAATTGTGGATTAATGTTTTAGGTTTGTTCGTTTGGGTTTCTGCCAACCCATTTGCTCTATGAACTCTTCTGCTACTTATTCTACATCATACTTGCTTATCCCCTTTAAATAACTGGGTTCTAGTTGGCTTTCTCACCTATTCAATAAACAGGTTGGATTCGAGCCAACATCTTTTGTAAAAGCCCTCACGGAGCATGAACACGAATACAAAACAAAATAACACAAAATATTAGTCATCCAACCAAGCCCTTAGTATCAACTATTATAAAATTTAGAAACACCGAGTGAGATTTAAGCTTTGAATTTATGACATTTTAGTCAAAAAGAATTATAATACCATATTAAGGAACCAACTACTTACAACAGCATAATTGAAAGGGCCAAGTGTCAATAGATTATACAATACTAAAAAGTATGATTTGGTCTAATTTTGGTTGATTAACCACAAAAAAAAAAAAAAGAAAAAGTTAAAAGGGACATTCAAGAAGGTAATGAGCCACAAAATAACATGTAAGCAGTTTCGTTACTCCACTTTTTCGATAATTTGCGAAAAAATCGTTAAATAAGTCGGCCATTTGTTACTCCATGACATTCCAATATTTGCATGATTGCAGACAGATCGGTAGTGTTATTGACAGAGTAATTTTTTTTTTTTTTTGGTTGTTGTTGTTAAAGTTAAGGTAATAGGAAAGACTTTTAAAATCATGCTATATTGAAATGTTACAGTATAAAACCAATTATGGATCTTCACTTATCAGCTTAAGCTTTTGGGATAGATGGTTCTTTGGAATGGTATCAGAGTCTTGTTGACCAAGAGGTCACGAGTTCGAATCTTAACAGCCCTCACTCTCAATATTTAAAATAACTTAAGCGTAAGATATGAGGTGGGCCTATGCACTATCTACGTTTCAAGCATAATTGACATTCGCGTGAGGGGGTATGTTAGAGTATAAAACTATTATTGGGCCTTGACTCATAAGCTTAAACTATGAGAAAGATGGTTCCTTGATATTTTCCTGCTATTAATAACAAGTTTTCTAACAATAATGTTACGAGAAATAGAGTCATCTTTTATTTTTTTTTTAAAGTGCCTTTTGAAAAAGAGCTTGTTTAGAAATTATTTTTGTCTATTTTAGAAGTTCTTTCGTTGTCAAAATTTTACCAAACATCTATTAAAGTGAATCCAAAATGCACCTAAAGGCAAAATAAGTGTTACTTTGTTGCCCATATAGTGCTTCTATAATTCTCCCCTTTTATGTAATAATATATTTTGTGTCAAAATTCATATAATGAATCAAAATAAAAAATATAATGGCTATGAAATAAGGAAACAGTGATGTTTTGTATAGATAAGGCAAAAAACGATACTGAAAAGTATTGACTACAGGCCAAAAAGAAAATTGCACAGACGGCTAAAGGCCTATGTGACCATACTATGAAATTATTATATATTTAGAATTATTTTTATTATATCACGTTTTTTGAAATTATAAATGAGAGTATTTTCATTTCAAATTAAAAAGTTTTTTTTTTTTGGTTCTACTTTACTTCAAGAGAAAAAAAATACTATTTTTGGGCTCTTTTCAAAAATAGAAAAACAAATGGCTCCTATTTTCAAAACCGATTTTACACATTCATTGAACACCCAAAAAAAAATCAATAGAATAATTATTTTGTTACGTCTTAAATTTTTTGTCCAAATTCTTAAATTTGTATGCACCCTTTTTTAAGGGTTTCTCTTGTTTATGTGGTGATATATATATTCACTCCTTTTATTCTGGAGTTTCTTACGTTATCGAGAGAGAGAGAGAAACACACACACAGAGAGAGAGAGAGAGGGTGAACAGATTCTTGTAATACTCCAATTTCAATCTAGTGAAGTTCTCTATCTCTACTCGTAGTTTTCCCCCCTCTTTGACAGTTTTTCACGTAAATATCGGTGTTTCATTTCTCTTTCTCCCTTATCTTCTATTTGCTTTCCATATTTCGCTTTGATATCTAAGTCGAACCTAAATCTTGAATATTTTTGTCTAATAATAATCTTTTCTCTTAAGAAACACAGTCTTTTCTCTACAGTACGACCAAACCGATAGTAGTTTTCCCCCCTTTATTTACCCCCACCCCCAAGGCCTCAACCTCCCAAATCCCATACAAAACTCCCACTTTTTTCCTCCTACAAATGTCTCAATACCTTGAAAGCTCACCAAAACATTGCGCACAGAAACACTCATTCAAATTCAAAACTTTCTTCAACAAAAAACTCTTCAAAATCTTCTCTTCTCTCTTCTTCTCTCTCCTCTCTCTTTTTCTCATCCTTTACTTCCTACTCCACCCCTCAAAACCCGACTTCTCCCTCCTCCAATCCGACCTCTACCGCCTTGATTTCTCCCCTGCCCGCCCGCTCATCAACTCGTCGATCTTGGTCACCCTACAGTCTCGAAACCCGAACCAAAGAATTGGAATTTTTTACGACGGGTTAGTTGCTTATGCATCTTACAAGGGTCAACAAATAACTGTGGATACTAGTATTCCTTCGTTTTATCAAGGCACCCAAGATATTACTCTCTTGTCTGCTGCCCTTGGTGGGTCCGTGATCCCCGTCGCCCCCGCCATCAGGTACGAGCAAACACCTCAAAATAATCGCAGAGTAGTGTTATTGATAAGGTAAAATTGTTATTATTAGAGTAATATCGTAAACTTCACGGTAATTTTATGACTTTTATTATTTGCAAATCACATAATTTCATAACTTTTTTTTGTCATGCTAGTAACCGAAATACCATTTCAAGTATTCTTTTTTTTTTTTTAATTATTTTTCAGCATAATATCAAACAATAGGTTAGCTTTTCGCTCGTGGTTTGGTATTCATTATAATAACAAACAAGAATTTAGCTATGTGATACGGTCCTAGAACAAAATTTTCAGTTAATTTTCAAAATTTTCACATGCTATTTATAATTATCAGCTATAACTATCAACTATCAAATATTAGGTTGGGGGTCCTCGGAAACAGTCTCTCATCAGGGTCTCAACCCGGATGGGGTAAGACTGCGTACATCCTACCCCTCCTAGACCCTGCGAAAGCGGGAGCCATCGAGGCACTGCGATTGTGATTGTTGTTTTAGTTGTATTGAAATAACTTGGGTCTTTTTAGGCTCAATTCATAGAGTTGTAAGACCTGCATATAAGTTTAAGTAGAGTTTTATCTTAAAATTAATTAGCATTAGTTGGAGTAATCCACTAGTCTTATATATTGAGTTCATCTATCTCACAACTCACATGTGGAGCCCTTAACAAGTAATCTACCTATTAATACTGAATTCATTTTGAAATTCACGTGTCCTATTCAGTATGTAATAAGTAAATACCTTTCTCAGATATGAGGTGGCACGCGATCAGACGGCTGGGAAGATGGTAATGAATCTCCGGGTGGATGGACGGCTGAGATGGAAAGTTGGGACTTGGGTATCTGGCCCGTACCGGATGAGTGTTGATTGTGTTATTTTGATGGTACTTGGACCGACAAACAATGTAACCGGGCCTCTTAGTTCTATGCAAGGGACTCGGTGTTCTACCTCTTTATAAATTATAATCGGTTTCGTATAATATAAACAACGAAAATACTTGAAACGGGAAAAATATGTTAAAATGGCAATATATTCTGAAAGTACACCACGAAGGACTCTGATTTCATTGATAGCAGTCAAATCATCTATTATATGCCGTTAGAAATGTTATTTTTTCGATTGTCATGTTATCTTTCTATTAGCCTAGAATGTAATTATACCCTTCTTGGTCTTTTTTTTCAAAGCATGTTATATTTCTTCTGTATATAGTAAATATAGTTCCTCTATTGATCTTTTTCTTGAATGTTACGTGTTTTTGAAGTACTTTAGTATAATGTAAAACTATGTAATTTTGGCATTTGATTTGTTTATATACTTTGTTATTATATGGTTTTTGTATAGATCAAATAATGAGTATGATAAGAATGAAATAATTAAGGTTGTGAAGGATTTCTGGATCGGTTTATTTTATCTTTGCTCCTATTTGCAATAGTTTTTGAAGCAGGATATAGTATCATAACAAAAATAATCTAAGTCAACTCCCGTTTTGTTAGATGATCTTATGACTACTCCTTTGGTGTTTCGGTTAGCTTTTTGGCGCCTTAACTAATCCTTGAGTTACATGAGCTATTCACTCGAAAATTTCCATAAGTCAACTAGGCAATGAATAATCTGCACCTAATGGAGGTTTCGAACTCGTATCTGACCCTGCATGAAGCACCACTTTTAATTGCACACCAGTTCGGCCAACACCTGAGACACCTTCTGACGGTTTTACCCCATCTTTTCTCTTATAGTTAGCAACTCCGTTCCTTTTTGCGACGGTCGGGAGTGATTACATAGATCAAAATATGTCAGTTACACCATGTTATGAATCATATTTTCATAAAGTTTGGATGATATTGTCTCACACTTTTGGCTACTTTGAAGTGCAATTTTTTCTGGGGGAAGTGAGAGAAAAAAGACAATATTTTGACAAAAAGAAGTGGGGAAAAAATGAAATCTTTGTAGCTAAGCAATCCCTAAAATTTTTACTTTCCATGACCTTTAATCATTGTATAGATCAAGTGGAATTCCCAGCCTCAATCAGCACCACCAAAAGGATAGATAGGATACCCTCGCAATTTTAAAAGCGGTCAGGATTGCTGATGGTATGCATAATCTTCAATAGTTTTGAAGTTTCATTTTACTTTGTCCAGCTTCATCGTATGCTGTTTAGATGTCTCGTTTATTTCCTCATGTTGTTGTGACTGTTCTAGTGTTGTTGTAGTTTTAAAGCGTCTTCCAGTGTTCAATTTGTCTCGTCTGTGACTGTTTCGTGTCCATGTAGCCTTAGAGTATCCTCTAATTTTATGTTTGTCTAATTTTCGTGTTGATGTATCCCTGTCCTATTCTTTTTTGGTACACGTTTTTATGCATGTTGGCTCAACCCTTGCTCTTGTGAGTGCGGTTGGCTCAACCCTTGCTCTTGTGAGTGCGGTTGTTTTGTATCGCAATTTTTGTCATTAATTATCCGAGAAAAGGATATTGGAGGTTTAAATCTGCATTAATAAATAATATTTGAGTGTACAAGGCTCCTATTTTGAGTGCAGTTTAAAAAGATCTGAAAGCCTTTCCAAGCTGGCTTGTTCTTTAACTTGAAAAACTTCGCTCGTTTTGAGCTTAATTTGGCTTCTTCAGCGACACGAACCTAGATGAGCTACTCTTGAGTTAATGTTCATTTTTAGTCAATATAAACGATCTCAATTCGAGTTAAAGTGATCTATTTGCCCTTATTTTGTTTATAATTCACCAAACACAAGGAGAGGCTGATTTTATTTTAGTTATTTAAGGATACATTTGACTGTACAATTATGTATTGTTTTGATCTCCGTTTATTTATGTGTTGATTCAGGACTTGTTTGTTCGATTTTCCTGCTTTATATTATGACTTTGCCTCTAACTATCGAAAAAAAATGAATTTGGAATTCGTAAGCGCAAATTTCGCAGTCAAAAGCTCCTCTGCATTTCACCTAAAAGTTACTGGGAGACCAACAAAAAGGTAAGAATCATACATAAAGCAATGAAAGACCATTGCTATTTAAAATGACGAAAATTATTATTTAGGTACCTAAATACTCTGACATCTCAATATATATAATAAAGTATCCTAAGATTTAAAACTTTATCACTTAGATACCCTAAAATTCTAAAATTTTAAAACTAGGTATCCTTTTACCGAAATTGGCAGATTTTTATTGGAAAATACTAAAATAGAACACGACTACAACAACATATGAGTATTTTCATTAGAATTTGATAATTTTTTACAAAAGAATTGATGACACAACAAATGATTTTTTCAATATATGTAGCTTATACCAAAATTCAGGTAACTCTTTTTCGTACTTCGTTGAATTTTTACCCAAAAATTGATATAACTTTTATATATTGACATATTCATGTACTAAATCAGAATTTTTTATATACAAAATTGGCCAAATTGTAAAAAAAATCACCAAATTTTGACATATAATACCTAGGTGATAAAAAAAGTCGAACCTCAGGATTCTTCATTGTATGTATTGAAATGTATCGATACTAAAGTAATAAATGCTCAAACCTCAACATACTTAAGTGATAATTTTCCTAAAATAAGTGTCTAATATATATAATTTATGCAATTTATGCAATAAGAGACTATTAGTCTATAAGAATAACTAACTTTATGTTATAACTTTTCATTCAAGTGAGTATCGCTTAATAAAGGACTATAAAGTAAGAAATTCATATGAATTTGATGGAACAACAACAAACCCAGTGCCTGCAAGGGTTCCCTTAAAAGCAGGGTGTTGGAGGGGTACATGTACGCAGCCTTCCCCCTTCAAGGGGCATGAATTCGATATAAATTATAAACAAAAATGGTGCTACAAAATTTGATTTTGCAAAGAGGACTTTTCCCCCCCTTCAATGTGATAATTCCTTCACTAAGAAATTCTTGTTATTTCGACAATTGAATACAAAACTCAAAAAGCACAAAAGGTGCAGGGTACAGCCCAAAAGCGAGCAACAAGCTAAACCAACATCCACTCGCCTGATCATCGAAAACCAAGAAAAGCCACCCACAGGCTGATCCACAACAAAGTATAAGAAAAACAAAAACGCTGCCTCAAACGTCCATCACACCAACAAAAGAAGATAAAAACACCAAAGAAAACAAACTAAAACGACATAGAAAGCTACCCCACACACTTTAAAAAATACCTACAGACAATCCGGAAGATTCACCGAGACATTCTTAAACTCCTAAGCGAGCCCAGAATGAGGAATTTCATTGTAAAATTTGTGCATATTAATATCAAAATAACATAAAGTCCAAGGAGACTAGTCAATTCATAAGCACTTACCTGTTGTTGCGTTGCGTCTCAAGCGCAAATAATTCTTTGAGACCACTCAAACTTTTGCGGACCCCAACTTATCTCATATAAAAAAAAGGTCACAAGTAAGTATACATGCAGCTTGGGGATTAGCCGAATGCGTATCTCACCCAACACCATCGTTAAATAAAGTAATATCATAATGCATTTTTGTTTCATTCTTTCGTGTCATGAAATATTCGCTTTTAAATTGTTGGAGGTATAGTATTAAATTGCTCATTTTCAAGTTATTGGGTTCAAAACTCATTATCCCGTCTACATTGAGTACAATGTTATATTTTCCATTATAAAAAAATAAATTTAATAAAAAAATAAAAATTCTATAGGTATAGCCCAGATTCCCAAACAGGGCCGAAAAATAAAAATTTGTCACATCAAAGAAAGTACCCACCACATAATGTCTCTTTTATTAGCTTCATAAAAAAAAATGTTTATTTTTTTTGACAATCAAAAAAAAAATTGTTTATTTAATTATTTTTTATGTACATCACTTATTTTAAAGTTGATATTGGCCTAAAAGTGTATGATTTTTAAGAAAAAAAAGCTGCTCTCCAGAAAGAATTTTTTATCGTTACAACGAGCCACTCTAGAAAGATTTGAGTGTCTTGATTTGAGTGATCACATCTATTAAAAAAATAATATTATTAATATCTGAGTAATTTTATTAAATTTTATAAATAATATCCATTAAAAGTCATATTATTATACTGATAATAATAATTACTGGTCTAATAACAACAAAAGCCAAAAAAATTAGAGATGATATTAGGGGTAAACTTGATAAACTTTTAGTAACGAAATTCCCGGGGGAGCTCAGTGGTTGTGAACTTAGTGTGCCACACCATTGCCCTAGGTTCGAGTCTCATTGCTATGCCTTTACCCCTCCCCTCTCGGCCTTCGTGTGGAGCTTGATAATTTAAAAAAAAAAAAAAAAAAACTTTTAGTCACTTTTTTTTAAGTAAGAGATTCATTAATTTTTATTAACGAGACACTAAGAAAAATGATGTTCTAAAAACAACTCCAATAAAAGACCAAGATACTAAATTTTTATGTAAATTACAGAAATACCCACGTCCTCCAACACAACCACTCACCTCCCCAGCACCCATACACCGTCGCTGACAGGGTCGGTCCTTATATTTTCGGGGCCTCAAGCAAAAATTTCAAATGTAATTCCTTATACACAACAAATTACAAAACGCTATTCGCAAAACGTATCAATATTAACAATTGATACTTTCAAAACCATAACTCCAAAAAATTTGGGCCCCCTATAAGCGGTCGCTTATGTCGCTTAGGTTAATGTTCGCTCAGGTCGCCAGCATCCCCCAACACCCATAAGGCTCCCTAAATCCTCCATTTAGATCTAGATTCCAGTTTCTTGTCAACATTGTAGCTTCACAAAAGCAGGCTATGCATTTGCAGATGCTTGTAATGGGTCGCGTTGTATTCTTTCTAAAGGAAGAGAAGTTACTTTCAAGCTTTATGTACACAACAACAACAATAACAAACCCAGTGCCTCAAGGGCTCTCGCAGAAGCGGGGTCTGAGAGGGTTAATGTACGCAGCCTCCCCCCTTCAGGGTAAAGAATGACTAACCATACATTTGTTAAATCTTATACTACTTCCATAGTTTCACGTATGCAAAACGATCTATAAGCAAGTTTTTATTTGGTTCCATAAGTTTCCAACATAGAAGCTCACATTTCAAAGTTATCTATCCTCAAAGCAGAATATGTAAGATAATTTATCCAATGAAGCCTTAGACTAGCGGTAAAATAATACCAGCCTTAGAGGGAGTCTCATTGAGGCACTCGGTTTCTTTTTTTTTTTTTTTTCCTTTTTTTTTGTTTGTTGTTGTTGTATCCTAATTTTAGTTTTCCTTTCTGCATTCGTGGTTACCTAAACTAGGTACTAGCATTAACAAACTCTCTTATAAACCTTTCTACCCAAGAGCTCATTTGATATCATTTTCTGTTGAAAAAAAATCACACATTAAGAACACACAACTTTATTTGGAAATCCTCCCTCAAAAAACCCCATGACCCAAATAGGTGCCTCATTCACTATAAAATTTAGTATTATAATCTCTAATGGAAACCCTAAACCCTATCTCATGTCTCTCGACCCAAAAGTGGCTATTACATGGTAAGTCATTAACCCTTCTCAATGTAGTTATTGCATGGTAAGGCACCAACCTTTCCCAATGTAGCTTTCAAAAGATGAAGATAAAAACTCTCTCACCAATCAAAGCAATTCGAGTATCACTCTCTTCATACTTGAATCAATCACACACATATTCTCACAAACGTACTCTCCCCTTACCCGGGTGCCCCGCGAACACCCCTTTCAAAACCCACAAACCCTCGCATCTTTCCTCTCTTTAGTAAACAACAACAACAATAACAACAGACCCAATGCCTCGAGGGCTCCCGTATAGGCAGGGTCTGGGGGGAAGGGATGTACGCAGTCTTTCCTCTCTTTAGTCATGCTTCTAAACATCACTATGAACAAGTTAGCAAGTTTCTGATTCTAATACCGTCCATAAATCAAATTTAACCAAGATCAACTAACAAAGTATTTTTAACACTTTGTTTCTATGCCAATATAAGATCTATATACTCATATAATTAGATTAGGATTCATTTACCAGGCACTAACGCACCGGATCCCGTTAGAACTCCGAAGTTAAGCGTGCTTGGGCGAGAGTAGTACCAGGATGGGTGACCTCCTGGGAAGTCCTCGTGTTGCCAACCCTATAAGATTGGGGGTTCTTGGAAACAACCTCTCGGCAGGGTTACACCCTGAAGGGGTAAGACTGCGTACATCCCCCCTCCCGGGCGACCCCGCTTAGGCGGGAGCCCTAAAGGCACTGGGTTTGTTATTGTTGTTGTTGTATAATACTCAGATAATTAGATTGGACCAAACTGAAAACAACCTCCAAAATTGGGCCCTGTTTAATATGGTTTACTGTTTGCAACTTTTACTTTTTAAAAACTGAAAACCGGGTATGAAAAATGATTTTTCTTCTTTTAACTTCTAAAGAACCAAAAACTACGAACAGAAAACAATACCACGCAACCCCAAGTCATATCCTTCTTGGCTACAAATTTTACCCAAAAAAGTCATTTTCTCTGATGCCTCCATGACGAACATCATGCAGCTGCTAACCCAAAATCGATCTCTTTTCTAATATCAAATGAATGATGAGCTAAACCGACCTGACTTCTCAATCAGACTCCAACTTCATGACACAAGGCCCCAAATATGCTTGCCTTTTCTTTTCTATAGGTAAGCAAGGTTACAGAGATTTGAACCTAGGAACTATAATGTGTTAAACCAAGGCGTCATAGGATAAAACCTTCACCAAAAAGTATATTAGTTCTATACTAAATAAGCTCCCATAAGAAGGATATGAACCCGAGATTTCAGAAATAAGGAAGATAGTTGAATTCCGCCAATGCTTCACTGCTGGTTTCCGTGCTTCAAAATCATGCCTATTCACTAACAGAAACCAATTATCCCAAAAGTTTAAGTTGATGAGAAAAGGTTTAGGAATGATTTCATATTGTAACATAGCCTCTCACGTGAACGTCCATTGGGCCTAAAGTGAAGATATCGCACAGGCCTACTTAATACCTTTATATTGAATTATATTAATACTGAAAGTAGGGGCTGTTTGGGATCAAATTCGCAACCTCTCGGTCAACCAAGCTGTGCCACCATGCCAAGGAACCAACCATCCAAAAACAAACACGGATGCATGAAATCATTCTCAATCACAAAACACAATGAAACATTGATGAAAACCAGAAAAAGAACCAACGATGAGGATCTCAATACTCATTTCCTGCATCAAAATTATTCCACATCAAGCAAAATCGAGCTCTAAAAATGCCTACTAACGCTACCGCTCACAATGAGAAAAGTACCAATATTGACATCCAGAATGAAACTTATTCGCATTCTTATTTCATGTCACCGTTTATAACAACAATTCAATATTTGCAAATTCACAGAGAACAAAAATTAGCAAGTTATATAATCTGCCTATACAAAAATTCAAACACAGAGCATAAGATCATCCACGAACATTGATATAAACTGGAACAAGAACAATCAAGGATCTTGTACTAACCTCGTGCATCCAAATCATACTGAATCAGGCACAACCCACTTCCAAAAATGCCTCCTTACTCGTACCGCCTCACTTAAAATTGCTGTTTCCTCGCAATCCCGATACTCATTCTCTTCTTCAGTCGTAAACTCGCCCTCCGGCAGCCCCTCCACAGAAGCATCCACAGTATGCATCACATAACAAGCAGGCAAACCGGGGTATGAAACTGAAACCCTCTCCTCCATACTCCTATTATACGAATTCGGCAAAACCCTCACAATCTTATCGAAATCGACATCTTCAGATCCATAAATCTTACATAGAATCGAACCAAGCTCCTCCTTGATTGCCCTTTTAATGGCAGAATCAACGTCCTCCCCAGACTTCAATTTCTCCGATAACGGCCGCCCCCGGTCTCTGATAGACCCATCAGACAGTTCTTGGTGAGATTCAATAAGAACCCTATTCTTCTCATCAATAACCCTAATTGAAACCACCTCCAAATTCCGAACAGGCGGGTTCGAGTCAACCAATGAGATTTCGCCATCTGTGAGCTCAAGCCACAGATTATGAACATTTTTAGTACCGGGTTTGATCCCCCAAGTGGCAAATGAATCAGAAGGCAACCGGGGTTTGAGCCAATCAGAGAGAGATTGTGGGGTAGGGAAGAAACTAACAGAACCAAAATTAAGGTTAGGGTTAGGGTTTCGAGGCATGGCGGAGGACAGGCGGCGGGTGTTGGGGTGAAGGGGGAAGGAGAGAGAAGGGGGTAAAGGGAGGTGTTTGGGGGAAGTGAAGAGAAGAAAGAGAGAGAAAGCGGTGAGGACTAAGTCAGGGAGACCACCACCTGGGGTTGTTTTTAGGGTTGCGCGCGGTGGTTGGGGAGGCGGAGGAGGTGGTGGGTGCGGTGGAAGGCGCATGTTAATGGGTGCCGGAAAAAGGGGAGAACGGCGGCGGTGTGGTGGTGGTAGTGGAGTTGAAGGGGGTCGCCATGGTGGCGGGTGTGAAGATAAGAAGGTGAATGGGAATCACAAATTGTGGATTGTGGTTGGTTTGGATGAACAAATTTGCGTTATTTATCTCTCCCTCTCTCTCTCTCATTTATGCTTTGGTCAATATTGGGATTTTTTGGGGTTGGTGTTTGCCTAATTTCTCAATCACATTGAAATATTATTATTTTTAACTTAATTATCATCACTTTTTAATTTTTAAAAAATTATTTTTAACAGTGTTACAAACTTTAATTAATCACCTTAAATTATATTATTAACTATCCCTTATAATTTACGTGATGTTCATATTAATTTTGAGTTGCTTTATTTAGTTTTTAGGTGTACATTTGAAACATAAGTTAAAACTAAATTAGTCAAGTTATTAAGGCATTCTTGTGCCTTCTTCGCCCAATTAGGTTTGATGGTACCAAGGGATTTCAAAGAGGCGAGAATTGAATTTTGGTAAGAAAAGGGGTGCAAAATGCTATGTTATTTTGAATATTTTTAGAGCAAAATGCTATGTTATTTTGAATATTTTTAGTCATGTATAATAACTACTCTAAAATTAATATAAAGTCACTAGTAATTAACAAATAATTAACAGTGGAGATTTTCATTATTGGGATTCTCGAGTGCTCATCTCCTCTGGACTTCATTGGGATTCTCGGGTCTCATCCATTATTGAGGGTGGTCAGAGGAGATTTCCACAGGGTTGTTTGGAGCTCCGACCCATCTGGGACACGATTGATTTTAGCCCCCGGGCTGGTGTAGCGGACTCCATCCCGTGGTTGGGTGACCCCTCGGGGAACTTCACCACCAAGTCCGCTTGGGAGATGTTGCGGAGTAGGAGAGAGGAGGATACCATTCATCATCTTCTGTGGTTTCAGATGCATATACCGAGACACTCCTTCATTCTCTGGCTCGCTTCTCGGCAGCGACTTTGGACCCGGGACCGACTTCGGCGTTTCGGAGCACTAGAGATTCAGAGCGTTTGTGTTCTCTACGGTTCTGCTGACGAGACTCATGAGCACCTTTTCTTCGCCTGTTCCTTTTCCGCCTTGGTCTGGAGCTCCGTCACTCCGAGTACATCTATCGCTTGGCCTACCCTTCCTTGGGACGATCTTGTCACTTGGGCTGCTCAGCATCTCAGGGGACGAGAGATTGGCAGTATCATTGCTCGACTCTGCCTCTCTGCGACTATGTATACTATCTGGTATGAGCGCAACCTTCGGGTTCAGCGTTCTCAGTCCAGATCAGTTGTGGCCGTACGAGAGGAGATTGCAGGTTTGGTCAGGAGCCGCTTGCTTGCTGCTTCTTCGTTCAGAGGAGCTCATCGTCACACCTCCTTGCTTCGGCACTGGGGTTTTGAGACTTAGTTTCTTCTTTATTCCCTTAGTTGTACTTTGGTTGCTTTTTGTATGGACTTTGTCTAGACCTCTTTTGACGTTGTTTCATATTTGTAGGCTTCAGCCGTGTCCTAGGGTATGCCCCTTGTAGCTTGTACTATTTTTCTTTTCATCTATATATTTTGCTGACTTACCAAAAAAAAAAAATTTAACAATGTAATTTAAAGTAGTTAATTAAAAAATTTTAGAATTTTAAAGGTAGTTTTCTAAAAAATAAAAAATTATGGTTCTGAAAATTTTAATTTGGTTTTTCTTTTAAAAAAAGAACCCTTTGGTTTTAAAAAAGAAAAACAAAAAAAAAAAAAAAAACTGAGTTTTGGGAAAAAAAATTTGTGGGTTTAAATTATAATAACCAGCAGTATTTTCTAATTTCTAAAACCAAAACTCACAAATAAAAAACGATATCAAACAAACTATTAATTTTCTGTAGAAACACAAATTCAAGCCTTACCCACACCCTAAAACCAAAAATGATAAATAGGCACACACATAAAAATGTCTAAAATCATGTATACAACAATTTCTTTTTTTTTTAAACCACAATGTATACAACATTACATCAACAAAATTAGATTATAATTTACCAACAGCACTTGCTAATTTCCAACAAAATTAAGCAGACTAGAGTTCACTAGCATAATTCCAAAGCTCATCATAGTCACTGTCATGAGACTTCGCAGGACTCCCAACCCCTTCAGGCTGTACATCCGCCTCTTCGTTTTCCCCCTTTTGTTCCGACTTTGCAGCCTCCTGTGATGGCACCTGCGAGAGCCAATTTGGATGATCAGAACCTTACGAGTTGACTTAAGTGGTAAGACATTTTAAACCTTGTGCTACTTAAGTGTTAGGTTTGAGATTTGTACGATGCCATTGCGTGTAACCAATTCCTTGGACCTGCTTGAGTGTTTTGAGTTCTCACTTATCCGTTACATATAAGAAGCTTTTGAGTACACTCTTTCCTACAAGGTCAAGTTGGCAACATCGATCATGATACCTCATTGTATCTATGATACGATCGACAAAACAAGTTTTACATTGCCCACCACTATCATAAATGTAGGTTGCAACTTAACTTTATTACGATTCAACAACACGCTAGTTGATACAGATTAAGCATCCTTATGCCTAAACGAGGGGGTTATGAGGCATTCATGTGCACAGCAACTAAGTATCTCTATAGTCTATACTTAGTTTGACTCGGCCCTGTGCTTAAGAAATAGGAAATATTAGATCTTATTTAAATAGTCTAATAATTTGCCTTTAGGTCCTAATTACATTGGTATTCGTAAAGATAAAACTAAAGTCCTAGTACAAAAATCCCCACTATGATAACAATAAACTAATAAAAGTCAAATTATAATCTAAAACAATCATAGCTAATAATAAATCTTAAGAGATAGAATCTACAACACCACAAACTATCAGTAAATATCTCAAATAAAGATCTTGATCTTCTATCCCTATCACTAGTTTTGGCATTTTTTTGAAGTTCATAAATCTTATATTCTCTTTCTGGTAACTGGGAAGTCCAGGCCAACTTACGACACCTCAATCAGTCCCGGGCCCGAACCGAATTGCATCTAGTTCAAAGATGACAAGATGATGGACAAATAGAAGAGAGAGAAACAAGAGAGAGGAGAGGAGCAGCAATAATACCTGAGTCTCAGGTGTAGCCTCTGAGCCTTCTTCCACGCCTGTTGAATGAACTACATCATCTTCTTTCGGAGACTCGTGGTTGTTCTCTTCCTTGTTAATCTGTTCTTGCAGTCTACCGATTACTAGCTCGAACTGCGACAGATCTGAATAATGGAATTCAATCATCATTTCGATGTTCTTAAGCATGGTTTACAATATTTAGAGAGAAACGATAGACGAACAAAGGCGAAACGGGATCAAAGAGGATGATAAGTATTATTTTCTGTGATGTTCTTTCTCTCTCGCTATTGGCAGAAAAACAAGCACCATTCATCCTATGTAGGGATGCATGTGAGTCGAATTGAGTTCAGCCGAGTAGAGCCCAAGCTCGTCAGGCTTGAGGCACGACTTGTTTGCATTTAGCTCGACCCGGACTTGGTTCAAGCTCCAGCTCAGCTTGTCATAGGTTGGCTCCATTGAGCTTGAACTCAAGTCAGCAAGCTTTGAACTCATTATGATATTTAGGCTCATTTAAGCTCGAGCTCAGCTCGTTTAGGCTCAAATTCGGCAAGGCTAGGCATATTTAACCTAATAAAATGTGTTAAGATAGGCTTACTTAGATACATTTAGGCTTGCAAGCCCACAGGCTTGAGCTTCACTAGGCTCGGGCTCTGCTCAAGCTCGAGCTGCACGAGCCGGTTCAGCTGATTTACATCCCTAGTCAAGTAGCCTTCTACTACCGCTTTGTGCTAATCATATCCTTTATTTTTGTAAGTCTAACAATTTTTGACAGAAATTTTCAAGTATAAAGCAAATAATATACATAAATACTAGATTTGTTTAATTCCCATATCGTATTTACTATGGGGATTGTCAAAGAAATTTGAAGATATGAAAGTACCTGTGGCCCGAGTAGTCAGAGCATCATGAAGCATAAGAGGATGTTGACGTTCTTCCTTCTTGTACTTCAATTTGATATGATGCCGGTTTAGGTGAGGGAATAGTTGTTGTATCATTGACAAGTCTGAACCGAATTGCCTGACACCCTGAGACAGCAAATGAGACATGCCAGATGTTCCTCGACGATTACGTAATTGTAAGAAGATCAAGCAAAAATAAATCAAAACCAAATGAAACATGATACCATAACTCTATGGAGTACAATTACTGACACAATGCGATTTTCAGAACAGTATATCCGGATCTTGAAGTATAACAATATGGGAACGTCAAATTTTTTGTCTTCAATGGCAGCCTGAACCATGTCAAACCGTAGGACTTGCAGATCAATTCTGTTGGACGTTTAAACTAGCAATGGGGGTATTCAAATACAGGAATGGATTAGATTTAGTTGGTCTAAAATCGAATTAGATTGGTTGCTTTCAGTCCGCTCCATAAGTCATTGATTAAGACCTTAATCCGTTTAGTTCAGTGTGAGTGCGAGTTTAGAGTAATCACTAATTCTAAAGTGTTAAAATATCGGACAGAACCAAAAACATGAAGGACCGACTAATTTGGACCAAGACTAAAATTTAGACCTTCACAGATCTTAATATGGATTTGAACTGATAAACACCCCCACAAAAAAATAGGGATTTAAATATCATTCTTTTCGCAATTTTTGGTTTTTGAGAATAAAATTCAGATTTTGGAAACTGTTTTTTCTAGTTCTTCTCGTCTTTTTTCATTTTTCAGTCATTTTTTTTGGGGGGGGGGGGATGAAAAAAGAAACCAAAAAATTAGAAAAGATGGTTTCCAAAATATGGTTCCTAGTTTCTAAAAAGTGAAAAACTACAAATAAAAAAACAAAAGACAATACCAAACATGTCCATAACTAAACGTTGGGCACAAAAATTACCTGGTAAAACAATTCTGTGTCTTGTTTGGACCATCTCGTGGTGGCCCTTTTCTTCATGAATGAATGATAATTATAGTAGTTACTATCTATTTTGACCCCAGAACTTGATGGATTATCAAACGAGCCTCCCTCCAGATCGGAACCAAGGGCTTCACCATCGTCGTACTCAGGATCCTCTGACAAGCCGTTATTAGGCCTGTAATGAATGGGTGAAATAGCATAAAGATCTTTTTATTTTTTAGTTTTTTGGTAATCGGGATTAGGAGAATTTAACGTAAAACCTCTTGTCCTCGGCAACATTTTACAATTCCACTAAGGTAAAAGGCAAGGCCGGTCCCAATGTTCTAAGGTCCAAAGCAAATTCTGATTGATAGCCCTTTTTGGATAACAATGGTGTCCAATTTAACTCAATCACACCTTGAACAATCCACTGTCCAATTTAACTCAATCACACCTTGAACAATCCACTTTATATTATAATAACAACTATATGAATCATTTATATTATATATGTACTTTCGCGTTTATGATAATACGCAGGTTGTTTTCCTTTAATGATGAATGATGATACATGATAGAAGCAAACTCATAATTAATTTTCAAAAGGGTTCTTTAACAAATTGGAGGACTTAAGGGACCCACTTGGGGTCTTGACTTAACAACAGTCCCAAAGGCCATTCATATTCAGGCTTGATTTGGTACCATTTCAGGCTTTCAATTTTTGAGAAAACAAAAACTGGATACAGGAAGAAGCTTTTCTTGTTCTGATTTCATGTTTTCTCATCAAATATAAGAACAAAAACCTATTCCACTACCTAATTTTTGTCAGAAATCGATACCCTACATTCCGTACAGGGATAAAACAGAAGTTTACAGCCCAAACTAGTATGGATAGGGCTTTGCACAACACATAATTCAAGTCGAGGAAACCTCAATACCTGTCATTGGTTGAGGACGGCTTTGCTGCTGTTGCGTCTTTCTTCTGCACCAATCAATCAACTAATAAAAGGTAAGAACGCGAGCACAAAGAATACGCAGACATGGAAAAGTCAGAAGGATAAGAAGTAAAAAGAAGTATGCACCGCTTGGCGTTCCTTGAAATCTGCTAATATTAGCAAATCCTTGATTGGCAATTTTTGATAGTCGATTGTTTCCTCGGGGGCCTCAAGCAAGGACTTGTCCACTGTAGAACAATACCAATCCGATCAGTGTCACATAATTATTACAGGTTGTAACATTACATAATGGCGTTTAGACAATGTTAATTTCCACATACCGTTAAACAATTGTCCAGCATGTAAAGGTACGTTTGTAAAGGCGTCTATAATGTATGTATAATGTATTTTAGCTATTAAAATATATCTAAAGATTATAAATATGTTAAAACTATCAAAGGGATACGAAAAATAATGATTGCACTGGCCATTCCAATATTAGCAATCAAAAGGTTTAAAAAGGCAATTTGTTTTCAGTTAATAAACCTAACACAACCGCGGCAACCTGTGACACAGCAACCCCGAAAGTAATGCGACTTCCATGATCGACGCATAATGCGAGCAAGCTCCAGGTCTAGTAAGTGCAAACCGGAAATGCAAAACTTACCAGTTCGTTTTCGACGAGTTGCACGAGGGAACTTTTTGGGAGGTTTTTCCTTTTCCTTAGATTGTTCGGCTGCTTCAACTGCCTTCTTCCGCTTTCTAGGTGGTTTATCGGTACCCGTTCCATTTGCAACTTTCTTTGATTTCCGCGTAGATTTTTGCTTCCTTGATGGTTCCTCGGTTCTATAATCTTCATCATTGTTCTTGTCTTTGCCAGTAGCCAGTTCACTAGGGGCTTCAGCAGATGACCCTCCGTTTTCACGAGCCTCGTTATCTGAGTTATAAAGAAATTCATTTCCAATTTCGTTTGTCTCCACAGTCATCGATGTGAGTCCTCCGTCCTCAGATCTACAAGACGAATCCGCTTCATGGAGGGTTTCCGTCCTATGTTCTTCATCCTGTAGCACTCAGATTCAACAAAAGACGATGAGTGAGAACAAGTAAACAAAATTTTGAACTGCTAACTAGTTGAAAGGAGACTGCTTTTTCATCTATCTATAATTGAGCCAAGCGAAATCATGAGTGCTACTAATAAAGTCTGGAAAGGCTCGGCTCATTTCGAAATCGAGCATATCAAGCTCAATTTGTTAAACAAGCCAAGCCCGAGTTTGGTCAAGCTCAACTTAGCAACTTGCATCCATAACAAGCCTAAATGAGCTAAACCCAAATTAACTTATAGGCCCAAATGAGCCCACATAGCATAAAAGAGCTAAACTCAATTTCCAAGCTCGGCAAGCTCTTACAAGCTAATGCTTGGCTTGACTCATTCACACTGGTCATAGCATTTGGTTTACGGTACCTACCACACGTGAATGCACATCTTCAGATAAACCACCATCTGGCTGAGGTTCATCCACAAACTCTGTGGGTGCTTCATTCATTAGACATTCGCTGGCAGGATCTTCTTCAAATGTATCACCGGGCCTCACCAATGAAGGATCATCAAGATCAGCATTGGACGGGCCTACATGCTCGTTTCTATCTGGACTTTTGGTAGCACGTGCCTTCGGCTTGGGCTGATATTTACCAGCTTTCCTTCCAAATAAAGTAATTTCATGAACGATTGCACAAATATGAGATTAGAAAGAGGCAGAAAAAGAAAAGGAAAATGATCCAAATGTTTGAATTGGTTACCAGAAGTAGTGACATCCCTGCACATAATATCTACTTGGTCCAGGAACGAAAAACCCTCTGCTCCCTGTTTTTATAAGTGGAGACGACGAAGATACAGGCTTAATTGATTAATAATGTCGAAAAAGACACTAACATACATGTCGAAACTGAAATGCATAAAGATCTGACCTCTGATTCCATTTGTTCTCTTTCTATATGGATTCCCGTGAAAGCTTGATCCATAAGAGCTTCATTGTTTGTCAAGTCGTGCTCAAAAGAAGTTCCAGAAAGATCGAAAGCAGTCGCAGCTTTACATGGTTTGAATGGAGAATCATTGGCAGAAGACAAGGGAGGTTGAACAGATCGGTCTTCAGTGTGGCCAATGATGGAAAAATCGTGATTCTCGGTTTCTGAATATTAAAGGGGATCTTTACGTCAGCAGCAAACTTCTAACAAGACACCACATCCACTATGCAGAAAACTTATCAAGATAACTTGATGAGAACCTTTTTCCTCGGTTTTCAACTCGTGTCAATATAACTTACAACAAAATTCATGTAAGTAGAACAAAGTTGTTAGGTGAAGGCTCATGAATGGTTTTATAGTGTAAATGTGGCATCATGCAAATGCCCATTGGCCTGAAACGTGAATAATACACATGCTCACCTCATACCATGTGCAAAAAAAAACTTGCAAGTGCCCCCAGGCTTACCTTTTTTTTCCATAAATATTGTTCCTTTTAGGGTGGAGAGTCCTTTCGAAACAACCTCTCTACAAGGTAACACCTTATAGGGGTAAGTCTGTATACATCTTATCCTCCTCAAACCTTGCCTTAGCAGGAGCCTCTTTGAGGTAGGTACTGGGTTGTTATTGTAAGAATAAGGACGTAGGAATTCAAACCTAAACCCTCAAGCTCCAATCCCGCATGGAGGAACCAACTTAAACAAAATAGTTTTTATGCTCTGATAGAACACAAGTGAACAATTACCACAGATGAACAAATACTAACCAGTGCCTGCTGCAGTTGCAGATTGACCAATAAAACCATCAAGGGGTTCCATGCTTGGAAATGCCTCTGCATTCTAAACTCAGAACAACTTAGAACCACCATAAAAATACATTTACACAGTCAAGCGTGAAAGAGAGAGAGAGAAGGCATCGTCTTTTTACCTCTCCAGCAGACTTTTCAATGTTGGAACTCCCATCTTCATGATGAGTTGAAGTTGTAATTTCAGACACAAGAGCTGGCGCATCGGGATTAGACTCAAGAGCTCCCAAATTTGCAGTCTCAGCAGTGAATGATATCTCCTTGTACACAGAATCATCTATGCTACCCAAAGATGGTGCATCAGACGCTGCCAACTTCTCTGTTTGCGGAACAGAATGGGTTGGAGTGGAATTGGTCAAAGTTGGCGCGTCGTGCTGCTCCTTCGTTACTTTTCCAGTCACAGACGGATTTGGAGCAGATGGTCCCTTCCTTGGTCGTGGCTTACCTTTTGGCTGAAACTTGCTAACCGTTGGAGCTACTACAAACCAGTATAAATTGTTAAGAACACCACAACGTGAGTCTAGTAAAATGCCCATATTAGAATTATAAGAGAAAAGAGATCAACATATAAGCCTATTCCATCTAATGCCAATTAGTTTTAGGATGGGACCTCACTTGAACTTATATATTGATTTCATATATGCCAACTCCGTTTGTTGGGCCTAACATCCAATAAATTTTCTGTCACTCATATTGAATGTGGAGTTGATAACTTGAAATGGGAAGGTGGAAAATGAAGGAAATAATGAGTGCAGAACAGATACATCTCAGCGAAGAAAAGAACATGAATTACCTTTTGCAGGGCCTGAAAGTACGCCATCAAAATCGTCCAAGTCCATGTTGATGGTTTGTTACCTGCTCACAACATACAAGTTAGATTTGAACCTTCATATCAGAATTAATGCACGTTGTAAACCCCACATGAACAGAAAAGTAGTTGCCCAAGCAACATAGGTAGTAGCTTGATGTCACGGGATGACACTTTCACCAGTGTCACGGCCTCCCAATGCCCTTAACTTCACCCCTAAGGTCCCTCGTTAAGACCCGTGATGCCACTTAGCTTCACTCCGAAAGTACCTCGCTAAGTCAGGCTAACCCCGAAAATGTGAGAGTGTTAAGTTACGCAGCGGAATAATATAATTTGGAAGGAAAAGAAATAGAACAACACATACACATAAAGAGAGAGAGAGGCACGGTTTGAGAGAGAGAGAGATGGAAGAGTTTTTGGTGAAAATGGGGAATTTCCTCTTACCCCTTTGGTATTTACACTTACCTATATATAGATTATGTACATGAGACAATAAAGCAAAAGCATTGTACTCTTGTCTCCCTTGTCCCTAGCCTAGCCGTCCTTTTTGCTTCCTTTTTGTCCTAGGCTTACCTTTTTTGTCTCTACTTTTCCTACACTACATTTACATGTGTTGGGTTTTGGAGGGAAAACTCCTTGTCTCTTTGGGACCTCACTGGCCGTCCCTTCTTCCTCTTCTTTACATCTTATTTTATTTTTACCCGATACGATATTTACACGTATTTTACATAACGTCCTATGGACCCGCCCCTTTACGGATTTGTGCCGAGCACTTCACCAAAGGTTTGCGTCCTTACAAAATTGGACTACGTACATAAATATATCCGTAAGAATATTCTAGAAGAGCCTAGAGCGAACCGTGGCCTTCTGGAATATTCCCACCGTACACCGATACATAATAATAATTATACAAAATTATTACGGAACTAAGCGATCCGTGACACTCTCCCCCACCTAAGCTATTGACGACCTCGTCAATGATAGACGGTCTTGAGTTCTTTAGACGCCGTTCCACTTTATTTGAGCCTTCCTCTTGTCTTCATACCTTCAGGTCCGGAAAGCCCTTCCATTTCACCAAGTACAAGAAGTACTTAGTTCGGTCCCTGCGTCCCGAGCCTCGTTCCACAGGTTCCTTCATCTCTGTTGGCAGCTCCACACGATGCTTCACTGCCGGTGGTGCCACAGAACTGTTGTCCCGCAGCGTTGTCCAGTTTGGAGCGCTTTCGCACCCCGAGTGTTTTGGTTGTTTATTTTCAATGGGCAAAGGTCCGGTCACCCGTGCTTTGTCCACTCGAGCATCGATCTCGCTGTTCACGGTCTGTGCTTCCCCACAGCTTGTCCCAAACCTCTGCATTCTGTTTTTCGGGCCTGTTTTCAACAGCCCCTGCGCTGAAAAGTGAGGCGCACCCTTGCACCTCCCATGCCCACCCCCGGGCAAGCCTTGTGCACCCAATTGTAAGTCAAGTGCACCCCAACGCAACCCGTGCCATGTCAAGCACAAGTCATACCATGCCGTGCGCAACCCATGCGCACTCATGTCCAAGTCAAGAGCCCTCGTGTGCAACCCATGCACACTCAAGCCCAAGTCGTGAGCCTTTGTGCACAGCCCCTGTGCACTCCAGCCCCCATCGTGCACACACCCGAAAAGGTCGTGCACACTTAAGTCCCTGTTAGGCACGTCAAGGCCCAAGTCTTGCACATCCGATCTTGATTCTCGACAATGCCCTCCACAATACAAGTTGTGCCCTGCAGTGAGCACCCCTTGCCCCACGTTTTGCATCCAGTGCACCATCAAATGCACCACATGCGCCTCCCTGGGCACCCCCAGTTCGGCCCTGGACACACCCAGCTCGATCCTGGGCACTGCCAGTGCGGTCCTGGGCATGTCACGCCCAGCTCTGTCACTGTCCAGCCCAGGCGCAGTCCAGCGCCCCCTGTGCACTGCCTTTGCCCGGTCCTGAATAAGCCTCTGCGTGGTCGGGGACCCTATCCCAGGCCCCAACCTGTCACTGCAGCGAACCTCCTCCCATGGAAGTTCCAGCTCGTCACACTTCTCCTCTGCCCATGTCCTTTGCGTGTAGGCCTCGGCCTCCTTTGCATCGGACTTCGAAATTTTTGAAGAAGTGTCTCGTTTTAGGATGTGCATCCCATGCACACCCCTCCCCAAGTGTTGTGCCTCAATTGGCACTCTAAATGTATGAGGGCGCACCCCATGTGCACCCAATGTCAAGCTCAGCGCCCCGAGTCCCAAGCTTCGTGCCTCCGGTCCTAAGTCATGTCTTGCCATGCCTAGGCCAAGCACTCTCACGCCCACTATGTGCCCTGTCATGCGCAGCACCTGCGCACTCCAAAACAGCTCACGTGTGCCTCTTGCTCGGTCCACGGTCCTGAACTCCACCCTTGCCCCCAAAGGTGTTTGCTTCGGTTTGTAAGGTGGCCTTGTGTCTTCAAGTTCACTCGGTGCCTCCTTGGTTTGAGTCATCTTCGTAACATCATGCCTCAGAAGTGAAAGTGATTTTAGGACATTGGAGAAATTCGTCCCCAACATCGTCTTGAAGTCACCTTCTAGGACCACCATCAAACCCGGTGTGTCGTGCCAACCCTTAATGCAAGTTGACACTACACGTCCCCTATCATAGATGAGCCTAGATGAAGATACCCCACTCTTCATCCATCTCACCCCCTTGTCAAGGCCCAATCCGAGCCTCTCCGATCCTTGCCTCGAACCGGATTTTTGTTTGGCACCCTTGTCATCAAGTGCCTTGGTCTCAACAGCAACAAGCACCCCTGTGTTGACACCCCCGTGTCTCATTCTTGAGTGCCTTGTTCTCGGTGAGTCACGCCCACCTAAGTGCGCGCCTCCTTGGACCCCGGCGCACCCTTGCGCCAAAGTCAGCGTCACCACATCCGGAACCTTGGTGCGTGCCTGCACCTCGGTCCTCTGATCCTGGGCCTGCATTTCAGCAAACACAGCACCCCGGGCCTCTATCGGTGTAGCCTGGGCCTGCACCTGAACCAGTGCAGCACCCCTGGCCAGCTCCTGTGTCGCCTGGGCCTGCGCCTGAACCAGCACAGCACCCCAGGCTTGATCCCAGACCAGCGCAGCCCCCTGCGCCTGTGTCCCGACATGGGCCTGTGCCCGATCCTGGGCAGCAACCCGTGTCTCGCTTCTGTTGTTGCCAGTGCCTTCCGATTCCAATGCCTTTGGCTGGGCCTGGCCCAGGACCTATGCACTGACCTGCACAGCTCTGTGCCTACCAAGCCTGATGTAGGCCTCACTCTCAGAAGCCCCGTGCACCACCTGTGCAACGGTTCCAGCATCAAATTTCTGAACCTCTGCCTGCTCCCTGGCTTCGGTTCTGTCAGCAGCACCTTGGGCCTGCAAAACACACGCATGCCCTTGCCCCTTGGCACCCCCATGTGCCTCGGTTGTCCTTTGTGCACCCTGTTGTGCACCTTGCTCGACCTCCACGAACACACTCGTTTTGGTCTCTTGAGTCCCGTTGGCCTGCGCCCCATGCACACCCGCGGCTGATCCATGCACGCCCCAACGTGCACCATATCGGACCTCAACACACCCCCGTGCCTTAGTCCCTCGGATCCCCTTGGCCTGTGTCTCGAGCTCACCCGCAGCTGACCCAAATGCAACATCACCTAAGTTATTTAGGACCTCCACACTCTCAAGTGTCTTGGCCCCATGAGCCCCCAAGGTATGCACAATGTGTGCACCCAAGGCAAACTCACGCACCACCATCCCAGACCCTAGCTCGGTCCCATCGGCTCGTGTCTGGTTTGTTAGGCACCCCCGTGCCCTCAGCTCAGACCCATGCGCAGTCCCATCGGCATGTGTCCTAACATTCGTGCACCCCCGTGCACTCTCCTCGGTCCGGGCCTGCTTGCTGTCACACGTAGCACCCTGGGCCTGCGTCGCAACACCCTGGGCCTGTGCCATGACACTCGCAGCACCCTCTGTCTCGGCCCTGACATGGGCCTGCGTCTGAACCAACGCAGCAGCCCATGTCTCGTCCGACCCTGCGACCTGTGCCCCTGGTCCTGTCCGTCGTCCCTGGGCACTGTCCTGGTCTCTGTCTCTGCTGGGCCCTGGGACCTGTGCACCCGACACTGTCAGTTGTGCCTGGGCACGGTCCTGGGTCCTGTCCTGGCTGGTTCCTGGGACCTGTCCGCCTGACACTGCCTGCTGTGCTTCCGACACTGCCTGACATGTCTGGGTTCGGTCCTGGACAGCAACCTGCTCAGCGGCATGCAGGTGTCCCCCACCCTGCGTGCTGTCCCCTTCTTGTCCGCAGCAAGCACCCTCATCATCCAACCCCGTTTCTTGTTCAAGTGCAGCCACCCGCTCCACTAGTGCTTGTCTTTTTGGAAATTCACATGCGTAGTGAGGCTCACCACACAAGAAACAGTTATGACGCCTAGGTCGCTTGCCCCCACAACCAAAAGTACTTCTACCCGAAGTGCTCACGGTTGTGTGAACTTCAAGATTTTCACCCGGCACCAACCCCATGTTGACACCGTCCATGTCAAGACTAGTAAGTGTACCTTTTATGATGAATCGGTCCTTACCCTTGCTTGACTTAGGCCCACACGGTTGGGTCTCCAACTCTCCTCCCGGTTTCTCCTCCTTTTGTGATGTGCCCGCACTCGTTTCCTTCTCGGTTTCACTCCCGGCTACGAGCAACCTTTGCTCTGATACCACGCTGTCACGGGATGACACTTTCACCAGTGTCACGGCCTCCCAATGCCCTTACCTTCACCCCTAAGGTCCCTCGTTAAGACCCGTGATGCCACTTAGCTTCACTCCGAAAGTACCTCGCTAAGTCAGGCTAACCCCGAAAATGTGAGAGTGTTAAGTTACGCAGCGGAATAATATAATTTGGAAGGAAAAGAAATAGAACAACACATACACATAGAGAGAGAGAGAGGCACGGTTTGAGAGAGAGAGAGATGGGAGAGTTTTTGGTGAAAATGGGGAATTTCCTCTTACCCCTTTGGTATTTACACTTACCTATATATAGAAAATGTACATGAGACAATAAAGCAAAAGCATTGTACTCTTGTCTCCCTTGTCCCTAGCCTAGCCGTCCTTTTTGCTTCCTTTTTGTCCTAGGCTTACCTTTTTTGTCTCTACTTTTCCTACACTACATTTACATGTGTTGGGTTTTGGAGGGAAAACTCCTTGTCTCTTTGGGACCTCACTTGGCCGTCCCTTCTTCCTCTTCTTTACATCTTATTTTATTTTTACCCGATACGATATTTACACGTATTTTACATAACGTCCTATGGACCCGCCCCTTTACGGATTTGTGCCGAGCACTTCACCAAAGGTTTGCGTCCTTACAAAATTGGACTACGTACATAAATATATCCGTAAGAATATTCTAGAAGAGCCTAGAGCGAACCGTGGCCTTCTGGAATATTCCCACCGTACACCGATACATAATAATAATTATACAAAATTATTACGGAACTAAGCGATCCGTGACATTGAGCCTACCTAATTTGTTAAGAACCCCTTTTGAGAACTACTTATATTATTAGTTTATTCTTACTGCATATACAAATCAAAATTAGAGATTGAAATAATGACCTATATATAATGCATTGGGAACACCTTGCCAAAAAGTGATATTAAATGACCCCAAAAAGGGCTCAAACACCACAAAAGAAATTTCCTATGGTAATCCTTCCTCCAAAAATCAATTTGACAAATAAACCTACAGTAATCCAAGTCAAGTACCGCACTCAAAAAATCCAACTCAACTATGATAATGAAACAGAAAAGCAAATTATTGAGGACCCCAAATGATATAACATGTCTTGAATAATAGTCACACAATTCCGCTAAGTTGTTGCCTTGATAATAATACTTTTAACATGTCAATAATATTACTCTAATTATATAGGTAAAATAGGTAACTTTCCCTTTCTAGTGAGTGATAAAGGTTTTCATTGGTCCCCCCACCCCCCCTATTGTAGTATAAAATGGACATTAGGATTGTATTGGCAAGAATCAAGGAATTCCTCTTTCTGTCGTCAATTTCTTCCTTCTTGTCCCTAAATTCTCAACTCCAAGCTAAATTTCATAAAGCACAATCTAGCCACTCTTTCTAATTTTAGTTCTATCAGCGTATCAAGTTAAACAACCTCTCAACCAATGGAAAAAAGGTGCCACGGCTGATAATATGATCGCCATGTCCAAAATCCTAAGAATGGAAGAGCTGAGACGCCAATGGTCCAAAATTGCTCAAACGAGTTTCCAAGAGTCCAACAATGAGCCCATTAGTAGAAAAATTAGCTAAGTAATCAAGAAACATCAATAAACTAGTAAAAGGTAACCATTATTATCTGCACAAAAATGCTAATCCCAAAGTAACATTATGAAAATTTATGGCTATTATTCACCGTAAATCACATCATTGCTTCGACAAACAATTTTTGCTTTAACAATAACGACACCTCTACTAAATAATTTCAACTGCACACACCCAACAACAACAACAACAGCCCAGTGCCTCAAGAAGCTCCTGCCAAGTTAACGTTTGGGGAGGGTAAGATGTATGTAGCTTTACCCCCTATAGAAAGACCGTTTTCAAAGGGCTCCAACTCCTAAAAAACCCTACTTAAGTCAAATGAAAACAAGCATGTCTAATGCAAACAGGCACTACACAAGTCAAATGAAGCAGCAACAATGACAGAAATGCAAGCATAGAGATCCTGTAAACTAGTATCGGTGCGTTCCTATCCTAACCACCCGTATTTTCAACTAACATTGCGCTCCATCCAACATCATCTCAGTAAAGTTTAGATAGACAAGGTAGACAATAGAGTACCTATTAGATAAGAAGATAACCAACCAAAATCTACAGTACCGGCGTAGAAGACCGTCGATTTCTCCACCGTCAAAGGCAAACGGAGTTGCTAACGGAGTTAGGATTCCGTCTACCTTCTTCCAACAAAGTCGCCGGCGTGTGGCCGGAGAAGACGATGCCGGCGAGGATCTGCAATGAGAGAGAGAGGGCGCGAAGGAGGAGGAGGAGGGCTAGGGTTTCGCCATTACTGAGTTTTTACGTGCTCTAAGGGACTTAAAATTAGGGTTTGGAGTGGTGGTTATGGCGCGGACCGTGACAAATATTGACCTCACCGTCCTAGAGGTCAGGAGTTCGATCCTTCACACGGGAGCCCTTTATGCGTATATGTTCGCTATTTTTATGGTGTATATATATATATACAACTTATTATTACCTGATTTCTCAATAGGATTTTTATTAAAACTTATCTAAATTTTATGTACTGTTTCAAAAAAAAAAAAAATATCTAGATCATTTAAATTTTTAATGTCAAATTTTAATTTTTAAAAAATTTTTAATATCACACTTTAATATGATGTAATTGAGATCCGTTAGTTTTTTTTGCACGTAACATTTTGAAAAAATACTTTTTTAAATGCATAAATTATTTTTTCATATCTTTACTGACATTTTAGATATTTGTGCTTTTTTTTTTAATACTTATTTTAAATTATTTTGAATATAAACTCTAATTTCTAAAACTTATTTCTGTTTTTCCTTTTTTTTTTTGAAGAATGTCGAGTTAGCAAAAATTAATGAATGTTAATAACATCAAGTTAAGGTGGCTTTCAAAAATTTAGAAATTTTAGGTATGATGTTGAAAATTTATAAAATTTAGGTCTTTTGATTTATTTTGTTTATCTCTATATTTTGTCCAAAATGTGGATTTAATTTATGTATAATTTTTATTGTATCAATTTAATTTTATGGTGAAACTAAAGTTGAATTAATAATTTAATTTAATCGCCTGGTTATGTTAAATGCAAGTAACACATTACAAACGAACTTGTTCACCTTATTTAAATCGCCCCCCCCCCCCCCCCCCCCCCCCCTCTTCTTTAGTCGCAAATTAGGATCATCTAGACTTGAGAGTAACTCATTGAAGCTCAAAATTAGCATGAGATTGATTCATTATGCTCATGGATTGTCAAATTGTAGCTAAATGAGTCAACTTGAGCACATAAATGCCAATTTTAGACAGAAGTTGTTATTTTATTGAACAAAGCCTCTCATCCAACCCGCTCTTTTAGGGTTTCTCTCCAACCCACTCGGGGCCACTCTCGATTGGGGCTCCCATTGTCCCCTTTGTGTGGTTCTCCTCAGGAGATGGTTTCTTGCGTCAAGTTCGGGTTCCATTTTGCTTCTCTCCCCTTTCTGTTTGTCGCCTCTCCAGTTCGGTCGCGGTTGTTGATGGGTTTTCATGGTTTAGATTCTGGGTTCGTGATTCCGGGTGGGTGATGTCTAGGCTCTGAATCATCGGCTTGTTGTTGCTCAGGTGCTGGTGCTTGGGGATTCGGGCCTCTTTGGTTTGGTGTTGATGGTTGCGGGGTGGCTCCTCTTTCGCGGTCCCTTCCCTCTGGTTCCTGGCACCTTGGGTCTTCATCCTTGTGCCCCTGCTTCTCTGCCTAATCCTGCCTCCGGTTGCCCCCTTCCATTGATTGCCTTTTCTGCATCCGTGAGCCTACGGTGCTTCAAGATCCAGTTAAAAAATAGGACTGGATCAGATTGTAGCCTCCGCTTGGGTTTGATTGGTGCCTTTTATTTTTTCCTTGTCTTGAGATTGTCTGCAATTTCGCTGTTTCTTTGGGTTTGTTGGGTTTTTGGGGTGTTTTGTTGGTTTGTTGTGGGTGTTCATGGGTTTTGTGGGTGTTTTTTGGGTGTTTCTGGCGTGTGTCTGGGTTGTTTTGATAGATTTGGGTTTGTTGGGTTTGTTTGATGCTTTGAATCTCTTGACATTATTGTAAAATGTACCTTTCTTACTTTTGAATAAAATCCCACGATGGATCAATTATAAAAAAAAAAAAAGGCCTCTCATCCAGTCATGATAATAGGTCATTCTAAAATGATTTTCTCCTAAACATGTGTTACCCTATTACATATCTCAATAACCCAACAATATTAACATAATCAAAACGCTCTAAAACGATAAAATGTCTCCTAAGAATGGATTCACTTTCCCATGGACGAGCCTCTTTCGATCAAGAAAGAAGAATATGATGATGTTACAATCACTTTCAATAGTAATATTGCGCCATCCTCTTGAAATTGCTAAAATACATGTTGATCTGATGGCTCACGCCTCTGCGTTGATGACCATATCAAACTTTTATGAAGGTTTATGTAGGGTCCATCTATTAGGTATCTCGGTTTCGCTGACCTGCTGTGGGTCCCTAGTACCATCTATTATGATCACCCACAAAATACACAAACCATAAATCAAAGTAACAATCATAAACAAAAAGAGAAGGACAGAACACCAAAATTTACGTGGTTTAATTGAAGCCTACATCCACGAAGGAGAGTACAATAATTTCATTATTTCATTGGAGTTTACATGAACTCTCAATCCTCTCAAACCCTGACGCAAATCCTAATGATAACATACAAATCCCCGTGTAATTATAGAGTCACCACCACACTAAAACCCTAGTATGTTATGGACATCAATAGGAGTGGCTTAATCCTATACTTTTAAACAAAATCCAATACAATCAGGTTTCACACGTAACCCAACTGGTATATTGCTTAGACTATCTTCTGAATTTAGCAAAACTTTGTCAGATTCGTCGATCCCACTTTATATTAGCATTGACTACAACAACAACAACAACTGATCCAGTGCCTCAAGTGCTTCTGCATAAGTAAGATCTGGGAGGGGTGGGATGTATGCAGTTTTAACCCTTCAGGGTGTAACTCTGACGGAAGGCTGTTTCCGAGGACTCCCGACCCTAATATATTAGTATTGACTATTAAATTTTTCCTTTTTATTTTTTAGAAAAAATCTGTTAAGGGTCCCATAAAAATTATATTGAGGTGCCCCGCAGAGATTTTTATGCAAAACGGAGAGACAAAAGATAAAGCATTTAAGAGGGCAGACTTCAATATCCCACCAAACCAATAGCAGTTGCAGCAGAAGAACCTCATATCTTACTGTTTTGTTACTGTTTACCTTCACGCTTTACTGTCATTTTGCAATACTATGTGACAATCTTGTGATCCGATTTGACTCATTTTCTTCAAATTTTGCAAAGCTTAAGATTATTTGCTATTTCGGTCACCTTTAACGTTTCTGTCTCTAAAGAATTGTTATTTCAAGAGCTAAAAAAATGAATATATTTTATAAAAGCTGCTACAATTCCCCCTTCTGACAAGCTTTTCCCTCCCGTCAAACCCTAAGCCTATTTCGCAGCGGGGGGAGACCCTCTGTCTCCCCGCGCCCCCCCCCCCCCCCCTTTTTTCGCCGCCGGTCGCTTTAGCCGGCGGTTTCTCCTTCCATTTGACCCGTCGTCGGTGAGCTCGTCGGTGGCTTCGCCGGTCGTGCTCGGGCCTGGTTGTTCGGTTGTTGTGGGTCTGGGTTCGGGTGTTGGGTGCTCGATCGGGGTTGGTGTCTTGGGTGGTGGGTTGTGTCATGTGAGGGCTTTCGCACGTGCCTACGCTGTGTCTTTTCGCTGTGGACTTTCACTGCCGTGCTCTCTGTGCGTGTCTCTCCTCCTCCGTGTCCCTGCTCTACTGCCGCTACCCGTCCCGTGCCGCCGACGTCCCCCGCTGATGCTTGCTTGAGGGATTGTTGTTCGGTGGTTGTGGGGTCCGTGTTAGGGTGTTGGGCGATGGGTCGGGTATGGTGTCTTGGGTGATGGGTCGTGTCATGTGGTGGCTCTCGCTCGTGCTCACGCCGAGTCTTTTCACTGTCGACCTCTCTCCGTTGTACCTCCTAGCTGCTTGACTATCCTCCACCGTGTCCCTACTTCGTCGCCGCTCGACGTCTTGCACCGCCGGCCCTGCTTGGTGAGGCCTCGGTTTTGTTGCCAGAGGGATGTGGTCGGGTTCGTTTCTTGAGTCCGCTCTTGCTGTTCTACGGGGTCAGGTTCGGGTTCCATTCTGTTCTCTCACCCCTCTCTATTTGTCGCCTCTCCGTTTTTGTCGCAGTTGTTGACGGGTTTTCGTGGTTTGGGATCTGGGTTCATGAATCCGGGTGGGTGTCGTCTAGGCTTTGGATTGTAGGCTTGGTGTTGCTCGGGTGCTTGGTCTTGGGGAGTGGGGCCTCTTCGGTTTGGTGTTGATGGTTGCGGGGTGGCTCCTCCGTCGTGGCCCCGTCCCCCTTTTTCCTGGCACCTTGGGTCTCCGTACCCCTGCTTCTCTGTCTGATTATGCCTCCGGTTGCCCCCTGCCACTGATTGCCTTTTCTGCATCCGCGGCCCTGCGGTGCCCTCCCCTACTAAAGATCCAGTTAAAATGGACTGGATCGGGTTGTTGTCTCCGCTTGGGTTTGATTGGTACCTTTTTCCCCTGTCTTGAGATTGTTTGCACTTTCGTGTGTTCTTTGGGTTCCTCGGGATGTTTGTTGGGTTTCGGGTGTGTTGTTGGTGTTCTGGGGGTGGTTGTGGGTGTTTTTTGGGTGTTTTCTGACGTGCGTTTTTGGGTTGTTGGTGGTCGTGTTGTGTTTTGGTTTTGATGGGATCGTTAGATGCTTTGAATCTCTTGACAAGATTGTAATTGTACATTTCTTTCCTTTTGAATAAAATCCCACGATGGGTCAATTATCAAAAAAAAAAGAGCTAAAAAAATGAGTTAGACTCTTCTAATATTAGGTTCATTTACTACGTATTAAGGCATCGGATTCTATTAGAACTCCGAAATTAAGAGTGCTTGGACGAGAGTAGTACCGGGATGGGTAACCTCCTGGGAAGTCCTCGTATTGCCAACCCTATAAGGTAGGGGGTCCTCGGAAACAGCCTCTCACCAGGATTACACCCTGAAGAGGTAAGGCTGCGTACATTCACCCTTCCTAGACCTCGCTTATGCGGGAGCCCTTGAGGCACTGAGTCTGTTGTTGTTACTCTTCTAATATTGCAAAGCTAAAACTAAAGTTTTATGGTCGAACCCTGCAATGCCTAGCTTTAATCAAACTTTCTACCAAATAACTAAAATTTGTGATATAATTTGTTTTCAACACTATTTACAATTTGTGATTTGTCCTAACACTTGATTGCAAACTCCACATCGATAGCGAATATAAGCCTTGAAACTTGTCTTGTCGAGTATAATCTCATTGAAGAAAAGAGTAATGCAGCTACAGAAAAGATTATAGAGTAATTTTTATTGTAGACATGAAAGTTTCTTATCGTGTTCACAAATCTATTACAGTCCAAAAACCCGTACCTTAAATCAACTTTCGAGCTAGAGATCAAACGCCCCTCTACCTTGAAGAAAGATACCCAATCATCTTTCAAGCAAGCGACGTGCCCTCTACCTTGGCTGAAATTAATGGATTGAGATCAAGTCTTGTGCCCTCTATCTAGTTTCCAGATCCAAGTCATTGTAAATGGACATATTAAATCCCGTGGAGATTCTGTTAAAAAAAAAAATCCCGTGGAGATTGAATCATACGACTTTTCCTATATTTGCAATCAATATATTCATACAAAGAATAAGATCGTACCCATATTTACCAAAAACATTAACATAATCTCGTCATTTGTTTTGATCAAAATTTTGTGGGTGCATGTATACACTAATTAACATAATAATAATCATTAATTTATCAAAATATAATTGCTTAACATCATTTCTTAACATTAGGGCTCGTTTACTAGGAAATAAGGCACCGGATCCCATTAGAACTCCGAAGTTAAGCGTGCAGGATGGATGACCTCCTGAGAAATCCTCGTGTTACCAATCCTATAAGGATGTGAGTCTTCGGAAACAGCCTCTCGGCAAGGTTACACCCTGAAGAGGTAAGGCTGCGTACATTCACCCCTCTCAGACCCCGCTTATGCGGAAGGCCTTGAGGCACTAGGTCGGTTGTTGTTGTATTATTTCTTAAAATTATTTTGTCATAGACTATTTTGTATATACATACAATTCAACAACCACCACCGTCCAGTTCCACAAGGGCTCCCACCGGAGCAGGATTTGTGGGTGAGATGTACCGCAACTTTACCCCTTCAGGGTGGAACCCGAAAGGGAGACTGTATCCAAATATGCTGTATATCATTAATTAATTCGTAAATAGAATAATATGAATGAGAAATCGACGGACCAGAAAACGTTTGGCAGCACCTCACATGTCGTCCTCATCTTTTTTTCCACAAGAATATTAGTTTCTCTTTCACAGTTGAGATTCCAATATTCAAACTTTGTCTCTCCATTTGTATATTTCTTTATTCATGATAGGAATATATGTTCTAGATGAAGTATTGAGGTCGGTAAAGTTGCTTTCAGATCCATAAATTTTGTATTTGAATTCTATACTCAACACCGTCATTGGATCCCATTGGAACTCTGAAATTAAGCGTGCTTAGGCGAGAGTAGCACTAGGATGGGTGACTTCCTGGAAAGTCCTTACCCTCAGGTTGGAAGCATTCGGAAACAGCCTCTCTTCAGGGGTAATACCCTAAAGGGGGGAGGCTGCGTATATCCCTCCCCTAGACCCTGCTTAGGTGAGAGCCCTTGGGACATTGGGTATGTTGCTTTTTTGATCTACTAATTATAACAAATATAGATCTTTTGTCCAAGCACCAATAAATCCTCTCACTAATTTTACAAAAAGGCGATGTCATGTAATGAAATAAAGTCATACGTTGAAAATGTGATGTCATACATCAGAAATATAATTTGATCAATCACCTAATTGTTGAACTAAAAAAAATTAAGTACCAAACTTTAGAGTATTAAAGATGTAATCAACCTAAAAAAGAGTAAATTACACTTAATTTTTTTAATTTCATTTTCTCTTTTTCCCTCCAATTTTTAATTTGTTCAATTACTTTTATAATCATCTTTTAGGTTCTATAAGTTGCATCTCTCCCACCACAACCCTCTTCCCCCTTCCTCTTTTCCTCTCTCTCTCTCTCCCTCTCTGCTATTTTCATATATTCTCCCTCATTTTCTGTTTTTTTTTTCTTTTTTTGTTTTTCCATCTGGGTACCACCAGAATTACAATTTCATTTCCAAAAAGGGCCAAAAAATTCAGTATTTTTGGTTCTTGATGCTCAAGATCTGGTTTTAGATTTTGTTGATCAAGTACCCAAATCTCAATTAAACTGCAGAAAGGCAGAAAAATCCAATCCTTCCTTGATTTTACCATCTGGGTCTGATCACAAACCTTTTTGGTATCAAAATCTCAATTTTTAAGCTGCAAAAATAAAAACAAAAAAAAAAAAAATCCAGTTTTTTTCTTGATTTTATCATCTGGGTCAGATCAGAAAGCCTGAAATTTTGGTAACAAAATCTGAATTTTTAAGCAGCAAAAACCCTAAATTCAAAATTCAAAATTCAAATTATGGATGGTGTATTTTGGGGTTTTGGTGTATGAGATTCATGTCTTCATTAATTCTGAGTGAGCTTTTTCTTAGTGGGTTTATGATAAATTCTACATACAGGCGCAGGACCCATCTTGTTCAATCCTTCTCTGTTGTCTTCCTCTACTGGTTTTACTTCATCTCATAATTTACATAAATAAATCCCCTTAATTTGTATCAAAACTATATTATATGATCATTTTGTTTTGTTTTTCTCTATTTTTATGACTTTTTAAGTAATTTCACCATTTGGGTCCTGCCATTTTCCCTCTTTTAATCTCAATTAAGGTAAGCGGTGCGAGTTTGAAGTTAATCCCATTTTCCCACTCTTAATCTCAATCAGGCTATTCTGTTAAGTATATAAGGATCAGTGTAGTGACAAACTACCCGTAAGCGGTGGCTCGAGTTTCAAGTTGATCCCGTTTTCCTGCTCGTAATCTCAGTCAGGCTATTCTCTTCAAGCATACAGGGTTCAGTGTAGTGGTAAACTACCCATCTATTCAGACAACTGCCTTTGAGTTTGAAGCTCGTCTTCTTCCCAACAGTTATAGTCGTTACCTTCTGTTTGTGTTAAGTCTTCAAACCCATTTATCCACCTGAAAAACAATGGCCTCGCCAGGATCATCCGGGTCAAACTCAAACCCAAACCCGAACATGACAACGGAGGACCGGCAAAGGAAAAGGAAGGAGTCGAACCGGGAGTCAGCTCGTCGATCAAGAATGAAGAAGCAGCGACACGTGGAAGATCTAACAGCCCAGATTGACAATCTAAGGAAGAATAACAGCCGTCTGATCAGCATCACCAGTGAGACCACAGAGAAGTTGCTGAAAGTAGAAACAGAGAATTCAGTACTCAGAATACAAGTGGAGGAGCTCACGAGTAGATTGCAGTATTTGAATGAGATTAACGGTCTTCTGAGTGTGAGTGTCCATGGAGTTTACAGTGGGGTTGCAGCCGAGGATCCTTTCCCGACTGTTAATGACTTTGTATGGAACTATTATGGGTCCTGTTTAAACCAGCCATTCATGGCTTCTTCTGGTGAAATATTCCAATGCTGATGATTAGAAAATGCCAGATCTATTAATAAAATATCGAATTTGTATATTTAATGATGTGATCCAAACTCAATGGGTTATGGAAAATAATGAACTGTTTGCCCTTCTTGTAAACTGATGATTTTGTGATGCTTATAGGCATGTAAACGAATGAAATATTTCACTTGTAACCCTTCTTCGTGTTTATTATAAGAGTTCAATATGCTTAACAAGTTGAGTTCGAACACAAGCTTTAAAACAGTTTGATAACGCTTGTTAAAAGCTCGTTAAGAACTTGTGAAGAACTTGTTAATAGCTCGATATTAGCTTGATAATAGAACGGTAATGAGTTGCTAGTAACTCAACAGAGCTTGATTAGACAAGAAACAAAGTGGAAAGATGAAAGTAGAGTTTTCTTTTTGCTCCAAAACTTTAAATGGAAAGAAAAAGCTGATAAAAAATGGGTTTGATCTCTTTTTCTTTCACTATAGCATAGTTATTCAATATTGGTTATAATTACATTGCCCACTAAGTATAATGCCAAATTCACAGTAGTAAAATTATGTGCTTAAGGCTATTTTCATAGATTTTGTCCCCTTGCACTCCTACCATTTTGTTGTAATAAAAAATAAGGGTTATTTATGCTAAAAATTCTTCTATTTTGTCCACTAAGTTAATTTAATCCATGTATTTTTAATTCGATCAATTCAGCCCTTATACAAGTTACATTGTATGAGCTTGGTTCCTAATTTTTTTTTTTTTTTTTTTTTTTTTTGAACAACAGAAGTGGCCTCAAGGTCGAAGATGCTAACATTCCATATCCTGAAAAATTACATCAGAGAGTCCTGATGGAGGGTCATACCATCGTCTATGGTTACATTCATTATCAAAATGAGATTTAACAACCACATAAGCTACATGATTACAATTACGAGGCACCCACTTAAAGAGAATACAATCAAAATATACATTAAATCTAAACACGTCCCTAACTATCGCTAGGACAGGCCATGGAGGGTTTGAATCCGACTTCAATGCTTCAATGACTTCCAAACAATCGGACTCAATAATAACTCTATTCCAACCCAAAGCAATAGCCAAGAAACAAGCACCCCGGCTAGCAAGGGCTTCAACACATGCGGCTCACTTAAATAAAAAGTTATATTAAGTTGGTGATGGAATTTTAATAATCCGATCACAAGTTGATTTAAATTGGGTCAACGGGTGGATTTGTATAAAGTTATACTTACATATAACATGATTGTACCATTAAAAGCATGTCTTCACTTCAATTTCATCATAGGACCAAACTGATACAAAATAATTTATACAAAGATTAAATTGACATATGGGACAAAGTATATGAACCTGCAATGTAATCAACCCTAAAAATAAATAGCTCGTATCATCTCAATAAACGACGTTTTTCCTTATAAAGAGAAAGGAGATTTCCCTCAAAGATAAGGGAAGACATTTTACTTCACAGAATGTCATCGTAATGCCGTATCAGGTATCTCATCAATTTAATTACATTAAATGAACTATGATTTGCACATACAAAAAGAATACAGTAGTAATTAAAGAGCTCTATATTACTAGAATTTTCCTATATAAAATTCAAATATTAGAGTAGGAGACAGAGGGGATTAATGCTTTGTGTCACCATCTAATTTAAATTTTGTTTTATTTTTAACATTTTAACATGGTTTCGTAATCAATTATCATACTCACTTTTTTTAAATATTTTTTCCAAAGTAGCATGTAAGGTAGTCAAATCATTACATAAACACAAAGTTATTACCCCATCATATGCCATTATTGAACACCATAATTAAATATACATTCCAAAAAAAAAAAGAAAAATTAAAATACCAAGAATCATCCTCAAATAGAAATACTAGGATTCACAAGCAAAACCAAAACCAAGGTGAAATAATCATAGTCTGGGTTAACCCGATTGACGACTACACTATTAGCTTAACTCTCGCGATTGCACACTCTCTTCCAACTAGGGTTATACATGAGTCAAACCGAGCCCGAGCAAGACTCGCCATACTTGGAAACTTGAAGCTTGGACTGGCTCATCTTAGGCTTGGAATCAGGTTGAGCTCAAACCTAGCTCAACGAGCGCCAAATTGTCCTTATTTAGGCTTATTTATGCTCGATATAGTATTGTTTGGACTCATTTAAAATCAAGCCTTTTAAGCGTTATGACGCGCCAACTCGCAAGGACTTTACCCACAAATTGAATAAAACACAAGATTATATCAAAATCACAACTTTAACATAAAATGAGGTAAAATTCTCAACTATTATATCAACATTCGCAAATACTGACCCCAATGACCCCGACCCATTTCAAATAGTACTAGAACGACGGATTTTACTCACTCCATTGCCAAGCCTAAGCAAGAGAAAAGAATGAGGCCATGAAGTGGTATCTAAGCTCATCTTAAATGATTAATTATAGAAGGTAAAGGGGTTTGAGAATGAAAAAGATGTCTTTTATTAGGCTGATTTAATTGTAAGTGGGGGATGTTAGGTAAAGATTTAAGCTCCAATTACATCATGGTTAATTGGCAGACCCAACAAAATTCCCAGAAAAAAAAAAATTTGAGGCATCTTCGACTATGACATCTCTGACTTTTTAGTTTCTTATTTCGGGTTTTGATACAGATTTGAGAAAAAAACTGAAAATGAAAAGCTCAAGACTTGAAAAAAAATCGTTTCAAAATATAGAGTTTAGTTTTTAAAAGACCAAAAACTACAAGTAAAAAACAATATCAAAAATGTCGATAGATTTCTTGGTGGATAAAGTGTTTGGTAACGCGTATATTGAGATTACTAAAGAAAAAAAAGCAAACCCAAAAATAAAGGTACTTAGTGTATGTCTAACTTCGGTCCCTCTACACAAGATACCACCTTCAATTTTTTTTTGGGATCGAAGAAATAGATAATATTAAGAAAGAAAAAATATACAAAGAGTTAAGGACGAGATATCTTCAAATTACAATCAGGCTTGACATAAAGCCCCCGAATCTCTTTTCTCACAGGAAATGAACCAGCGTACAGTGGTCTGTAATAATCCTAGCATTCCTTTCTAACCAAATACACCATAGAATCGCAATCTTGACTGTATAGAATAACATTAAAACATTTTCCATCTTGCCTAAGCCATATAACTTCATTAGCAAGATAACCTCAATCGATTTTGAGCTAACCAGAGAATAACTTACACCATAAGTCCCAAGCTACACTGCACATTGCAAAAATTAGTACTACTCATTTTCTAATTCCATCAAACATACCTCATGTTGGCTTTGCAACTATCTTTTGGGGGTCATTAGGTAGCCAACAATAACAAAAGCAGATTACGTATTTTCAGTACCAAATCAGAAACTTTATAGTAAACAAGCACTATTAGAGAGCCATGAGATATAAAGCATGCATTAGTTGATATTAGTTAGGGTCACAATTGCCGCCTACGACCTTCGAGTGGTGCGGGAAACGAGCCAGAATCTTGAATCTGACAAGAAACGATGTGACCTGAAAGAACTCGTTCCACTCCGTTATATACATTTGCAGCCACCGAGATCTGGAGCAAAGAAAAGGCAATTGTAAGTCAAATGGAATCACATATAACGTAACAGCTTTTGCATAAAGGATTTTGGGCTACCCGTTAGGCGACTAGCTTGCTACACAATGATACTTTTGTTATAGGGTGTTCGATAGAGAAGGGTAATATGGAAGCCAATATACATATTTCATTGCAAACCAAACTTATCCAATGTCAACATTGTGCAGGAAAACACGTGAAAATTCCATAAATGATAAGTTATCAACAACTAGGACAAACCAAATTCAGCTTTCATCATTGATGCACTTATCAAGTTCCCCGTCTCTTAAGAGTATAAATCCATTTTTGGGCCTTCACTTATCAAGTTTCTTAACATGATATCAAAGCCTTAATGACTAAAAGATTGCGAGTTTGGATCCCAACAACCCCGACTCCAAGTCTTAATATAATTTCACCACAAGGAATAAGGTGCGTCTATGTACTATCCACGCTTCAAGAACAATAAATATTTGCTTGAGCGGGCAGGTTAAGGTATAAAACCAATCAACTTAAGCCTTTGATACGGCTGGTTCCTTGACACAATCTGACCATTCCCCATGTACTTGTTCAAACCAGAACTGAAACTCATGCATAATCTTTAACAAATACTAATAGACTCCTTAAAACTTTCACAATTGGCTCCAACTTACTGTATACCAGCTGACTTCTTTTCAAGTTCAAGCTGATATATTATGTGATAATCCATGACAAAGGAAAAGAATAAACCAGTAACATCGTTGGAGGTGTTTCAATTTTAATGTAGGAAGTTTCTCCCCCGTAGAAAATTTGTACCCAGCAAATTTATTGTATGTCGTTGGTATTCATTTCTGAACATTACGCTACCTTCATTGTCACCAAGAATCTCATGCCATAATAAGTTAATATTCTCTTGGTCAAGCATGGACGACAACAACAACAACAAATCATCTCTATCTTCCCCCTGCCTCTCTCTTTCATCTGCATATTTTTCTCTACTACAATCTAGACATATTGCCCTTTGGTACCTTTTGGGAGCTGCTTTCTGTTCTAATTTTACATGTTCAATAACTGCGTGTTCTAATATAATACTTTAGAATACACTACAATGGTAGACATTGTGTTAAACCTGGGGGTTGAAGTGCCAACTGGTCATGCTTATACTAGTGCAGAGGCATAAAAGAATTTAGGACAATAGTGAACTCCATGGCACAATAACAATCTTCGCCTTTTTCAAGTAAGTTCTGTTTACTCATTCTTATTTATCCAACAAACATGACATCGAAAGGTAATCAATCACAGAGTTCCGAAAATTAACATCAAAAACTAAATTAACATTCCCTCACCTCAAACTCTCAAGAGCTGCAACTTATTAGCAAATGCAGTAGCGATCCAATCCGGCTGAGCAGCTGACCAGTGCAACTGATTAATCTCCGACCCAGCTGTATATACAGACATGGGATCGATCCCATTGGGTCCCGCAACCGTGGGGAGCTCCCATATAAGTGCCTGAGCATCATCCCCGGCTGAGCAGATATGGCGGCAGCTCTGAGGCGCCCAAGCAATGGCGTTTACACTAGCCTTGTGCCTCTCGAGCTCCGCCACCGGCATGGTTGGAGACCGAATATCAAGTATGACAACTTTGTTACTGTCCATCAAAATGGTCGCCATGTATCTCAAATCCTGCTTATTCCAAGCAAGCCTTAATAACGGCGTATCTGGCTCTGGCGATTCATAGATGATAGTTGAGTGTTCCTTGTCTCTTAAGTCGAAGATTCTCACACTTCCATCGGCCGATACCTGTTAAGAACTTCACATATAAGTATAGTAAAAATGTCCTATATTGGATTTAGTTGAGGAAGAAAAGAGATCAGCATAAACATCTAGTAAGCTACTCCCTCTAATGCGAGTTGGTTTTTAGTATTAAACATCACTTGGTCTTATATGTAGACTCATATGTGCCAATTGTACGGATCAGATTTAAGGCTTGGTAAAATTTTATATGGTATCCAAGAAGGTTTCAGATTCTCTAATCCAATTGCTCCTCCCTCTTGTCACCCATCACCATGGCTGGCAAATCCAAAAAGGAAGCCCTTTCTGGCAAAATTAAGGGTTTGGGGAGCATCTAATGCCTTGTTTGGCAACCGGGTAAAGAGGAGTAAAAAGGGGAAGGGTAAAATAAGATTCTAGGGGAAGGGTAAAATAAGATTCTACCCTTATTTGGATATGTTAAATTAAAAAGAGGTAAACGAGTTACTCTTGTTTGACAATTGGCTAAAGAGATAAAAGTAAAAAGAGTTATAAAGATAAAATTGTCCAGAATCTTTTAAAAGTTAACCTTATCCCCCTTTACCCCTAGTTTGAGGGTTAAAGAAATTGGGATAAATTACCCCTCATAATCCCTCAAAACACATTTACCAAACAAAAGGTAAGAAACTACCCCTCTTTACCCTTACTCCCTGTTTGGCAATAGCGTAATGGGGGGTAAAGGGGGTAACGGTAATGGGGGATAAATCCTTACCCTCGTTTGGCAAATTATTAAGAGAGGTAAAGGGGGGTAATGGAGGGCAAAAATTTACCTTCCGTTACCCCTCATTATCCTCCTTTACCCCATTTTCTTTAACCTCCCAATTGGAGGTAAAGGGAGGTAATGTAAACTTCTAAAAAAATTTGGACAATTTTGTACTTATTTTAACTATAACTCTTTTGACCCTTATCCTTTTACCCAATTACCAAACAAGGATAACTCATTTGCCCCTTTTTACCCTTACCCCCTCTTAATTTGACATATCCAAACAATGGTAGGATATTACCTTACCCTCCCCCTCTTTACCCCCATTTGCCCAGTTACCCTTTTTTACTCTATTGCTAAACAGGGGTAAATGTCAAATAAGCTCACATGTGAGAGAAACAGAGAGTGTTAACTTCACATGTGAGCAAAGTAAACGTGTTCTACATTGAGGTTCTCGAAGACGATAGATCAATGTATAAATCTAATGAGCTATTTTAATTAATGTCAATTGGTTTTTATGACTAAATCTCATTTCAACATATATATGGACCTCATATACGAGTTAGGCCTAAGTTCCAGTAAAATATCACAGTACCGAAGCGAAAACCCCAGCCTCGCCCCACGCAATGTCATAAACCTCCTTATCATGAGCGATCAGCTGCGTTTCAACGACACCCTTTTCAACATCCCAAATCGTACACGTCGTATCAATGCTAGAAGTCCCAATCCGCCTCGGAACAACGTCGTTCCAATCAAAAGACGTAAGAGGAGCGCAAAACTCACTCGATTTAGAGTTATTAAGTACAGAAACTGGCTCCGTGGTATCGGAATTAAGATTGTAAAGACGGAGAAAGTCGCCGGAGGAAGCAAGAAGGGGCGGCGGAGAGGAGAGAGAAGGGTGGAACATGAGCTTCGTAGGAGGGTACGGGTGCGAAAAGGAGAGAGAAGGGGTTAGGGTTAGGGTTAGGGTTTCGTTGTCGAAAGTGAGAATGTCGACGCAATTGTTGAAATCTTCGATGAAGCTTCCGACTGCGAGGAAATGGCGGTTGGGGGAGAAGGATAGGGCGTAGAGAGGGTAAGGGGAGTCGTATGTGATTAGATTTTGGGATTGAAGATGAGATTCTTGGGTTGAATTCTCCATTTTTGGGGGCCAAATTAGGGTTTCCGATTCGGAAATTAGGGTTTCTGATTCGAAATTTGGGGTTTCCCACTTGCATATTTGTAAACGTCGGGGGGAGAGACAGAAAGCAAGGGACAGCAACGAACAGTCAACGGTCAGAATGGTCGTTGAAGAACAGCGCAAGCAGTAGACCTACGGGTCAATACAATTTTATTATGTATAAATATTAATGCAAAAAATAAAAATTTTGATAGATTTTAAATTTTATAATTTTTACTCGTTAAAATTAAGAATATACCTTAACTAATAATAATTCTAGATTGATCGTTATTATGGACACCGAAAAAATTTGATTACTCCCTCTTTTCATGTGTTCTAGGTTTATATATTGTGGCAGACAAATAACTAGGATCTTATTTATAGAGAAGAGGGACGATTTTTATTCAAACACCAATGGTCGAGTCCTTTCATTAGTAGAAATGTCTTTTCAATAATAGATATGTTTCTTCTTTAATAGATATATTTCTTCACTAAAAAATATGTCTTTTTACTAAGGAACATATCTAGTTATTAAAAGATATGTTTTTTCATCAAGATATATGTCTTTTTTTTAATGAGTGCTTTAATTTTTTTTTTTGTTTAAAAAAGTCATTTTGTGATGAAATGGCATAAAACTATATGATTCTTAGAATAGAAAGTTTTTATGAGAGTTTATAGGGAATGGGAGTTTTGTAATAATATAATAGATAGATAGATTATTTTTGAGTAAGTTTTATATTAGTACAGTATATTAATTTTTTAGTCTATATTATAAAATAATTTTTAATTCAAAAATTTACTGTATTTAATAAAATAGTATAATTGTGTGAAAGAGTTGTTAACTTTCTATTTTTTGTTGGTAACTTCAGTTATTCTCCGCATACCACAAGCGAAATGTAATAATTTTTGAATTATTTTATTAAATTCATGTAATCTTTTGGATTAAAAAATTATTTTATAAAATTTACAAACTAAAAAATTAATGTATTAAACTTAAGGATATTAGTATATAATTTACCATACTATTTTGTTTATAATCTTTAATTTTTGATAAAGAATTTTTTAAAAATATTTTTTCTTATTTTCAATTTCCTAAATTTAATCACGCGTAAAAAAAATGAAATACAAAAAATCCAAAATGAGGTAAAAAAAAATTATTTAGAAAACTTAACTTTTAGTTTCTCAATAAATCAAAAAAATTGACAATTATAACGAACACCCTTAACTGGGCTTGATAGTATAGGATCTGGGCCCATCATCCTTTACAAATTAGGCCCATATATTATCACTAGTCGCGGTCAATCTTCAGGTTTACACTTATTTAAGGATTTAGTGTCTCTTGACTTTATATTACTCTATAATAATAAGATTGTATATATCATAAATCTTGCTAATGCAGAAGCCTCTTTGCGGCATTGGATTACTTTTGTTAGTGGTATTGTTGTTTAATATTTTTTTTTAGCTTTTTATTTTCGTATTTTATTTAAATTAGAAAATAACTAAAATAAGAGACCGAAAACTAAAAACATTAGTTTTCAAAATATCCTTTTTCAATTTTTAAAGAACCAAAAATCGTAAATAAAAAAATATCAAATAGGCCCTTCATGTATGTATTACTCTGTTTGTTGCTCATTTGTTAGGTGTAGGCTCGACTTATTCAGGCTCACTTAAGCTCAATTTATACTTATTTGGGCTCGATTAAGCTTTTCTTTTTGGTTCTTTTCAGTCACAACTTGGCTTGACTTTACATATTTAGGCTCATAAATTTTACCCAAAAAAGCAAAGCATCATACCCAGTGCCCTAATGGCTTCCGTCTAAGCAGGGTTTGGGGGAGGCAGATGTACGCAGCCTTCCCCCTTCATGGTATTACCTTAAAAAGAGGTTGTTTCCGAGTGTCCCCAACCTGAGGGTGAGACTTTCCCAAGAGATTAGCCATTCGGGTACTGCTTTCGCCCAAGCACGCTTAAATTCGAAGTTCTAATAGGATCCGGTGACGGCATGTGCTTAAGCTTACCAAATTAGGAGAGGCTCGAGTTCAAAGTAAGTCAATCCATTTGAGTGTTATGACAATTAAGGCCTATTTATTTACAAAGACAAGTGTTAAACCATTAAAATATACTATTATCAATTTTATTATATTTGTGGATCTTAGCAAATGCAAAATTGAAGCATCCCCTCGCTAAAGATAAGTGACTAATTTTATGACAAAATTAGTAACTCGTATTTTAATTTTACCAAATGTTATTGATTAAATACGAGACTAATTTTATCATAAAATAAAATATAAATGACTATTTGATATAGTTAAAACTAAAAAAAGTAGCTAATTAAACTATTTGAAATTTAACTAGAGTTCGATAGTAAATTAAAAGGAAAGTGAGAAGAAATTCAAAAACAAGAAGAGAAGAGAATTCATTAACATTTATTCCGTTCTCTTTTCAATACATGTCTGTGCTTTTTTTTCTAGAAGTATTCGGGAAGAGGAGATTACTGTAACCCTAATCATCTATTAAACAAGAAATTATCTAAATTACTATTAAAATATAATTATCTACTAAAATACCATTTAATCACAAGTGTAACACATAATTAGTTTATTTTTTCTTGTAACACTTTTAAATAAAAAAAAATAAAGAATCAATTCAAATAAACTTATAAACTTACAAGTATTAAATTAAGGATTATTTACATTTTAGTACTCCAACGTTTTTAAAAATAATAAAAAGGGTTTTGACCTTTTTGAATTATTAAAAAGGCCCCTAACTTTTTGTCATATTAATAGAAAGGCTTCTCTCTAGCATGATAACATCATTCTTCATCGATAGAGTTGACGTTGTAACTATTTTTAAAATAATAAAAGTACCCTTGAATACTCTTATTCTTATTTTATAAGCACAAAATTTAATCTAGTTTCACTTAATTTGTTTAAAATATAATTATTGAAGGTATTTTTATCATTTTACTGTATCATTAATAAAAAATAGTTATAACTTCAGCTATTTTGACAAAAAAATGGTGTTATCACTCTCAAAAGTGGACTTTTTATTAATACAATAAAAAATTAGAGGTCTTTTTATTAATATGACAAAAACTTAGGGCATTAATTCAAAAAGGTTAGAGTTCTTTTTATTATTTCAGAAAAAGTCGAGGTACTTAAATACAAATAACCCTAAATTAAATTTATTTCAAATAAAAGAATTATAAAAAAAAAAAAAACTAATTTAAATAACTCACAACGGCTAATTTTTATTCAATTTTGGGAAATAGTAGGCCCGCTCTATAATTCAAATTTCGATTTTCAAACCCCCAGCCTATCTTAGTGAATTAGGGTTAGCAATTTGCCATTTTCAAACGAAAACAAAACAAAAAAGGAAATTAAATGGGTGTGAATCGATTGAAGAAGGAGGAGAAGACGATGAATACTAAATCATTGCAGCCTTTAATGGAAGAGGAATCGTCCCCAATCAGAGCGATATTTTGCTTGAAGAAGGAGTGTGATTTGAGTAAGATTGAAGAAATTGATGATTGTTTTATCTTGGATTTTGATCCCTATCTCTCCATTGTTGCTTCCCCGTTGAATCATCGTCTTCATGATACTGATGATGATCTCTCCTTTGTTGCCTTCAAGGGTCAGGTATCTCTCTCCGATGATCGATTCTATGAAGTATAAAGTATGAGGTGAACCTATGTATTATCTACGTTTTAAGCCCAACTGACATTTGCGTGAGCGTGCATGTTCGAGTATAAAACTAATCATGAACCTTTACCCATCAGCTAACAATCGGTTTGTGTAAACAAAAATTGTTAAATTTTACACCGGACCTTTTAGGCACGACCCATGGAGTTAGAACATACGAGATCTACATATAAGCTCAAGTGGGCTTCCATCCTAAAATCAATTGGCAATGGGTGAAGTAGCCCACTAAACTTATAATGTGATCTCTTCTCTATCACAACTCCAATGTGAGATTCTAATTACTATGCTAACATGTGAAGTCTCAACAAAAATATCCGAAGACAATAATAAATTTGTACTTCTCCACTCTTAGCGAAATTGAGATTAAATCGAGGTTGATGTGATCGGAGGTTACGACTGGAAAAGATGTCTTCTTTATGAAGGAAAATGCCCTCTCCTAGGAGAAACTCAGCTCCTGTGGATGGAAAACAATTTCCATACAATACGATATGATTGCTGTAAATTTATACACAAATATAATTGAAACTAAAAAGTTGAAGTTTTTTGTCAAACCAAACGAGATCGTAATTGGGTCAAATTTGATCCGGATGGTGGGTTGAGCAGGTGGCTTGTAGGGATTACCCACATCCAAGGCACCTCTGTGTGAAGTTCCCATTTGAGAACACTCCCCATCAAACCCATTGCAATATGGTACTCTTCTCTCTCTCTTTTGATTGCTCTTATTTTCATTTTCAATTTTCAAATTTGCATTGTTATTTTTGCTTCTTTAAGGCTCGGGTCTTTCAGAAACAACCTCTCGTTATAGTAACATCCTGGAGGGGTAAGATTACTTACATTTCACTCTCCCTAAATCTTACTTTGACGGAGCGCTTTGAGGTACTGGGTTTGTTATTGTTTACATAATAAGATACCAATGGTTTCCAAAAATTTATAGGAAACAGCCTCTCTTCAGGTTAATACCATGAAGGGGGAAGGCTGCGTACATCCGGCCCCCCGAACCCTGCATAGGCAGGAGCCCTTGAAGCACTGGGTATGTTCTTAGTTTCAAAAAATTTATCATATAGGTACTCTACTGTTAGAACCCATCAGTTCAAACTTTTCGGATAGGTAGTTTCTCGACACCTATATAGGAGTCCAGCGAATAATCGAGCCAACTTTCACACTGAAATGTTGGCGATAAGAGTGTTGTCAAAGTTCTTAACAGAAAATTAGTAAATTTCGATAAAAATTGATCGGATTTTACTGAATGTTATGCATAAATAGGCGAAATCATTTAATGGAGGATACACCTTCATCCATGTCAATGTTTTCCAACTAAAACTCGCTAAATATTAGGTACATAATTGATGAACTTTTTAAACTTTGGAGCAACCGAGCGATAAAATTTGTAAATTTTAAGCTTTTTCATTATAGATAATGAAATTTTAGAATAATTAGATGAGAAAAGACTAAATCTCGAGATGTTTAAGTAATAAATTTTCTTAAATCTACATGCAGTGCTACTGCTACGTATGTGACTCGGCAGCGCCGTGCCAAGAATGGAGCAAAGGGGGAGAGATGAACCATTGTGACGCCGATCCTAATGAAAGGACTATCACAAGAAGGCTCAGGTCAAGCTCAAGACACAGTTAGCTTTTTGAATTCGGAAAAAGTATCGTAGAAAAACGTTATGTTTGAAAAAGGAAATAAAAGTATCTAATATGTACTATATACGTAAAAAAGGGTAACGTGATTTTGAAAAGGGGATCAGAAACGGCTGTCAGCTTCATTAAGAACAATCATAAGGACGACATGCCAAGCCGGCAACTGGAAAATGATGAAGGGAAAGGAAGCATGAGCACTAAAATTTGTCTCAGAAAGGTGTTCGGCCTTGTCAATCTCCCTTTATGAGTCTTTTGCTTAAGACGTTATCCTGAGTAGTCTCCCAAACACGATGAAGGGGCCCTTAAATGGTGTGAGACTGTTCTAATTGTCGATGATGAAAGCAATGCCTTTTTTCTCAAATATGTTACTCGTTTTACGTATATAAGACGCATTATGTCCTTTCCTCTCTTTTCTCGAATATGATATACGTTTATATTTTTCGCTCTTTCACGGATGGTAAGAACTTTTGCTAGGAGGAATTTTGGTTTTTTAGTCTGTGAATTGTGGTATCGAGATGTAAATAGTAGCTTTAAGAAACAAAATGCTCTATGTATGTATCATCGCAACGATGATATGATGATTGGCTAATCATAAATATTTCGAGATGAAAGCGAATAATAGTTGTGCTTTGGATTTTTTATTTTCTCCGTTGTTAATGTAGTGTAGTTATGATACAAGTCTGTAATCTGGATATCGAATTTGGGAGTATGATCATAGATGAGGAACCCTATTTTAGCTAAACAAAATGTGGATGGGACTAGGTCCCTTGCAGCATGAAACTAGACTCCATACAAAGTAACCCAACAGATCATTCAATTGTCACAACTTTAACACTTCTTTTCGACTCCAACTACCTACCACAATCGAGTAGATTCACCAATGATAGCATAAAAGTTAGTAATTTAGCAGTTTGATCTACTTTGAGATCTTATCCCGCCATCGGCTCAAAGAATTGACGTCATATGTATAAATTCATTCCTAGAAATAGAATGTTATTGTCACGACAAAAAAAGTTACTGCCAAAGTAATGTTATTGTTAAAATAATGATAAGTGGTTGATCAAAAAAGTAATGATAACTGTTAAAAATGTTACTGTCACAAATTTTTATAAATTTGTTGTATCATTGACAATTTTGCTATGACAACGGCACTGCCCCATCAATATTGTCCTTCTTTGAATTGTTATTATGTGAAATAAAAATTATATGCTGTGGCGGGAGCCTTTATGAGATATTAGATTGTTGTCATAAATAAATATTATGATTTTTTTAACCAAAAATCATATAAATTTTAGGTACAATTTTAAAAATCAACTAAACTTTCAAATTTTTTAATGTCGCACTTTAATTTTTTAAAGTCACACCTTAATGCTACTGTCGTTAACATCCACTAATTTTTACTGACATACAATTTAAAAAAATATTTTTAAAATTATTTTCTCTTATTTTCAAAAGTCACGTTGAAAAAAGACTAATGAATATTAATAGCGTTAATATTAAGGTGTGATTTTGAAAAATTTTAAATTATTTAGATGTGACATTAAAAAATACAAAAATTTAGTAAATTTAAAAAAAACGCACTTACAATTTTAGTAATTTTCAGTAAAAAAAACTCCAATATATTTTCTCCTCCATTTTGAAGTTCAAAATTCGCGACGGCACTCTTATTTTAAAAATCCTCAACGGTAACAAAATTTCAAAACCCTAGAGCTACAACAAATTTCTTTCAAATTCCTCGTATGTTAAAGATATCATGTTTATCTTCTTCCATGATTTGCAAATATATTATTGACATTACAATAACTTCAATTTGAATTCAAATGTTTGGCAATCTCGGGTGCAAGATTATGAGAGTTGCAACGAATTCAAGATTTTGTATAACTGACATTATTTGTATATTTCAAATTTGAATTTTGTGAATATCTGTAACACATCAATTTTTCAGTCTCTTTATCATAGAAGCTTGAAAGATTTGATAATGGCGTCCATGGAGAGGTGCAGGGGAACAGTGAAGTGGTTTAGCGAGAGCAAGGGCTTCGGCACCATTATCCCCGGCAACGGTTATGAAGATTTGTATTTCCACCGTTATGATGTCCTTCCCGCCCCTTTCCCCGCGCTTCAGAATGGCGATTGGGTCGAATTTGCAGTCTCTGTTTGCCTTCCTGGCTCAGGTTTTGACGCCAAGGCCTTTGATATCGTTCTTCTCCGTGAGCGCCTCTTAACCTGTGGCGGATTTGAGGGAAAGGTCGGTGGATCGATTGGAAGCCGTGGCGGTGGTGTTGGTGTTGGTATAGGTGGAGATTGTGGAAGATACGGGCAGTTTAGTGGTGGTAATGGCGGTGGCTGCGGTAGATTTGAAGGTGGCGGTGGCAGAAGTGGCAGCCGTGGTAGATATGAGGGTGGTGGTGGAGGTGGCAGCAATAGATATGAGGAAGGCGGTGGTGGCCGTAGATATGAAGGCAGCAGTGGCAGCAGCAGCGGTACATATAATGTCGGCAGCAGCCGCGGTAGATATGAGGGTGGCAGTGGCGGGCGTAGATATGAGGTTGGCGGCCGTAGATACAAGGGTGGAGGCAGCGGCGGTAGATATGAGGGTGGTGGTGGTGGCAGCGGTGGTAGCAGGAGATATGAGGGCAGCGGCACAATGTTACACCGAATTGGTGTAACGACCCTAGGGTTAGGGTTAGGGGTGAGTTAGAGTTGGATGAGAGAGAGAATTAGAAAAAGGAGATGAGAAGTAGAGGTAAGATGAGAAGTTTACTTTTGATCATTACTCAAAAATGAGGGCCAAGGGCCCAATTTATACAAAATCCAACACTAATTCAGAATATATCGCTTTATTATACTAATTTGATAAGATGCTACGCATCATTACCCCCCCGACGAGAGCTTCCTTGTCCTCAAGGAAGAAAGGCGGGATAGCGAAGTCGAAACTCATAGCTGTCCTCCCAAGTAGCGTCTTCAACCCCATGATCCTTCCACTTGACGAGAAATTGCGTAACAGCTTTATTCCTACGCCTCGTCAATCGTCGATCCAAAACAGCCTCAGGAGTCCATTGATGACCCGGTAAGTGCGGCAGAACGCTCGGGTGCCCATCCGAGACTGTGCCCACATGCCGTCGCAGCGGCATGCCCGTGTACCGGAGGATGACCACGCAAGACACAAGATTTGTTGGCCCATTGGAACGACATTTGGAGCTTCTCGAAATCCCATAAGATTGGGCCAATTAAAGCAAGCCATTGGATTCCAAGAACCATGTCACATCCTTCTAATTCAAGAAGAAGTACATCACAAGCAAACTCATAGCCTTATGCTTTCCATTGAAAACCGAGGCAAACGTCTTGGCAAAGCAAACCGCGGCCGTCAGCCACAACCACGGAAGTAGAAGTAATCGACTCCGTCACACACTCTAACCACCGAGCTTTTGCACGATCAAGAAAATTATGCGTGCTACCACTGTCAATGAGGATATGAATAGCCTTACGTTGACAGTATCCCGTGATACGCAAGGTACTGTAAGAAGAAAGGCCCACTAAAGCATTACACGAGATATGAGGCATCTCACTAGAGTCTGGGACGGTCTTATCCCCCAGTTCACTATCGGTCTAGTCCTCGGGTGAGTCCTCCACATCCCCAAACAACAAGCGTAATTGAGGATTTTTAACCTTGCAGAATTTCATGTGTCCCGGCACAAAAGGTTCACTACAGAAGAAACAAAGGCCACGTTCGCGACGGTCCTCTATTTCGGCGGCCGAAATTGTATGGCCTTCACGTTTCAACGGTCGAGAATTATAACTCGGCTCGGACGGAGGACGTACAGCAGATCCCGAAGAGGGAGCGAAAGATGGTGCTCCGGACCGGGAAGAGGGAGGTTTGACAGCGCCAGCAGGCGGATATCGGGCCCCCAAATGTAAATTGTCTTCCTGTAATCGTGATAAACGCATAGCCTACTGTATGGTACTCGGTTGTAACATCAAAACCGTGTAACGAATGGAATCACTAAGTCCGGTAACATAGCAAGAAACTAGTTGTTCTTCATTTAACGGAAGTCGCAACATTAAACGTTCAAATTGATTTTGATAAGACGAAATTGAACCGGTTTGCCTCAAATTCATAACTACGACCAAATCGACTAATCAATAAGGACGAATATTTCGACCAAGATACATCGGTAATCGGTCGAGTTAGGGTTTTCACATAAGCACGATGCCATTCTAGGGCATCATCCTCTAAGTGCACAGAAGCAATTCAGACTTGTGATGATGAAGGAGTACAATCAATTTCAAAAAATTGCTCAACCTTCCAAATCCAATTCTTGATAAGCAAGCCACCGGAAAAACGAGGAAAATCGATTTTGGAGAATCGTGTATGAATCTGATACGGAGAGAAGGGCAAAGAGTCCATACCAGAGGCCGGAGTAACATTCGTTACTGGAGGTGGTGGTGGCGGCTGCGGAACCGACTCGGCCGGGCGATGGAGAAGAGGTTGACCTAGACGCAAGGTCTGTTGTACATCGCGCAAGATCTACATCATAGATGACATTTCTGTTTGAATCGACTCAAATCGAGCATCAATGTCGTGAAATCGATGGTCGTTCCGGCTCTTCGACTCGTCCAGGCGGCCCTCAAGGCGGCGCACGTCCGACACGCTGCGAGTACCGTCCGCAATTGAAGCCAGTACGCAGCTCGTTCCTGAATCTGATACCAAATGTTACACCGAATTGGTGTAACGACCCTAGGGTTAGGGTTAGGGGTGAGTTAGAGTTGGATGAGAGAGAGAAATAGAAGAAGGAGATGAGAAGTTTACTTTTGATCATTACTCACAAATGAGGGCCAAGGGTCCAATTTATACAAAATCCAACACTAATTCAGAATATATCGCTTTATTATACTAATTTGATAAGATGCTACGCATCACAGCAGGAGATATGAAGGACGCGGTGGTAGAGGTGGCAGAGGTAGGTATGAGGGTGGCGGTGGTGGCGGAAGGAGTAGAGGTACGGTTCGCAATGACGGGTGTGGCGGTGGAAGGACTGGTGGTAGGCACGGCGGCAGGGACAGAGGTGGTATTGTGTGCTACGATTGTGGAAGATTCAGTCATATCGTAAAGGATTGCTATCAAAATCACCGGCCATATGGCGGTGGCGTGTCATGACCCTAGTCGTGACTATCACAAACCCAGCATCCGAACAACTATTTTTCGCTTTTATTATTTTGTGTCAGTTATGTATGTAATGAAAAATATTGTAAAGTTAATTAGTTTAAATATTTTGAATTTGAAATTGGGATAGGAAGGGCCGGTTGGAGGGAAGAAGTAGGAGGCAAGAGGTTTAATTTAAAATTGTAATGATGTATTGTATTAATTAAATAGGGCTAGTAATAGGGTCTAAGGGTTAGGGTGGCCGGTCACCCCCTCCCTCCAAAATGTCTATTTAAACACTTTTGGTCTTGTAATTTTGGGCATCAATGAATGAATCAAAAAACCTCATTTTGAATCTCCCTCTCTTGCTCTTGCTCTCCAACCGCCCCTCTCCCCCTTTCTACTTCTAATTACTACTCTTCTTCTAACTCTCCTTCTAACTCTCCTCTAATCTTCTCTACTTCTCCTCTCAATCTCTTCTAATCTCTCTATTTCTCTCTCTCTCCCTCTCATTCTCGCTCTTTCTCCCAAAATTATCCATGTCACGAATTTAGGTTCATGACAATTGGTATCAGAGCTCGTCACCAACCCTTGGGTTTGTGACAAAATGGTATCAGAGCTCGTCACCAACCCTTGGGTTTGTGGCATGGCGGTGACAGGAGGCTAGGACCGAACCGGTACTGTCAAGTTGAGTGCTTTAGGTGTGGAAACTCGGGTCACTTGGCTAGGGAGTGCATCATAGGAAACAAAAACTATGGTGGACACCATGCTAGGGAATGTACTCCAGGAAGTGGCCACGGGGAGCAGCGGACCGGTGGTTTCTGTGGCAGTTCTGATAGTAGTAACTCTGTCGAAAGGGGCAGTTGGGGCGGCGGCGCTGATGGGTGCAGTAGAAGTGGTGGTGATGATGACGATAAGGCAATCAGATTAATAGTTTGTGTGAAAAACAGGAAGGATGTAAAAAGGATTGAGGACGTAGAAGATTGTTTTATGTTAGATTTTGATCCTTGTGAGACTGTTGATCATTCAATGGGCTTTGTTTCCAAGGATTCGAATAATACTGATGATATTGATATCGCCATTGTGGGTGAAAAAGGCCAGGTACATAGATTTGTACTATTTCAACCATATCAAAAGTTGTCTTTCTTTTTAATAAATCTGAGAGAAATTGAGAAGACCAGAGAGAAAGAATACAATAACACACTGATTCCCGTAACCCATGATAGTCATATATCAATACAACAACAACAACAATCCCAGTGCCTCGCGGCTCCCGCTAAAGCAGGGTCTGGGAGGGGTATATGTACACAGCCATACCTCTTCCGAGTGGAAAGGAGACTGTTTCCGAGGACCCCCAACCTGAAGTACAGGAGCGCCTGAAAGATAGTCATATATGAATGATTTTTTCAAATGGTTTGCTTTATAATATATGAATTTATGATGTAAATGATTAATTTTTATGTAATGAGCAGGTGGCATGTAGAGATTACCCACATTCCAGACATCTTTGTGCCAAATTTCCATTTAAGACTACTCCTCATGCAAGCTTCTGCGACATGGTAATCTCATTTCTGTGCTATCATCCGACCTCATTTCCTATATATATAGGGCCGTAAATGAGCCGAGTTGAGTTGAACACTCCTTTTTTTGAACTAGAGCTCGATATGCCTAGTGAACTTTACTTCTAGCTGAGCTCTTATTGGGCTTTTCAACCTTTGTTCGAACTCTTAGATAAGATACTAGTATGTTCGATAATTGGCTCGTTAGCCTAATCGAGCCAATTCGAGCTTATTGCTGATTCGAGTTGAGCTCCTTATGGAGTTGAATTAAGCACGTAATCAAGCTATTTTTGAACCATTTTCGAGCTAATATCGGCTTTTAATGAGTCCTTCACTAACATTAGTAAGCCCAACAACATCCCTAGTTCAACCTTGCCTTGTTAAGCCTACTTGAACTTGCGTCATTCATCAAATGTTTTGTTCGTTTAAACCCCTATATACACAATAGGATTCTCATGTTTGTTCTTCTTTCCTTAAAAAATCATATCGCCCTTTATGTATATGGTAAATATTGTAATTTTGTCTTTAAACAGCTATAGAGATTGAGCTATAGAACTCAATATGATTAAAGAAAGTGGTTCTTGAATTGCAGTGTTATTGTTACATTTGTGACACTAGAGCTCCTTGTAAGGAATGGACCAAAGGATTGTTGTATCCTCTCCTTAAGCACTGCGATGCTGTTGAAGATCATAGTATTTCGATGCAGTTGAGGCTTCTTTACAAGGGAATTCGTAAAGGTATCCTTAAACCACCCGGGTCAATTTCGATATTTTAGCAGCTCAAAGTAAGTTTGATCAGCGAATTCTTTAAGTCACTGAAGATCATAGTAGAAGTTGAAGTGTCTCTACAAGGGATCTTGTAAAGGTAACATTTGGAATCTCGATGGTGGGGTGATATCTGTTTTTTGGGTCTTTTTAGACATTAGATACTACGCTGCTTTTGTATTGTTTCTTTGTTGTTTCCTTTTTCTTGGCACTTTTTGTGCCCTCAAGGTCCTGCTGTTGTGGGATGCCAACTTTTGTATGCGATCTTTTCTCTAATTATCGAAAAAAGGTAACATTTGGAATAAACTATAATAGCTGAACTATGAACATGATATTTTTCTTTTGTTTGAATCTGGAAAATTTTGATGGTGATGAGGATTAAGATTCTTAGTTGTGGGCTTATTTAGGCTTGGGTATAGCTCGGTTTTCTCGAACATAATTTACTTAGGCATATTTAGACCCTAATCTAATGGGGAGTTCCATACCCAATCCCATGAGCCATGAGGTTTTAAGTTCAAATTTCAATAGGACAATCTCCTCCACTTGTAGTCATAATTATTTCGACTCTTCATTCTGTGTAAAATTACCCATCTTGAATAATGAAACTTGAACATTGGTATAACACCCGAATACTTCAAATTGCTCGAAAATCATAGAATAACTTAAAAAACCCAAATTTAACCTTTGAAAGTCATCACCCCATTTCAGGCGAGACAAAACCCGACAACCTCTTAATCGAAACATGAAACTCATACCCTTCTATCTTAATTGACTACCCTACAATTCGCTCGAATCTCCCCTACATTGCCGGTCAGCACACCAATCTGACCCATTTTCACCATGGCATTGGCAAACTTGCTTTGCCAAAGGAACGGGCTCACCGCGTTTTGGTTCACTAGCCTTGTAGTTACTGGATTTGTTAAGAGGGTCTGGTCCGATGTGAACAGGCCGCGGTTGGCTAGGACACCTTGGTAATAGCCTGAGTCGAGCAGCAATGGGCTAGAGGGGTCCATGGGAACCACCGAGGTGGGGTCGGTGCTGGCTCGTGGGCACTGCTGCTGTAGCTGTGATGCATAAGTGGAATCTAGCGTTGGGTCCTGGCCTGCTTGGGAGTTGAAATTGTAAAGCCGGTTGCTAAACGAAGTGCAGTGAGCTCTTCCAATGGTATGTGCTCCTGCACACACAGCATGCAAATTTTGCTCTTTTAGTAATAGAGGTTTCGAGTTAAGCCAAAATGGTCCATTTCAAAAAATATTTACCTAAATAGTCTTCATATCAGCAAATTTTAAAAACTTATTTTTTTTAAGTGCCTTCCTCCCTGTTATAATAATTTTAAAGATAATAATTTATGTTGAATGTTATGCAAACAAATGACTATTATTAGATAACTGTACTAATGAGTAAATTAAAAAATTATGTATAGAAAATATTATTTAATATTTAACAAATAACTTAATTTAAATTTTTAATTATAAACTAGATATGTAATTTAACTAAAATGTATATTAAAAAGCTAAATATAGCATAATAATAAAAATATAATTAATATTATTAATTCAATTAATAATTTATTAAAAATTAAATAAAAAAGGTTCAAAGTGTTACGTACCCCAAATAAAACAAAAAAATTTTAAATTTGCTGATGTGAAGGCCATTTGGGGAAATATTTTTTAAAATGGGCTATTTTGGGTAATATTTTTTATTTTGGGACATTTTGGGCAACGGTTTCTTAAACACACTAAATAATTAATTATATATTATAATATCAGTTAATATGTGGTTCTTTTATATTCTACATACTTTCCTAGCAGCAGATTCTATGGCATCTTCTTCTCTTCCTGCCCCTGAAAATGTTATTGCTACTTATTAGGAGGCGGATGAAAAAGCTGCTCGAAAGCTCAGCGTAGTATGAGTTCTACGTTGGATGATATCAAATCCTATGTCCAAAAGTGTGCGGTTATAATGTGTTATACATAAGTCGTTATTTCTTCAGTTATGAATGGTGACATGTTGTAAAAGCAAATTTATAACATAACTAACGTTTAAACAAGGACTGACCCTTGATGAATTTGGAGTCCGAAGCTATTGCTTTAATTGTTAGAGTCTTGAACTACAGAGAGGCCCAAGCTCAGTTTTGCATGGTTGAACTTGATCTAGACTTAATAAACTCCGAGTTAAAACCATCTCATCTAGCATCAAGCTTTGGTCAACAAAGTAAACTTCAAGCTCGAGATTGGCTCTCTAAATCTTGTGAGCTGCTAAACTCATACTCTACTAGGCTCAGGCTTGGCTCGAGCTGGGAACGAGCAGACCTATCCGAACCTATGCCCTTATGAGTTAACTCGACTCATTTAAATCTCAATTCGGGGTTGGAACTCCCTATATCAAAATACTTACCAGAGAGGGTTACCATTTCCTCCTGGGTTAATCCTTTATTAGCAAAGATTTGAGTAAGTTGATCAACATTAGCTGTTGGCGGTGCCAAGTTTGTAGAGGCCTCTATTGCCATGGACACTCTTCCATCTCTTCTCCCTGCCGGAACATCGTATCCTAATCCTCCTGTCTGCGCAAATAAAATTAAATACTTTAATATTTTTTCTTAGGTTACTCAGAAGTTTTATGGAGAACACAGTAAATTGGGATTCATAGATCAGATGAGTGTTCCAAGACCTCCAAACCAGACTCCATGCGTTAATAAAGGCTTTTTGTAGTTTGCGGGAAAACATTTTGTTATGGAAAATCTTTCTTCACATATTATCAAATCAAAATAATTTTAGAATAAGATAGTGCAAATACGGTTTAGAAATATGTAAGAAAGTTTCTCACTTACGATTTCTACACTATCTCTTGCCGCAAAAGCAAGAATATCAGCGCACGATACAACTCCAGGGCATATAGTTTCAAGTCTAGCCTTGGCATTGTCAATGACCTCGAACCCTCTAAGGCTAGGATTATTTGCCGGTGAATCTTTCTCTGCTGTATTCGTGGCAGTGGAATCAATGAGCACTGATCCATCACAACCCTGCAAGTATTTGGAATAAATATTATGGCAATAAACAAGTAGAAAACATTGAAAAGTCAAAAATAAAACTGGCCATTTCTTACCCTAACAAAACAGTCATGAAAGTGCATTCTCACAAGACCGGGAGCAACTCCCCTATCTCCGAAGAACCCTTGTCTAACCTCGTCTTTTACGACAAATTCAGCAAAACCACACGATTGGCTATAAAATCCCATTTGAAGTTCAGCTTCCAAACGACAACTCAGATACAAAAAGACTAAAATCGAGATACCAAGTATAGAAACACAAGAGGGCTTCTTTGTGCCCATTTTCTTTAACAACTATTAGTTGTCTCTTCACTTGGAGACCTTATACAACAACATTGCACCCATTTTATAGACAAAGGAAACATATAAAATAATATATAGTTATTTATCAAATTTTTGGTGTATATTATATGCTTTTTGGTGCTTCATGAGAAGGCACAAGGTTGGAGTTTGTGATGAAATAATTAGTTAATGATTAAACTGTAAACAAAACGACAAGTGGTTTGGTTTCGATTGGCAATTATTTGTGGGCAATTTGCTCATACAAAGCAATATTTCTAAGATACTATTTAATAAATTACTAAATTAAATATAAGTTTTATCTAATATAAGGAAATTCAGTATAATGGTACAATTCTCAACGGTTTCAAGTCGTATAGCGAAACATTTTTCTTAAGACTTATTTCGGGCTTATTGAATAGTCTCGGGAATATAATGATAATTACGTCACGAGGACAGAATGGGTGCAAAGAGGTATTGATTTCCGAGATTGAAGAATAGAAGAATGGTAAAAAGATGTTTGACATATATCAATTTTCAGAATAAAGGGAGCTAGTTATAATTTTTAAGTGTTTCTTAAAAAAGATACATCTTTTCACGTGAAGAGACGCATCTCCTTATTGAAGAGATACATTATATTCCTTCTTAAAAGGCACAAAACCACTAATTTTTTTTACTCATTTTAAAATACACCAATAAGCTATCAGATGGTGTTGAATTAGAGGAACATAATCTTATAATATCATTTTCTTGTGTATTTCATAATTATATATCTAAATTTAATATGCAAATTATAATATCAATAGAGAGGAGATGGCCTTAGAAAGGACACGATGGAGGGCTAGTATAAGAATAGCGGATGTGGCAGCGTAGTTTAGTGCGGCGAGTAACAAGTAGTTTAAGATCTCTAGGCAGTCATAACCCCAGATAGTGTACGTATCTGATGTTTAGTTGCTTTCCGATTACTTGGCTATTTTTGGTCATATGTTTTATTTGCCTATTAAAGTGACTAACCATTTTCAGGATGCCAGGATACTATGCTCGAAGGACGACAATATCCTTCAGGCCGGGGGTCCTCGAAAACAGCCTCTCTTCCACTCGGAAGGGGTAAGGCTGCGTACATCCACCCTCCCCAGACCCTGCTTCTGCGAGAGCCCAATGAGGCACTGGGATTGTTGTTGTTGTTGTTTTATTTTGTATTTTTATTTATTGTAGTGATGAGCACAAACGGTGAGTGCATTGTTGAGTGCATTTATCATGAAAGCATATCTATTATTATGTTGACTTAATAGTCATGGTGGATTCCAATTAGTAGGTTTAATCCAAGATTTATGTGACACTTTTTATCTAAACATCTTTTTAATACATTTTCATATATTTTATTGATAAATACGGAGATGTAAAACTATCAATCGATAAATGAATTTTTTTTCAAAATAATAGTTACTTTGAAAGGACAACAAAGGTTAAGTTAATGGATGAAGGTTCATGTAGATTGGAAGTCCTCGAACACAATCTCTCTTTGGGGTAGCACCCTAAAGGGTTAAAGCCGCATACATCTCACCCCCCTTCCCAAACTCTGTTTTCGTAGGAGCCCTTATGACCATCGGTTTGTTGTTGTTGCTGTTTATGGCTAAAAGTTCATCACTGATTTATACTCTAACACGCCCTTTTACATGAATTAAGATTAAATTTATATATTTTTTAAGATTATAATAACAAGAATGATTTTATAATATGATTTTTAATTCATGAAAAGACAACAAATGACCTAAAATGTGAACTTGTTTTGAATTCATTAGAGAGCACTAATTACTAAGTAACAACTGTAGCCCTAATTTAAGGCACAAGCAACATTCAACTTAGATTTCATAGCTCGAGTTTCAATTTCTTTGGTGCCCCAATCTGAATACAACATCTCGCGAGTTGAATTTTCTTCTGAACTAAGTTATAAACGGAAAGGAAAAGAACATACCCAGTGCTTCAAGGGCTCCCATCTACGTAGGGTCTGGGGGAGCGGATGTATGCAGCCTTCCCCCTTCAGGGTGTTAACTTGAAGAGAGGCTGTTTTCCAGTGGCCCCAACCTGAGGGTGAGGACTTCCCAGGAGGATACCCATCCTGGTACTACTCTCGCCTAAACATATTTAATTTCGGAGTTCTAATGTGATCCGGTGACGGCGTGTTGGTGCACGCTTAACTTCGGAGTTCTAATGAGTTATAAACGGAGGAAAGTCAATTTTATGCTGACAATCTAGTGAAAATAAGATATTGGTAAGAATTAGAAGGATATACTTCTAGCATATTTTTTACAGGTAAGGAGAATATAATTTCTCTAAACAGGGATAACAACTGATGAGCTTTGAATTTAGAATGTAGCTAAAACGAAAAGATTTTAATCACCAGACTAACCCGATAAGCTCAATTTTTTATAAGCATGGATACAAGCTAGATGTCTTGTAATCTGATGCTTATAACTTAAGGAAAATCATATTATTTATAAAATATTATAATTTATCTAAGTAGGAGGAGTTTTCATAGTTTGGGCCCGTAAGATATGGGCTTTGGTCCAAAAAATGACTGGGCTTTGTCTCCTAGTGGGTCAGCTGGCCTTTACCACGAGATATTATTAATAACCCAACTATATATCAATATTCCAAATAATAACCTAACTCTAAATTCCAACAAAAAAATAATCTAACTCGAACTTTTCTACCAAAAAATAACTAAACTTTAAAATTAATCTAAAAATAACCCAACTATAAAAATTTAATTTAAAAAATATTGAATTGTGGTGTGCGGTGTAATGCTCCAATAATATATTTTTCTTCTACGTATCTTTGGTTTCGCTTGTTCTCTGTAGATCTGCAAATGAGGCAAGCCAGCTCTCGAGCCGGTTTGACCCGGCTTGTTAAGGACTTGGCTTGGGTTTGTCTAAGCCGACTCGAGAGCCTGGTAATGAGATGAGTCGGAAAAACTCAACGAGCCGGCTCACCAAATAATCAAGCCTAAATAATACTAATATCGTGCAGGTCTCATTTAGTAAACGAGCTGAGCCGACCACAAATATGCGGCTCAGGTTAGATAAATAATACCGATACCGAGCTAGTCTCATTTAGTTAACGAGCCGAGCTGAGCAAGCTATGGTTCAGCTCAGCTTAGCTCGGCTCATTTGCAGCCCTAGTTCTCTGGTTGTATTCCTCTGTTATTTTGCTTGTTATGTGCCCTGGATATTGCTTTTTTGTGGAATCATACTCAATTATTAAAAAAACGTATTTTTTGTTTGGTTAGGTGGAAAACGAAACGAGCCAAACCAAAAGTACATAGAAGAAAAATATATTGTCGACGCATTATATCACACGCCATGCTTAGCCATCAATTCAGTATCTTTTTAAATTAATTTTAGATTTTGGTTATTTTTTGGTTAAAAAATAGTGTTGGCTCATTTTTTGGTAGAAAATTTAGAGTTGGGTTATTTTTGGTAGAAAGTTAGAGTTGGATTATTTTTTTGCTAGGAAATAGAGTTGCGTTATTTTTTGGTATATTGACATATAATTGTATTATTTTTAGATTAATTGTTGTTAATATTACAATGTATAACATACATGCGCCTTATGTCGAAATATAATAATTTATTTTTAAATATGGTGACATAATATATGATCACAATAAATATAAGTATTAAATGCTTAATATTAATATTTGATAAATTTTTGTACTGAATATACTAACATGTAACATATACATCGGAATAGAAAATAATGTTAGGATTTCAAACCTTGAGGTAATTTATTAGATCTTATGAAATGTCAAAGTAACTAAGTTTGAGTCAAATTTGCGACACTTATTGATTGTAAAATGAAATGTACACAGTATATTATTATCAGAATATAATTGTTATTAACAGAATAAACTTATAGTTTTTATTTTTAAGGTAATCTATCTATACTTTGTTAGCGAGTCTTTTACATATCAAGAGAGGTTTTATCCAAAAACTAATTGATAATAGGTGAAGTAACTCTTATTGTATATAAGTTGGTATATTTCTTCCACCAATGTAGAATTGTATCAAAGTCATGCTTTCACAATAACAAATTTTGATCTCATAATAACAACTATTTTTATTAATTATGATATCAAAAGAAAAAAAGAAGGAAATTATTACATTGTAATGAATGAATGGGTGAAAACTATGATAAATAACCAAAACATAGAGGGTGTTGATTAGAAATAACTAATAAAATTTGAAGCTGATTCCTCCCCCGCCGCCGCCGATGACGAACGCCGTGGAAGCCGCCTGGAAGCAAGCAGCGCCGCCCTCATACTGGCCAACGCTGCTGTGTATTCCGCCAGCAGCTCCGCCATTAGCCCCACCTTTATCATCTCTCTCTCTCTCTCTCCAAGTAGTTTGAATTGTTGAATGTTCAATTTCATATGGGAGTTCTGTTGATTTCTCCCAAATTTATAAGTATCTTTTTTTTTTATTATTATTATTATTTTTGAATTTGTAAAAATATTAAGGGCCGAAATTTTGGATTTTTTTGGTAGTCTCCAATTTGTTGTCTTTTACACGGTCACGTCACCGCCATTGGAAGCCAAGCATTCATATTTCTTAGTATTTTGAAAATTTTGGCCCTTTTTAGTATTTTTTTAAAATCTAATTTTCGAGGGTTCATTTACCGGGTATTAAGGTACCGGATCCCATTAGAACTCCGAAGTTAAGCGTGCTTGGGCGAGGGTAGTACCAGGTTAGGTGACCTCGTTGGAAGTTCTCGTGTTGCCAACCCTATAAGATTGGAGGTCCTCGGAAACAGCCTCTCGTCAGGTTACACTTTCAAGGGGTAAGATTGCGTACATTCATCCCTCCCAAACTCCGCTTATGAGGGAACCCTTAAGGCACTGGATCTGTTGTTGCTGTTGTTTAATTTAATTTTCACTCTTTAAAAATTAAAAATAAGGTTTTTAAAAATATTTATTCATTGTTATATAAGTCTAGTGTGTTACTATACTTAATGTCAATTGATTTTAGGATAGAATCCCACATGGACTTATATTTGGACATCCTATGTGTCAACTCCGTGGACCGGGCCTTAGGCCCAATAAAATTAACACTACCGAACTTGAAACTAATTGGTCCTTTTATGGAGTCTTATTTGAGTTTGTATGTCAATTTTACAATTTTTAATTCCATTACAACCTAATGAAAATTTCACAAACTTTTGAGATTAATAGTATTTTATTATTGAAATAAGATTTCATTACATTAAAAAAAGATTCGGCCTAATTTAAGTAAGAATCCAGAAAAACAAAAGTATGTTTTTTTCTGAAAATATTATTATCAGAGATAATTATTACTATCAGGACAATTCTATAGCTATTTTTTTTATAAATTATATTAATTTTTTAATTATAAAAATTATTATGTTAATAATATTAAAAAAAGTATAATAGATTTGTGAGATGAAATGATAGAAGCCCGATTAGAAGGGGTTAAGTATCAAATCATAATTTAAGTAGGCCCAAATTCTGTCAAGTTCTTGCAACCCCCAGCAAGCCCAAACCTCATGTTTTGATTTTTGTGGGGTCTGCTTTATTTTTGAAAGACGATTTGTTTATAAAGCAGATGATCAGATCGACCCGTGACTCGTTTTATGTGCGTTATTTTGTATACTGAAGTATTGTGTGGATGTGAGGGGTTTGATATTATATTCTTCTATGAAAAGTACTGAAAAATCTTGTCAGCTTCGTGAACAGAACAGAACAGAAATTGGTTGAGTTACTCATATTTTTAATTATATTCAATTTTAAATTATTTGGACCTTTTTTGCTTTTTGTTTTATTGAAAAAATTAATATAACACTCATATTTTTAGTCGTGTTAATTTAATTCATAGACTAACTTAAATATGCAATGTTATTCGGATATATTCACCCATTATTTGGTCCAAATTTTACATAAATATTCGAAAACATTACTACATTCATACAGGTGGGACTAAATTAGGGCAAAACTAGGACGAAAAAATGGGACCGATACATCTTTTGGACAATATTGCAACATCTAAAAGGGTAAAGTAATTGCATTAACAAAACTGAAAGCATATCAACTAAATAGACACAATTAGCAGTACACTAATGATACAAACAACTAGAAAGAATACGTTCTAGTGAAGACCCTTTTAAAGGTTTTTAAGCTAAACGACTTGGCCTTGGTCAAGGTCGCTGCAGCTCTAGCAGTGACAATGGTGGCGGTGGTGGTGGATCGCAGTGGCTCCATTTGCATTTGGTTGATGAATTTGATGTTGTCTTCAGGATCCCAAAATTGAGCTAGTTTTCTCTTGTTTTTGAGGGTCTTGAGGACATCATATTTGTTGCATATTCCCCAAACTGTCACCTTTTGTTGTGCATAATCTACATTTATTGAATATATCCCTATAAAAATATGTACATCTTAGTAGTTAATGCAATTACCAAAGAGGGCACCAACACGCCATCACCAGATCTCATGAGAACTCCGAAGTTAAGCGTGCTTGGGCGAGAGTAGTACCCGGATGGATGACCTCCTGGGAAGTCCCCACCCTCAGGTTGGGGGCACTGGGAAACAACCTCTCTTCAGGTTAACACCCTGAAGGGGAAAGGCTGCGTACATCCGCCCCCCCAAACCCTGCGTAGGCGGGAGCCCATGAGATACTGAGTATGTTCCTTTATTCCTAGTAATTAATGCAATTAAAATAATTAAAGAATAAATCAAACTTATTTAATAGAGAAGAACTCATAACTACTGAACAACAACGGGTTCTCTTTTTTGTAAAAAAGTTGCAACACGAGAACTTTTTAAAAGGTCATTTATCTTAGTTGTTGAATGAGTTATGTGACAACGACCAGTAAATACAAATACAGGCCTTTTTCACTAAGCTATTTTTTCTAGAAAAAGCATTTTTCAGGATGAAGGGATGTTTGATTGAAGAAAAAATATTTTAAAAAGAAGCAAAATTTCTTTTTCCTTCTTTCAAGTAGAAATAGAAAAATAATATTTCTCATTTTAAGTAAAAGTAGAAGCAAAAATTTAAAAAAATTTCAGATAAAAATACACATTTAAAAAAACACTTTTTTGAAAGAAAAAAATTTGCAAAAATTGTTCATAGAAAATAAATTTTACATAATCTGGCCAGACATACATTAATACATTTTTTGACCATTATGAGCAAGCAATTACCATAATTAAGTTGGCGAGATTAGCTCGGCCTTTTCTTTTGATAATTAAAGAGGACATTCCTTAAAATAATTACAAGAATAAAATCACAAATAAAATATCAGACGAAAAACGAAAACTTCAACCCGAACTAATAGAGCCCACCATAATCAAAGCAGGTTGAGTATATCCATGCGTGACAACTAAAGATGATACTAACTGAATAAGCCAGATAAAGCAACGTAAACGCGCGTGCGTGTGTATATATATAAGTCGAGATTAAGTACGTACCTCGAAGGTGAGACAAGGCCTTCTTGATTTTCCTTTCACAACCATAAGAGTAAAGAGGGACCTTCATCTCTACGTACTGTGCTTCAACATTATTGTATGCAGGAACAATTTGTAGATCTCCCATTTATTATTAATTTTATTATTAATATTATTAATCAAATTAAGTGTCTTAATCGATGAGTGTGGATATGGGTCTGACCTCTTCTTGATTATGGTTTGCTCTATATAAGGGTTCCATCAAAAAGCTGCAAAAAATAAAGTAATATTATAATCTAATCTTAATCTAATCCATTAAGAAAAGTATAACTAAGGCATCATTAATTTAAGATATGAAAAAAAAAAAGAAGACTTTTTTCTTCTCTTTGTCTCTCTGTGTTTTTTACTTTTTCTTCCATGTATTCACCTTTTTTCGGGATATTCAAGTTAGCTTAATCACTGTATATTGACTAATTTCTGAGTTATTTGGATCTAATTGGTTAAATTCATGCTCTAAATAGGATAGTTCATAAGCTGCTAGATTCATTCGTTTATCAATGTAGCGTAAGTTTAATTTACGGCCAAAAGGGTACTCAAGATACGCCTTACCTTTTTAGCCAATCGAGCTTGCTAGACTCAGAGCTTGGCTTGAACCTCGCCCGACATAGAAACTTTAAGCTTGAACATAACTTGGTGGACTGTAAGCTAAACCAGCCCTGTTTAAAGTTAATTGAGCTTGGTCTATGCTTCTAATCCTTTAGGATTGAATTCGGCTCTTTTGTTTTTGTTAATTATGAAGAAAAGTCCTCAGGATAGTGCAGTAGAAAAAATATTCCGAAGACACATGAGCCAAAAACACAAATAAAAGAAATCAAAGAAAAGAAGAGAAGAGAACAAAGAAGGGCGGAACTTAAATCTGTAAGTTAGGTGCACGTTATGAACGAAGCCAAACTGAATACGTTCGACTTTGCCAATGGCCTGCGACTCATAGTGCTGCCTAGGTTGATTGATTGCACATCTAAGCTCAAACTTTGCTTGAATGATTATAGATTGAGGTTCTTCTGATTGGCTCACTTAGCAGGTTGACTTGATCTCTAAACAAGTCAAGACTTTTAAGCTTAGTGACAAGATGACATGGCCCGTTGATGCCCAAGAACCACATTAACAAGAAAAACAATTTAGATAATAAGATAAATCGTTTTACGTACTAAAATATCATGATATTTAGATGATAAATGTTCAAATATGTATATTCCCTGAATACTAATTTTTTTTTTTTTTAAAGATGGTAAAGCCTTGGGGGAGGGGGAGGGGATAAACCCCTTAAAATCTTCAAAAAGGACACCACATTCTGAGTTCTGTGGGATTCGATCTCGGGTCACCTAGTTAGCACCCGACGATCATGACCACTCGGCTATGTCCCTAAATGACATTCCCTGCGTACTAATAGTAATATGAATAAGGATCATTAAAAAGGAGATTCTCAATGGTCATGGAGGTAACATGCATGCATGAATGTTGAGTCAGATGAGTGAGATGACGTGTTATGAGGACTTGATTAATGCTACTGCTTAAATTAATGTTGCTTTTTTTTGTTCCTTAACTCCTTTTTTAAGGAAATATATAATAATATTTAAGTGTTCTGTTTAATTCTTTTATGTCTGTTTGTTTTTGTGTTTTATTTTTAATCTTTTTTTGTTTTGTGTTGTCTTTTATATATTTGATCCTCGTTCCCAGCTTTTATGTGGGTTGGTTGTGGCCTCGTCTTTACGAGTTGCCATTTTATAATTCGACCGCATCGCTAATTATCAAAAAAAAAAAAAAAATTGTTAAAGTTGCCATCAAAGTAAGTTTTTTTAGCCAAACCAAAAAGAAAGATATACCATCACTCAATTCTGAACTTATCCTACATACGTGCTTCGAGTTGAGCTTAACTTATTTTTACATTTATATAGCTTCGTCTAGTTTTCCGATTGAACATATTTCGACTCGCGAAGATAGGGCTGAGTTTGCCTGAGTATGATATTTGAACTGCGTATATGTTTTCTACAATTTAAGAAGTTCAATATTGCTCTAAACAGACCTAGCAATATTTGGTAGAGGAAGGAAATAAGCTTTGAATCCAAAATCAGTAGAGATTTTTACCAGATGTAGCTTAGCTTAGTCAAATTAGCTAGTCGAATCCTACAAGTTTCTAATGTTTGCGAGCTGAATCACCACTTCTTTAAAAAAGGACAAGAATAACATATCTTAAAAAAGATTAAGAAGAACATCAACTATATTATAAATAACCCGACTAATGATATGATACTCACTAGGAATATAACATGACGAATCGCATAACAATCGAAAAGATGACGTATCAAATGGTATGGCAATTATTGACTAAGTCAATACTGTTAGTCTTTACCCATAAAAGAAAAATGCATGTTCTCCCGCCTAGCTTCTCTTAGTTTTTTAATGTTTTTGATTTTTGTAGTGCTCTTCGGTTCCACTTTTGTGAGATGCCAACTTCTATATTGCGAGTTTGTCGATAATTCTCGAAAAAGATATGAGTTCCTCGTGGAAGAAACTTAATGACAAAGAAACAATGCATGGATAACATGTTGAACATCGAATGAGTCCCAAGGAAACATGAATGTATGACTAACACATGCATGACATACATGCATCATGCATCCACATGTTTGGTTTCCTTTCTTAACTACCATCCATGTCCCATTTTTTCTTTTATTTTATGGAATTTGCTTTATTTTTTTTCATTTTAATACTTAATGGCCTATAATATATATATATATATATATATATATATATATATATATATATATATATATATATATATATATATAAATTATCTTTCCTTTTTTTTTTGGACAAAAATAATATCTTTCCTAACCATATGTTTTTCTATATATATAAAAAAATCGATATTTCGAAACTGAATATTTTTTATTTTATTTATTTATTTTTTAAAAGTTATATTTCTGTTTTATTATTTTTTGACCAGACACAAAAATGTCCCCTTAATTCATTGAAGTTCTTCTAATAATATCATTCCTTTTATAAATTGGAGTGCAGCTCTCTTAATTTAAAAACTCTCTTCTAAAACAACTAATTAATAATCTAATTTTATCATAATACATAAAGTAATATATTAGATGTTTATTTAAGATAGCTTTTTTTTAATCAAAACAAAGCACTATCAGCGATCAAAGACAAAACAGAGAGAATTCGTTTTTATTATCACTATGTCAAAATCAAGCTATTGGGACACCAAACTAGCGATACCTTCAAATAACTGTCAAAGGCTCAAATGTAATTTAGAAAGAATGAGCTATTGGATCACTTTTAAGCGTATTTATATTCTTTGTTACACAGCTAACTATAAAATTAATAAAAATGTCACTAAAATAATTAGATACATTTTTAAATATAACAAGAGTTAAAATCTAATGCCATAATAATTTTTTTTTTTTTTTATTAGTGTATGTAAAGCAAAAGCAAAGAAAGACGACAGATCTGATGACATTCCAACGCCATCCCACATGGCACCTCAACAAGTGGGTCCCGCCTCAGTATTATTTTCTTACGTGGCATTTTACCAAATCTAGCCTCAGTATATTGTATTAAAAATGACATGGTAGAATAACTTTATATTATTAAAAAAATTATTTTTTTATTTTTATGATATATACTTAATATAAAATTAAATGTACATTTTTTAACATAATATATATTTTATATATAAATATCAAGTTTAAGTAATTTTCTGCCGAGTCAGATCTCCAACATTCCATGGCCCCCAACCATGTGATCCACCGTGTCCTCAATAGAGAATTTTTAAGTTTTATTTAATTATTATAAATAAAAAAAAAGAAAAAGTTGAGTCATGATTCTACACTGAAGACATTATTTGGTTGTCACGGGAATTAAATTCATGTAGAAAGTTGTATTTTTTAAAAATTTAATTCATATATCAACTTTTCAAAAAGTAGATAAAACGTGTTTGGTATTTAGGGTGAAAAATAAAACTTTCTTCGGAAGGTTACTTAAAAATGAAGGAATTAGAACTTACATAGGGGAGGCTAGGTAAGTTGCTTCCTACATTTTGAAGAAATTAAAAGTTGTTTAGCAATTTATATTTCCTACATTCTACCTACTTCTTACAAACCAAACGAGAGCTTGAATCTGCACTTCTCTTGAAATTCTACTTCTCGTATCTACTTCCTGAATACTAAACAAGGCCTAAAAGAGTATAAATTAATATAATTAGGAAAAAGATAAAAAATATCTTGATTTATAAAATGATCTACTACATAATTTGTTTTTCTGGAGAATTAAAAACAAAAGACTACTTGAACCAAGTTTATTGCAATACGATCAGAGATCCCGACACTTCAGCAGTTGCCACATCATCTTGTGACACGTCAACCAATCAGGACACCTCAGCTACCGTTAATTAGTAAGATATTAGTATGTCTTAATTAAATGTATTCAGGTGTGTTTTGGCCCATTTATATCTAGTGTACTCTCTCTCTCTCTTTCTTCTTCCTCTAATCGTCACGTTCACTCTCTGTTTTTTTTTTTCCCTTAATCTTCTTCCGCTCTCCTTAACCCTAAATTTCCTTAGTATACATCTTTATGCTTGTAATTCCGTACTTATAGTGAAATATACAAGAATACTTGCGTTCTTGTTTCACTTATCTCGTTATTTAGATTGGATTGGCTTGATTGATTGAAGTGGATTGAGATTGAATCATAACATACTGCACCTAGTCTTAATCTGTTGTTGTATTAAGTTATGAATCTGCTTTGTCATATTGTAAAATTATTAGTTTTTAAAGAAAACTTTTTTTAAAAATTTTTTTGAGAATAAATTTTTTAAAAACTAGGGTTAAATATATTATTTTAACACATTATAAAAGGGAAATTTTTTTATAAAAAAAATATTACTTTTAAATAAAAGTGTTTTAGTATAAAATAATAAGAACAAACAGGAAAGATTCAGATTTACCTTTTCAAATTTCAAAATAAGTTAGGTGAAGCTTTTAAATTGCGTTGTCAAAAGGGCGTGTAAAGTTTTATAAGCTGACTTGATCAACCCCACTCGGCTTTAATTTTAAGGTTATTTATATTTTAGTATCTGATATTTTTGTTATTTTTGGCATTGGAGATTGTTGTTGTTGTTGATATTTTTGAAAATAATAAATATGACTTTAATTTTTTTTAAATTATTAAAAGTGTTCATAAATTTTTGTCGCATTAATAAAAAGACATTTCTCAGACGTAACGATGTTATTTTTAGTCGACAGAGCTGACATTTATTAATGATATAGTAAAATGACAAAAATATCCTTTAATAACCATATTTTAAAATAAATTAAGCAAAACATGATACAACATCACAAATTTCATGCTTATGAAGTAAGAATGAGGGTGTTGAAGCGTAATGTAGATCATTTTATTATAGCATTAATAAAATATTGCCACGTCAGTTCTGTGATAGATAATGACGTCATCTCGCTTGAGATGGACCTTTTATTAATACGGCAAAAACTTATATGCCTTTTTAATAATTCAGAAAGATGGTGATCCTTTTTATTATTCCAAAAATATCGGAGTACTGAAATATAAATAACTCTTAATTTTATTTCAAACAAACTTAACTAATGTCCAAAGTAGCTATAAAGTAGCTTTCCACTTCAAAAATAATCTTATTATAATTAAAATTGATGCTCAATAACAGCATAAAGTGAGAAATTAGAACAAATAAAGCTCATATAACATAACAATGTTAAAACGGCAAACGAAAAATATGGACTTCAAATAAAAGGGCAGGAGATGAGACTATGAGCAACACCTTAACGGGAAAATGGATAATCGTTGAATTACTCGGGTTCATATGTGAAACATGAACTTATTTTAAGCAACCCAGCATTCTTTGCTTGATCCCACATATATTTCTGTAAACCTTTTTGTAATCTGTTTGTTTCGGCATTTTCGACCCGTTTCTGGTCCATTTTTGACCCATTTATTCTAATATTAACATAAGCGATATATGTTCAGATAAAGCTTGCTGTGTGATGTATATTGTGTATTATGGAATTGCCCCTCTTATACTCTTCTTTGAATTATAAAATATTTCTGTAACTCTTACGACCAGATCATTAAATTCTTAAGTCATATTTTTTTTCTTTCACATTAATATTTTCTTCTTTACTTTATTTATTTCTCTAAGTCCAATTATTAAGCAACTAATTACCAGTTTGGCTGTGATTTTTAAAGCAAAAACAAAAATACTTTTTAACAATAAAAATATTTTATTGAGTATTTTGGTTTGTTTGAACACATGGAAAAGCACTTCTAAAAATAAAATATATTTTTTTATTATATAAAAAAATAATATTTATCCTTTAAATTGGAATTAAAATTAAAATTTATTAAGATAAATTCCAAACAAGCTAAAACAATGTGCATTATTTTCTTTCAATTTCGGAGTGTCTATTATCTATTAATTTTATTTACTGATTTACATATACATACAAAATGATATATATTCTACAACAACTGAATTTAACACCCCAAAAAAAAAAAATCATGATATAATCCAAAAATATTATGTATATTCTCACAAGGCTATGGGTGCATTACTACTATTTGAACTTATAATAACATGATTAAAAATACACATTATAGTATAAGCTCAATTTTTATAATTTTTATTATCCCCCCTTTTTTTGAAACTTTATTACGTAATGCAACATGCATTCGGATTTTCATCGCTGAACAGTTGTGGTGGTGGGATTCTCTCAATGACATAAACGGGCTGATAGTAGTACATCATTCTCTTCATCGAGTCCTCATCTATATTATAGTTCTCCCCACCGCCACCACCATCACCACCAGTGTTGTCATCTTCTGGTTTTAGAGGCTCTTCGTTATTTTCCGGGCCTCTATTTTCCCCACCAGCGTCTATGGGAGGTTCCTCTGGTGGCTTATTCTCGAGCTCGGGTTTGGGCTCCTCAACGGGCTTCTCAGCTTCCTTATTCTCCTCAGGCTTTGGTTCTTCCGGTGGCGTGGGATCTGGTTGGGGGATGATACGTGCCTGTTTCTTGGTTCGTCTGTAGACGTAATCCACTAGCTTTTGTGCATGCATGGTCCCTGTCACCGTGACTTTCCCGCTGCTTAACTCGGTCTCTACTGTTTGTACTCCTACATCAATATACAATACATACGAATTCCGGTTAAGTAATTATTTATCTTAAAAATCCAAGTAGCCCAATTAGGAGAATGATCGTAAATAAAGCTGGCAAAATATGGCCTAACACGATATTTTTGACCCGTGACCTCGACCTGAACTTAACCGAAAACTTCAAAAATTATTGAGACCCGTCTGTACTTTAATCTTGAATGCTCCGCTTGTAGCTTCGGGTTTATTTTTAATTATTGAAAAAAGCACATTGATTCAAGTGGGACAAACAGAAACATTATTTAATGAAAGTTATTAATTTATTAAAGTATTAAATTATTAATATTCTACTGTATAATAAATAAAAAAAATACCTCGCATTTGGAGAATCTTTTTCTTCAGCTGAAGAGCACAAGCCTCACAGTGCATATTCACAGTCAACTCCACCGTAACCAGCCCACTCACCTACACATAAATTCAAACAAAATTTGTAAAATATGATTTATATTTTAACGTATTTGAACATATAAAAACAAACATTAAAAAGAGCGGAACCTGAGAAGACACGAGTTGGGGGAGGGGTTCAGGCAAAGGGGATAACACCGTGGCTATCCTCTTCGTTTTCTTCTTAAGGTGGGTGCATACTGCTTGTGGATCGACTACTCCCTTTATGGTCACGTGGTTCTTGCCCGTATCTGTTTGCACTCCCTCGACCCCTGTATTATTCGCAAGTACAATAAGAATATGGTTTACAGTCATATTATGCAACGACCATTATATTTCATTCAATGCGTCTTAACAATCCCATCACATCATTTATTCAGTAGAAAAACTTTTTTGTCACATTAATCTTCGCTTTAACGGATTAAATGAGTAAATTAATTTCGAGATAAATTAATAAAATATATGTTTAAAAATACCTCTAAGTTTGAGGAGGGACCTCTCAATCTTCTTAGCACAACCCACACAATGCAAATCCACATACAACACCAATGGTTGTGGCGGCGGCGGTGGCGGCGGAGTTTCCTCTTCCTTCTTCTCTTCTTCTTTATTTGTGGGTTTCTCTTCTGTTGCTGCTTTCTCCGGCTACCCAAAAAAAAAAAAAACCAGGAAATTAATCAAAAATTATTAACTCGAATTGACCCGATTAATAAAAAAGGAAATATTTTGTATCATTTCTCGGCAACAGCACCAAAATCTTGATCCATCAACTTAAATTTTTGAGATAGTTGATTTCTTGATATGGTATCAGAACTTCATTGAGTTTGAATCCCAATAGCCTCTGTTACTATTAACATAATTTATGTATAAGGTATGAGATGGAGTATGTAAAATCCACGCTTGTGTGAGGGATGCATATTAGTATATAAAGCCAATCCTGAGCCTTTCGTTCCTTGACATCTTTACTTAGTTTTCTATTTTAAGTTTCTACTCAAATAAAAAAAAATGAAAATTATAAACAAAAATACCAAACGAAATTGTTTTCAATATTAGATTTTATATTTTAAAAATAAAAATAATACAAATAAAAAACGATATCAAACTAGCCATTAGCTTACTTGCTTAGCTTCTTCACCCATTTTTGCTGTATTAATTAATTATCAGAAAAATGGACCCTCTTTTTATGCAAAACTCACTCTCTCTCTCTCTCTCTCTCTCTCTCTCTCTCTCTCTAATTTGAATTAGTTAACTAAATTTGTGATGAATGATGAAGACTGAAAGAGAGGAAGAGAAGAAGGGGGGGAACCATTAGAGGGGGGGGAAGCTCCTTTATATAGAGTTCATTTCTGGTGTGGTGGGTGTTTAAAGTTTTATATAAAATATGATATATGATGCTATTATTTAGTAATTTTAATATGATAAACCATATGATTTGGTTTAACTTATCATTTTTTAATAAACATAACTACCATAATGGTTTTTATTGTCGGTTTTAAAGTAAGCAGGAAATATGTTCGAATCCCACCATATGCTGACCAGATGACCCACGTGTATGATAAGATGGACCTGTCTACATGTCGGTTGAATTGGGTTAGCCTTGGAAAAAGCATTCTTGACTGGGATCGACTAGCAGTAGATGTTAAGGGTGGGTGAAGAAGACTTGTGACCCACTTGATTAACTTATTTGTATGAACAGCAGGTGATCAACTTTAGTTCGACCTAGTTACTGGTGGGTCGAATCCGATCGGATCTAAGCAAAAATTTTCCTCATCCCGCTGGGCTAATAATACGTGTCTTGAGTTGTCGAATTGACTATAGGGTCATTAGTCTTATAGGGTTTAAAACTTTTACCCAAAAGTATACACTAACATGGCATGCTGCCACGTGGCTACCTAAGAATATACGTCCTGTTATCTTTAGGCTAAGCAAATTCTAGTAACATAAAATATAAAAGTTTCGTGAAAAAGCAAGTGTCATATCAAATGCATGTATAGCACTATGTGTCCTTTCCTCACAAGAATATACATATTGCAGATTCGTAATACAAAAATCGATATCTTTTTAGGGTGTAAAACAAAGCCTATAAGTTTATTGAATTACTTCATCTAATATCAATTAATTTTAAAATAAAAACACCAATTAGTTATATGTATGTAAATCTCATATATGTCAACTCCAAGAATTGAACTTGCGCTTCGGTAATACTCCTACACTATAAGACTAGCAAATTTTCATCGGACTTGAACTAGATATGCCAAATTTACATAAAACCTAACCGATCATTTGGTAGAATAACTCATAACTCGGCTTTTATATATATATATATATATATTTTTTTTCCCCCTCAATTAAAATGTGGATATTTTTGTAGTATTAAACATGCACATAATTTTCGGAATAAAAATATGTTATTATTTTTATTGATAAAATATGATTAAATTCACATATAATTATAATTTTTTTGGGGGTATAATTCACTTGTAAATTCATTCATGAAAAGATAGATTTCTTAAGGAGGTGGGTGACATGTGTAACAACTGGACAACCTGTACTACTAAGTAAAGTGTCCCCCTTTCAAATTCCCCCTCCCTCTCTTTTCATTCATTAATAAAAGGATTATTTACGGTAAAGGTACTTATATTTTATTTATTACGTTAATTTAGTCCTTATATTTTTAATTATGCTAATTTAGTTCATGTGCATTTCAAACTGTGTCAATTTGATCCTTCGTGAAAAATTTATGTTAAATTTTTAATAAAATTTTCAATGGTTCTGCCACGAATTATGTTAAATTGAGTAAATGAATAAATTTATAATAAGTTGGTTGTATCTAATATAATTTTTCCATTTCAAATTACGACATTAACTTAACTTAAATTTGACCAAATAACTAAATTGACACATTTTGAATTTTGTTCAGTAACTCAATTGACAAAATTAAAAGTACAAAGACCAAATTGACACAATGGGTAAAGTATGGGGACTTTTGACTTAAATAACCCACAATAAAATAATAATAATTAAACACTTTTAAACAATTGAATTTATTACTCTGATATTCTAAAATTTAGTTAGTTTTTCTATCATCTAGATTTCGTGACTTTTTAAGGTTTAAAAGTTTTATTATTACTTGACTATAGTAATATTTAAAATTTTATTAGCTAGTACATTGAATATATTTTTTTCTGTTGATAATTATAAGAAAAAGAACCTTTAGAAGAGTATATATACGAGATAGTCCTCTAAAAGTACAAGAGCTAAAGACGCAAATAACAAGTGAAAAGAAAGGAAGAAGAGAAGAGAGAAATCGAGATTCCTAAGCTAGTTATGCCATCATGGATCAAGTCAGATCAAAATCATCCAGCTTCACCTATGATCTGTAGTTAAAGGTGTATTGTCTAAAAAGGCAACTGTAGAGTGTGTGGAACAGTGAATCTAGGTCTGTGATTGAAAATCTTGTTTGATCTCATTTACATCATTAAAAAATATTTTATGAAAAATTGTAAAAATATGGAGATTTTAGCACTGAGAATCTAGAAAAATTTTATATGTCTACAATGAAAAAAAAATATTTTTTTATTTTTATTTTTGAGCATGTAATATAAATAAAATAATAGTATGGTTTATGTGGTTATAAATCGTTGAATGATTGAGACACAATTATACATATGATCATTGACTAAAGAATCTACAGGAGATGGTACCTACTTTCGTATTATATTTTGCTAATTTACATTTTTAACCATTTTTTTTAAATTAAGCATGAATTCAAGTTAGAAACTATTTTTTTTTTATTAGTAATGAGGAGTCTTCCTCTCGATAAGGTACGAGAACCGGAGTAGAAGCAAAAATAATGAAAACGATCCTAGAATCCAAAAGCAGTGATATATGCACCACGATTAAAATCAAGTTTAAAAGGATCATGCCCATTTGAAATACACTAATGTGGTTGAGACGGGTAGGATACTCAGATAATAGTATCAAGAAGATGTGAGAAAATTAATGTTATAGGTTTGTAGACCTAAAACCTTACTTAGATCGCAGCCTGCCACGTATCATGTTGAGTGGACATGCTATTTTTGCGAATTTGTGAATTTTTGCATGCTATTTTGAGAATAAGAATATCAAAATGTAATATTTTAAAAAATCACACGAGACTCAGTTATTCATCTGATACTAATGGATTTTAGGATGGAACTCCACTTGAATTTATATATAAACCTTATAGATGCCAACTTCGTAAGGTCGGGACTGAGACCCGGTGAGAATCATGTTATATAATTTGTAGTGCGATGTTCAATGTCATAGTTAGATTCATGGAATTAATTTTCTTAAACAAGATGATTGATTATACATGAAGAAATATCACATTTTTATCAAAATTTTGACCTGTTAGTAATTGACAATCAAAAACTTATAGGAGTGACTAAGGCCAAGTTTGGTTGTAAAAATTATATTTTTTTTGTTCAAAAAAATATTTTTTTTCAAAGTATTTTTAATTAAAAATAAGTATTTACTTTTGGTCTATTTAAAAATAAATTTCAACTCATTAACGCGAAAGGTCCCTGTACTTTATCCATAATGTCAATTTGTTCAACTACTTTTAATTGAGTTAACCAGTGGATTTATATTGGATCATTTGCATTTTAAATAATTAAATCGTTAAAAATTATGTCGTTAAGTTAACTTCAATTTTAACTATATGATTAGATTGACATAATTAAAAATATAAGTATTAAGTTAATAAAATAAAATAAAAATATAGAAATCTCTAATATAAATATTTCTTAATTTTATTATATAAATTTGTACGGGATTTATACATTTTGGTAAATGCATTCATAGGGATGGAGAAAACGTAGGGAATGGGAAAGTGGGGAAGGTACAAAATATTAAATTAAAATTGCGTAAAAACCGATTTTACTGGTAAGTGAATGTGATCCATCATCTATATTCACTACGATATTTGGTCATTTTAGGCTTGCAAATGAGTCGAGTCGTTAAATTATTTGTCAATTCGTTAATTAGTTTGTATATCTCGTATATTTCGAGCTTATGTGAATATTGTTGACTCGTTTAGTCAAAAGATTGAAGTTGAATAGAGTAAAGCTCATTTGGCGATCGGTGAATCTTAACATAAATTATGAGTATAAACATGTAAAATTAAGTCAAATTTGTTTCTAGCCTAAACGAGCCTTAGTACTTGAGTATAATTCTTGAGTTCAATTGAGGAAAGTTTTGTGGAACTCGTTCAGTTGGGTTAAATGTGCTCAACCGAGTCAAGTTAAGACGAGTTTTACGTGTCCAAAATAGTCAAGTTTTGAGCAAACTTATTATCTCTAAGGTAACCCTCAAGCTTAACGAGCTCCCTATGTTCCAATTCGGCTTGATTCATTTTCACCCTTATATTTAACTAATTGATATTCTAATTCAAAAAACAGTTTTAATATTAAATATTTTTTTTTGCATTATTCATATTTTTTTGTGATGCGTATTAAATAACATGAAGAAAATTATTCACCAGAATTAAGTGCATAACATGCCCACTGAATTCATTATATAAAATAAAATTAAAACTGCAAACGTTATGATTCCAATGTGTAATCTCTTTATTTTTTTCATTTTTTGAAAATTAACATTCATATTTTTAAGATTTTTTTTTTTCTTATTTTGATTTATCGTTATTTTGATTTATCGTTCTAAATTTATTTAAGAGAAAAACTGAAATAAAAAATATAAGAAAACGAAAAATTCCCAAACCTAATTTTCACTTAAGCAAAATCAAAATAATACCACACAATACTAATATATTGTTAGAATCATGTTTCATCTTAGTATTATCCAATAAAAATATACAAAATTTTGACAAAATATACCTAATCGATAAAATTTTTAATACTTCAAATTACCTAAGTGATAAAATATTTAAATCTTTAGCTACCCTATTATATATATTGAAAATATATAAAATAAATATTTAAAGTTTATGATGTATGAGTGATAACATTAAGTTGTTTAGTAATAATGATTTTGATAAGGTCTCACCACCAAACTGGGGGCACCAGTTTAGCCTAATATTAATGATTTTCAATTTAAATACTTAATATATATGCCAAAAAATTAACGAGTTATTTATATATATATATATATATATATAGGAATTGAATTCATGAGATAAGTTATATCTGTTAAAAATTTAATTATTATGTTAACATCCCATAAAATATGTATAAAGTGTTTAGTTGTCAAAGTGTGAAATAGAACTTCCCAAACGGGCTTAGTTAACAAAAGCATTAGAACTTATGTAGGGGGTTTAAGTAGATTACTTCCTACGTTTAGAGGAGTTGGATATTGTTAAACAATTTCCACTTCTTATGTTCTACATATTTTTCGGTAACCAAATAAGAGGGCAAATGTTTATTTCTTATGAATTTTGATTTCCTAAATGTTGATCCTTTTTATTTAAAATGCTATATTCAATAACAAAAATATATGAAATTAATTATTTTTAAATGATATAATAAGTTTTTGAAATATATAATTGAATATTTTTTTTATATTATATAGTTTCCTTAATGAAGAGAAACGTAAAAGGCGCGACTTTGTATAGAGTCTGGTAAATTACCAAAGGCTGCTAATGCGTGGCAGTGACTCAGCATGGGACCCCCTCACTATACAATTATATAAGTTTGTTTAAATTAATTTCTCGACCTTTGTTTTTAAGTTCTAATATTTATAAATTTATTTTAATTGGTTTTGTTTTTTTTATTTAAATGAGTCTCTCTTTTTTCCTTTTAAGACAACATTAATCCTTGATCTTTAATTTTTACTTAACGTTGCTCACGCAATAAGGGATGTATTTTGACATAAAATAAAATATACGAGACTACTTTTTTTTTTACCAAGTGGCAAGCCAGCAGTAATTTCATTCAACAAACTGATCAAAAAAATGCAAAAGTTTCAAAACAAAATCACGACTCAAAAAAAAAACCTTATTGAGCCTCACAAATATAAACAAACCTATTCCATACTCTAACAACAATGCTACGAATTAACGCATTAGAAATACACAAGACTATTTTAAACAAAAAAAAATAAAAAGAATCAATTTAAACAAAGTTTTTTTTTTTTAATAATAATTGAGAATATATTCATATAAAATAAGCGCAATACAAAAAAAAAAAAAAAATAAAGGAATCAATTAAAACAAAGTTTATATTCAAAAAAATTTGAACAAACTCACAATGGTGTACCCTTTTAACAAACACAGCTATTATGACACAACCGACTATTTTAAAAACTTTGTTGATAAAATTTTATTATCTTAATTTAGTCTTTACATTTTTAATTATGTTAATTTAGTCTTTATATTTTTAATTATGTTAATTTAGTATTTATATTTTTAATTATGTTAATTTATTCTCTTTATAATTTAAATTGTGTCAATTTTGTTCTTCACTCAAATTCAAGTTAAGTTATTGACCTAATTATTTCCAGCACAGTTACATGACATACAAGTAATTTACTAAAAATTTATCCTTGGACTCAATTTTCAACCCAGTTCATGATCGGACTATTAAAATTTTCATTAAAAACTTTAACATAAATTTTACTCATGTGAATAAATTGACACAATATCAATTATAAATGAGCTAGACTGACACAATTAAAAATATAAGAAGTAAATTAATATAACGGATAAAGTATAGGGACTATTGGTGTAAATAACCCAAATATATACTTATAAGTTAAAAAAATAAATAAATAAATAAATAAAATAAAAAATTGTTTATCTTCTTTTGCCGACGATTTGTAAACACAAAGTGAGAATTGAATGCTAAAAACTATTTGAAAATGAAGGTTACTCTTCTATATATATGGTATAAATTTTAATTTCTTTCAATTTGTGTAATTTTTTATTTTTAATAATTAACTTAAATTCAAGTTCCAAAAACTATCTTTTTTGTTTTTGTTTTATCTTTCAGTTTTCACCTAAGAGGGTACCAACATGCAAATGCCGAATTCCATTAGAACTCCAAAGTTAAGCGTGTTTGGACGAAAATAGTACCGAGATAGATGACCTCCTGGAAAGTCCTCGTGTTGCCAACCCTATAAGATTGGGGGTTATCAGAAACATCAAGAGTGAAGGCTGCGTACATCTACCCCTTAAACCTTGTGTTACAGTAATTTCAACCCAATAGTGACAATTAGAGGTTTAAGGGAGAAGAGAAGGAAAATTGAGGGAGCGATAGAGAGAACAGTAAGGGAGAGGGAGATATTTGATTAACATTTTCATTATGATCTTATTACAATCTAATTACCCTCTATTTATAGAATTGGAGGAGGGGAATAACTAACTAATACTATTTTAATTGCGTAATAAAAGGAAACTTACATATATTATCATTAATATAAATCTACCTATTAAAATACTATTTAATCACATGTCTAACACGTGATTAATTTATTTATCCTGTATCACTCTGCTTAAGCGGGAGCCCTTAGGACAATAGGAATCTTGCTTTTACTTTTTGTTTAGTTTTCACTTAAATATAAATTAAATTCAAAATCAAAAATCGAAAATAATTTCAAATATGGTTTTAAATGTATAAAATAAATCAAAATTATAAATAAAAAACGACATCGACGGATCCAAAACTTGATTGGTTTGGAGGTGATGAAGCGGGATTACATACTTTTTATGATTTTTATTTTCTATTCTAATTTTATCATTTCTTTTTATAAACAATAGTAACAATAAATTCAGTGCTTAGAAGGCTCATTCTAAGGCAAAGTATGGGAAAGTGAAATATACACAATCTTACCTATATAGAGTGCTATCCTGAAGTGAGGTTGTTTCCGAAGACCTTTATTATTTCCTTCTATCTTTTAATTAATTTAATTTAATTTAATTTTCAAACTCTACCTTACATTATCTAGTACTAAAATTATATAAAAATAGGGGGTTATTTATATTTTAGTACCCCGATATTTTTAAAAATAATAAAAAGGATTATGATCTTTTTGAATTATTAAAAAAGCCCTTAAATTTTTGTCGTATTAATAAAAAGGCCCCTCTCCAACGTGATAATATTATTTTCAGTCGATAGAGCTAACGTAATAGCTGCATTTTTAACTATGATGTAGTAAAATGACAAAGATACTCTTTAATCACCATATTTTGAAAAAATTAAGCAAAAATAGATGGCTTCTACATAACACAACATCTCGAATTTCATGCTTATAAAGTAAGAACAAAGATGTTAAAGTGTACTTTATGTCATTTTATTATACCATTAATAAAAAACAGTTGTCACGTCAGCTCTATCAATAAAAAATAACGTCATTAAGTTGAAGAGGGAACATTTTATTAATAAGATAAAAAATATAAAAACCTTTTTAATAATTTTAAAAAATTAAAAATTCTTTTTATTATTTTAAAAAATATCCAGATACTAAAATGTTAATAATCCAAAAATGGGCGGTTTGGAGAATCATGACAGATTTGCTCACTCAATAGTCTTAGTTGGTACAGCATGCAATCATACTCAACCACCCCCTTCTCCTTTTTTGCCCTTTAATTTTTATTAAATTTAATTAAATATTTTCATTAACGGTTTATTTATTAGACACTAATATAATCGGATCCCATGAGAACTTTGAAGTTAAGCGTGTTTGAGCGAGAATAGTACCAGGATTGGTGACCTCGTGGAAAGTCCTCGTGTTGCCAACCATATCAGGTTGGGAGTCCTCGAAAACAGCCTCTCGGCAAGGTTATACCCTGAAAGGGTAAGGCTGCGTACATCCACCCCTCCCATACCCACTTATATGGGAGCCCTTGAGGCACTAGGTCTGTTATTGTTGTTATTTTTTTGTAAATATTTTCATTAACTAATTTCTTTAGATATATTGTATAAAATTTAGCGCAAAATGACTTCCTATAGTTTTTTATCGGCTACTTCAAACCATATTGGAATCGTTTTCATATTATGGAAAACTCTAGAGCCTTGTATGATATCGTTTTCTGATTATAATCTTTGGTAGTTGAGAAATTAAAAACCATATTCTAAGAATAATTTTTTTTCTAATTACTAATTGTTTTTATTTTCAAGTGATTCATAGTTTAAGTGAAAACTAGAAACACAAAATAAAAAAAAATAAATTCATTTTAAGACCTAATTTTCCAAAATCAAAAATCCTATTAAGAAGTGACCCCAAAAAGCAACATTCCTAGTGCCCCAAAGGCTCCTGCTTAAACAGGGTCTTTGGAGTGATGTATGCAGTTTTTCCCTTTCAAGGTAGGGAGGCCGTTTCCGAGAATCTCCAATCTAAGGGGTGCAACACGAGGGCTTCCCAGGAGGTCACTCATCTTAGTACTACTCTCATCGAAGCATGCTTAACTTCGGAGTTCTAATGAAATCCGGTGCTTTCGTGTTACCCTTTTAGGTGAGAAGTGACCCCAATATAAGGTTTTTTTTTTTTTTTAATTTTTGAGAAGCTCTTTTTTGGGGGGGGGGGAAAAAAAAAGTTGATACCAAAACTCTTAGTACGTGTGTGAGATAGGGAAGCGACATGGCATGCTTCTAAGGGTGCCTAAGAAATTCATTCTCCGTACATCTCTTTCTGTAAAGTTTTTCTAAAAGCTTTCCTTTTTGTTTGGACCCAAACTGAAAATAATAATAATAATAATAATAATTTTTTATAATAATAATAATAATAAGAAAATTGAAATAAGATAGTAGTGATGGATTGATTAGTATTCTAGAAATTAATTTTTCTCTGTTTTCTTTTTTTATAATTGAAAACTAAGAGCGGGCATTGTACAAGAGTTGAGACTAATTACGAGAAATATACAAAAAAAAGGGCAAAATATAAGGAAATTTTTTTTTGAAGAGTCATAGAGAGGAGAAAAACTGAAAACGAACCCTTTGAGAGAAAGCAAATAAGTGTTTCATGATCAAAATCAATTAAAATAGGGCTCTGCCCTTAAGACTCCCGACTTTATAAAATTGTATGTAATTGACTTTTTTTTCTCTTGAGATGTAGCAGAAAACAACCTTGCTGAAATGCAAACCAAGTGATTGAATTTTGTTTCCGAAATGTTTCAAATCCCGACACAAACCGAGGTTGAGCATTCATAAGATTACATTTGACGGAGTTGAATTCGATGATCGGAGGAGGAACTGGTTTGATACAGATGATACGAAACACTCCCCCCCTCTTCCTAATTTTACGTTTTCTTGTGTTTGGAATCCTATTTGTGAATATAGTGGGTGAGTTTTGCAAACTTTAATTTATATTTACACAGATGATACTGAACATTAATTACTAATTATATAGAAAAAATACATTACATTTCTTTAATTTCATTTTAATTTTTGGGGTTTGTGACAAAAACAACACAATATCACAAAAAAGGAAGAGCAATAATAGAGAAGCTTACATGACAAAAGTGTGATGGAAGAACATGGGCTGTTCATGCCTTTAGGAGATCTCCCAACATCAAATGTCATCTTTGATTTATATCATATCAACCCCCCAACTGGGCAGGTAGCGCTTATTGCAAACAATCAACCCTATGTTTCGAGAATTCATCGCTTTTTCGAGTCAGAACCTTGTCGCAAGATTGTTCGTCAACAGGAAACAAAATAAAAAACACGACAAAACTCTCTCTTCCATACAACAATCATTTAGAAGACAAGATTCAACCCTAGCTTCGTATAAAAAAAGTTACTTAAGATTGTCCTTCGTAAAATTAATGAAATACTATATTGGAGTATATTTCATAAGGTGTAAAAAGGCGAAAAATGAGGCGATGAAGTTTAGAGTAGTGGTCACTATCTCGCCCTAATTTAGGAGTAACTGGAGTCCAAACCTTATCAGTCATCACCTCGTGTCTAATGCAAAATGCCTTAAATTGTTCAATTCTGAGAAAGAGTTCTCAAGTCCTATACTTTACCTATACAAAAAAAATACATTTACGTAAATTTAGCAAAACCGAGCCAAGTTAGGCAAGCTTAAGCCAAACTAGCCTTGTCTCAGGCCCATGGCAAGCCAAGCTTCAGACTATGGTCTCCAGGCTAGGCCAACTCCTAGTCGAGGTGAAGCACAACAAATTAATTCTAAGCCGAGCCTTGAGTTTAATAAGTTCAGACTTAGCTTGTCTCGTTTAAACCTAGACACTGGATAAACTTATTGAATTAATCATATGATAAATCAATGGAAAAGGGAAAAACGGCCGCAAAATTCCAGCATCATTTTTGCTAAATAAGCATTCACTACCACCTTAACCATGGCATATCCACGGCCTCATATAACAATCTATCGTCTACTACAACAAACGAGCATAAATAATTGAGCCTCTACGATAAAAATAACACAAGACAAACTCGAACAACAAGGGGCCAGGGAGAAGGAAGCTAACACATGTTTGATATCACTTTCTGTTTTCAATTTTTGGTTTTTGAAACCCAAAAACTGGTTTTGGAACGATTTTTTTTTTTTTTTTAATTTCTAATTTTTGTTGGATATTATTATTGCCAAGCATTTATGGTTAATATTAGGGCAATAACAGACTCTTAAGTCTTATTAAATTGACATTGCTCTGATATTAATTAAAAAAAAAAAAATGCTCTGGCTATAATAACACCTAATCTATTTCAAACAGTTTGAACAAAACCTGAAAACCGAAAACTAAAAACAAGAAAGATATCATTTCTAGAACCGGGATTTGAAGTTCTCAAAAACCAAAAACTAAAAACGAATCTAGGAGTGGGGGTTCTATGAAGGAGCACCAAGATAAGATGCTAAACGCAAGATGTCACTGAAAACTCCCCCGGCGGTGACTTCAGCACCGGCGCCCGGGCCACGCACAATGAGTGGCTGTTTGTTGTACCGAACAGTGGTGAACGCGATAATGTTATCCGAACCTGAGAGCTGCGCAAATGGGTGATCTTTCTTGTAGCTTCGTAACTCTACGAGCCCCTTTTGATTAACCACGTCCACCACTCCTACGTATCTTAATACCTGCACAAGCAACAACAATCTTTAGGGTCTATGTAGTCAAGCTATAAAAAAAATGTTTCTCGAAAATACTTTTTGCAGAAACACTTTTATAACAGTAATAGGGGGATTTTTCTTTCTACTTCTACTCCAGAGGACAAAAACAACTTTTATATCTATTTAAAAGTACTTTTTCTTTAAACCAAACACCCTAAAAGTTCAAAAAGGTACTGTTTCAGAAAAAAGCACCAAAACAGTGTACAGAACTGGAAGTGAACAACATAGCTAGAGGTGGCCACGGGCCCGGCCTGGACCTGGCCAGTTTTTCGTCAGCTTTAAAAAAAAATGCAAAATTTAAAAAATACAAAGTCATTTTGTACTAAAATTATTATAATTCATTAATAAATAATATGAGATACAAATATATTTTATCCCAAGCACTAATAATACTAAATATATATAATAAGTAATAGTAAATAATGGTAAATAAATAACGTAACAAGTACAAATACAACGCAGTTGGAGCCTAATATTTAAAAGTACAAATTTATTTATCAAAAAATACAAAGTAAAAGTAATATAATTTTTTCTTTTTAATTAGGACGACTCCCGGGCCCGGGCCTAGGCCCTGACCGGCCCATACGGGCCGGGCTCGGGCCAGGCCCAGCGCCCATTAAAAATGGGCCACATAGCTTATTCTATAATTATAATCATGTGAACCCTTTCTCCCTTTGTACAATCAAATCGCAATTCATCAATTGCAGTGCCGAGATGGATGTCACCGAAGTCACTTAACAGATCGAGTGATCGTGTTGGGTTTTTAAAAACAAATAAGTTGCTATGGTTCTATGTATGCAAAAGCTTGAATAAATAATTATGCTTTTTTCATAGTATTCAACAAATTAATATATTTACAAATATGTTTTAGTAAATGAAATACGAGATTTTATGCATTATGGTATTTATCCGACAAGGAGAAAATGTCCTTAACACCTACATTTTGCATCACAGTGCCAAACAAATAATTAAGTTGCACGTTTGATGAAATTAAGGGTCGGTAAAATCACTTAAATTTTAAACAATAATTCACTAGGTCTATATGGTATTCGTCCTAAATGATTTACTCACCTCTCCGGATTTCTCAGCATCTTGCCGTTTCTTTCCCCATTCTTGGTCAAATTGTGGAAGTTGCTCCATAAATTCCTCAGGTGATGCGCTTGCCTAAAAATAAAATAAGCGTTATATCATAGATGAAATTTTTACATTCTACAGAGGCAGTGAAAATAGTCGTCGTTATTCTTACTTTTAGTGGCTCTGGGACAAGGCTTTGAACCGGAATATCTGAAAGTTCTAGCCTTAGACCTGATTCCCTTGCAAGGATAATAACCTGCAAAAACCCCAATCTGTTTCAGGAACCAGTACAATTTTACTCCATGTTAATGAAGATAAGATATTCGTTCAGCTGAAACTAAGGGTGCAGACAAGCAGAAGCTAGCTTGTTATGTAGCTCGAAAGGCTCATTGCAAGCTCAAGCTGAGTCGAGCTAGTTGAGTAAGCCAAGACAAAGAAGCTCATCCTTTGTAGCTCGTGAACCTAAACATCCCAAGCTTGGACTAAATTATGAACATTAAGGGCCTAAACAATCTATGTTTGAGCCTCGTTGAGACGAGTTGAAGCCTAAATGAACCTAAACAAGTTGAGATGAGCTTGAATCAAGCTCAAGCTTAGAGTCCCAAGGCACAAAGAGATTAATGCCAAACTTGAGAGAAGTAAAATGTAGGGAATTGAGCCTTGAGTTTGATTTGCTCGGGCTTAGATGGGATTATCGTAGAAAATGTTTTCCCTTCAATGAAGAAATATTTTTTGCCGAGGGAATTTTTCCCCAATGGAGGGGAACATTTTTTATATTTGTGGTTATTGGTATAAAATTATGTAAATAAACAAGAAAATTGAGGAGGAAAATTTTCTCAGTCAAAACAAATAGAGCCTAAATGAAGTATCTTTCAGCTATAAAATGGCATTATAGACATCGTAGACATTATATTTATCATAACAATCGACCAATAGTGAAACTTGTCTATACCTTTCTAGCAACATCAGTGCCAGAGAGATCGTCCCTAGGATCGGGCTCAGTATAACCAGCTTGCTTGGCCTCAGCTACCACCTCACTAAAACTCCGCTCATCTTTAAAGCTGTTGAAGATATAACTCAATGTCCCACTGCAAAAACATTCAGGGGTAAGCGCCTTGACAAAAACAAAAACCCAGAGATTATAGAAGAGATCAAAGTAGATATTGGGTTATTTATGTCATATTATTTTATACTTTGCCTGATCTCGTTACTTATAATAACATCAATTTAGTCTACTATTTCAGTCTAGTTCTAGTGTGTCATATTACTTGGTACTTAGTCTCATAATGTCTTAACAGGGGGAAAAAAATGACGGGCAGGTGCAACTGAATCGTTGATAGGGGTGTAATGTAAACGAAACAAACGAGCAATGAATTACTCATGTCCTAAACCAATTACTGCTCATTCATGTTTGTTTGGGGGCTGGATTACTTATCAAGCCAAGTTTGATCAAACTCAATAAACTTACCGACTTGAATTTGAACAGAAGGTAGTATCCCCCACACTTGTAGCCATTAAAGTAATACACTGACTATATTAACAAATTAAGCAAAGTACATGGTAGTTCACGTAAATAATCCAAATTTCTACTTCCAATTAAAATGAGCGGGGATCACCTGAAAATGCCCTCAATGCTCGATATTCTGTCACCAGTTTCAAGAAGACCCCCCAAAGTGCTAATGATAGGAAGACCCGCTCCCACTGTAGCTTCATAAAAGTAATGGGTATAGGATTGCCGTTGGAGAGCTCTTAGCTTCAGATACTGCATTAATCATACCCAAATAATGTCACTAAACTTCCATGTATCAAGATACAAGAAAAAAGAATTGAACTTCTGATGGTTCCCTAACCCATTTTTGCCCATTCCTCATCTGACGCAGCCAGAGCCGGTCCCAAGATTTTAGGGGCCCTAAAGCAAGTCTGAAAGGTAGGCCCGTCTTAGGTAATCGAGGGATCTACACTAGCTTAAGCACATCTCAGATAATGCATTTTTATATTTCCCTACTTCGAATTTGGAGATCTAAATACTCTATGGTTTTTTATATTAATATGTATGATCATAATGTTCATACATAGGCCGTTATTGCCCTTCGGAAACAGCCTCCCTTTAGGGTAGCACCTTAAAGGGGTAAGGCTGCGTACATCTCACCCTCCCCAGACCCTGGTTTGGTAGGATCCCTTTGAGGAACTGAGTCTGTTGTTTTTGTTGTCGCATAGGCCGTTATTTCTCTAATTATGAATGGTAATATATGATAGAAGCAAACTGATAACATAACTAATTTTCGAAAAAGGGCCCTAGACAAATTGGTGAAGCACCAAGCCCTGCTTCCATTATTTGGAATACTGTCCAATCCTAATAAAAGCAACATACCTAGTGCCCCAAGAGCTCCTGCCTAAGCAGGGTCTGGGAGGGCAGATGTACGTAGCCTTCCCCCTTCAGGGTATTATACCTGAAGAGAGGATGTTTCCGATTGCCCCCAACATACTGCCAATCTTAAAGCGGCCATATAATAATAATTTGAAGAGCAGCATAAAAAGCTTTTTCCCTAGAACAGTGAGTTGGATGGATATACATATAACGGAAGAAAGAGGAGTGAAAGGTCAGAAAATCTCGATATTGAGCTTTCTATGGCCAGTCAAAGACCCCCAGCAACACAAACGACTACTTGTGCCCCAAAATTTTATGGGCCCCTAATTATAATGTCCCTAATTTGGCTCAGAACTAAATTTTTATTTTATAATCTATTTAATTATTTTATATATGTATATGTATATTGTTGAAAGGGCCCCTCAGTGAAAGTGTGTTTCAGGCCCCAAACTCTTAAGACCGGCCCTTGATCTTTAGTAAAGCAAAAAAGACAAAAAGGGTCAGAAATGCAATTCTTTAATGGCTAAGAGACCATCTAGCTGGATCATAAGTAACTAACAATTAAATGTCTGTTTGGCCAAATTTTTTTTGAAATTTTCAGAGTGTTTGGCAAAAACATAGAAATAAAAGCTATTTTTCTACTTTAAAGCAAAACAAAAAAAAAAAATAGTGTTTCTCCTTTGAAGCAGAAACGAAAACCGAATTTAAAAAAAATTAAAACAAAAAAGTCTTGATTCATGATTACAAAAAAATTGATTTAAAAAAAAAATAATGATTTTCACAATATAGCCAAACAAGTCCTTAGGACGTATATTATCAGAACAAGTGGAAGCATTACACATTTTGGCATTCAGAAAAGAGTTAAAACACAAGAAAGAGCAAACCATTTGCCACTAGCACGCTGTACAAATAAATTAATCTAAAAATAACTTTCCTACATAAATGATTTTGTCTGAGAACATTTTAATTTTTTTCCTCATACATCCACTTTAAAGGAGAAACGCTAATTTCCTTCTTCTATTTGAAAGCAAAAAAATAATTTTTTACTTTTATCTAAAAGCACTTTTTTCCAGGCCAAACACTCATTAAATCTGAAAAAAGTGTTTTCCCTGGCCAAAGCATAAAAGCAGATATTACCTGATCAAGTGGTCCGGAATTTGCCTTCTTGTTAGGGGTAATTATATGTATGCCTTTTCGCAGCCAATCATAGTAATGGCTAGCGATATACGAATCAGCTGTACAATCCACCAATACAGTATTCGGAATAAAATTATTCCCATGAACGTGTTGAACAAACTTCTGCAGGTCAGCCGCCTGTCCTTGCTCGCTTTGGAGCTCTCTCCAGTTCGACAAGTCGATTCCCCTAGGCAGGACACAAGGCCCAAGATAACGTGTTAATAATAAACTATTTCTCAAGTAGCTAAGAAATGCCAACAAAGACAAGCCCAAGGGAACGTGAATCCCAATCAGGGATGTAATGAGCCAAGCTGGCTCGCGAGGCTTTATATAAAGCTCGAAGAGTGTGGCTCGTTTTGAGGTCGAGCTGAGTTGAGCCTGTTAAGAACTCCACATTTGACTAATAAGAAATTCCAAATCAGAGTTGTGAGAAATAATAGATCAACATATAGGCCTAATAGACTACTCCACGTAATGCCACTTGGTTTTAAGATGAAACTTCACTTGGGTTTATATGTAGACCTCATATCTACCAGCTTTGTAAGTTAGGTCTAAGGCCCAATAAAATTTCACAAAGCTAGCTCATTTAGCAAAACAAGCCGAGTTTAAGCCTCATAAAGTTTGAGATCGGAGGATTGCAAACCTAAACAAGCGAATAAGTGCAAGTTATGAGCCTAAATGTGCCAAGTGAGCCAAGTTCAACTTAAGTGAGTTTAATGGAGCCCAAATGAGCCTAGATCCGGTTTAAATGAGCCTGGAGACTTTAGTTTCCATGGCTGCATGGTGAATCGATTGTTAGAACTTCAAAGTGCCGAAGATATAGAATGTTAGAACTTACAAGTCACTCAATAGCATCTTCTTAGAGCCAGTAATTCCCATAACACGTAAATCAATGTTGAATTTCTCCTTCAGCACAGCTGCCTGTCATTAAGAATTTTTTATCAGTTGCTCTTGCTCAGGATACAATTCCTCAAGTTTTGGTACGAGTTTGCATCCACTGAGGACTTGAATGTGTGCACATGTTCTGTTTCTGCTGAAACCATTTTAACCTAAACTGTGCTCACATATGAAAAAAAAAATTGCCATTTTATTGACCCACATTAAAGGAAATTTATCAAATAGGTATCTTAAGGCATAAAGATTTATCATCTAAATACCCTGATATTTCAACATATAAAATAAAGTATCCTAATGTTTCAAAGTTTAATCGTCTAGGTACCTTCTAACTTGATCATGTGGACTTTTTGTTAGAATCCAAAGAATTATAGATGGAAATTCGAAATTTGGCACATGATTACCCATATGTATCTTAGTGTCTTCTGGAAAAATTTGCTGAATTTCAACAAAAGGAAGTCACCAAACTAGAGAGACAGTTACTTACATATAGTCAAAATCATGCTCCACTTAAGCATTTCCAAGCGAAAATAAATTGGATTCCAGCAGATGATACCCATAAATGTCAAATCATGTGCCAATTCCGCATTTTTTGACAAAAAATTTCCTTAGATTCCTACAGAAGGTACCCATGTGACAAATTTAAACTTTAGGATATTTAATTGATAAAAATTTTAAAACCACGGGGTACCGTATTGTATATATTGAAATGCCAGAATAACAAAGTGATAAATTTTCAAACCTTAATACCTAAGTGATAGAGTCCCTTTATTAAATGAATCCATTTATTCTGGTCCGTATGTAATGGTACTACTCCAATTTCAGACCTTTCAATATCCAAAGATTATGTAATAACCATTCGAACGCAACAGAAAACAAACACCCAAACCTTACTACAACTATACCTGATCACGGAGCTGATCAAGCAATGTTCCACCAATCAATCCCGGTCCAATGATGCCCATGGCAAGAGTCGTCTTCGACAGGTAAAATCGGGAATGAACTGCTCTTAGGGCCCTAATGCAATCTTCTCGCTTAACTACCACAGTGACATTGTACTCAGAACATCCTTGCGCTATAGCACGGACGTTGATATTTGCCTGAATTGCGTAAACTTGATCATAAGATTACATAAGAGATCCATAGGAGAGAGGGAAAAAGAAAGGATGACCTAAAATCATAACAAAACAACACTCTCTTTGGTTCAATAAAAAAATTCCTTACAAAAAATTTTTCTCCTCCAAAAAGTTTCAATTAAAAATATATTTCTTAAAAGTTTGTCTTTCCAACTAAAACAAATAGTTTCATTTTATAAATTTATATGAGGTTTATACTTGACCAAGTTGAGATTGAAGGAAAATGTTTTCTCCTTTTGTTGAGGGGAAGTCAACTTCCTCTCAATAAAGGAAAATATTTTCCATATTTGAAGTTGTTGCTATGAACTTAGGCAAAACAACAATAGAATTAAGATGGAAATTGTTTTCTGTATAAATAAATGGAGCCTGTTAATGGAGAAAATTTTTTCTTTGCTACGAACTACCAACCTTTGCCAACGCATCAAAAAGAGTGGCACTAACTCCTGGAGTACTTGCCATTTTCTGACCAACTGCTGCCAAAATGCTACAATTTGGGATGATGGCAACCTGAAACAAGCCGAGTTAATCATGGGAGAGAAGGGGGGAAGGCAAGGATTTCCTCATAACGCAATTTCCAATCACCCGTAAATTTCAGCAGATGAATGATCGAAAGGGTGTTCTGGAGTAGTTCTATAAGGAACCCCGAGAGATTCTCTTTAGTGATAAGGTAGTTGGACTTGTCAATAAACTAATTATCTCAAAAGTTTAAGTTGATGGTTGAAGACACAGGAATGGTTTTATATTCCAACATATGCCTCCTCACACGAATGCCCTTTTGACTTAAAGCGTAGATAATGCACAGGCCACCTCATACCTTGTGCAAAAATTCAATTAATATTGAGAATAAGACTATTGGATTCAAACTTGCAACCTCTTAATTAACAAAGCTCTAATATCATGTCAACGAACCAACTATTCTAAAGGACTAAGTTTAAGAGTAAAGTCGTATGAATAGTTTTATACTCAAACTGGATCTAACGCTTCATGAAGCTCTATTCCTTAGGTGCAAACAATTCCTTTGTCCACCAACTGGATTTGTGGGTCCCAACTTATCTTGCATGGGCATTATGTGCAACCCAAAGATAAGTCAAGGTGTGTGTAAGTTGACTTGGACATCTAGGTTAAAAAAAAAAAAGTATTCAATAAGGAAGAATGCCAAGAGTCTCATAAAAGAATACAAGAACGAAAACATAGAACCAAGAGCACAGGATGACCTGAGAAAGACGGCCAGCATCTAGTGCTTGACGAAATCTAGACTGTAAAGCTTCGGCAACAGCTTTTACTTCCTTCTCGGGGACAGCAAAGCACACTGAATGTTCACTACTTGCCTGGATTTGAAACAATCATCAAGCACCAGACAGTCAGTGTGATGTAACACTACTACTCAAAAACTAAATATAATGAATTACATAGCTATATCTATATGCAAAAATTGACCCCTATCAGATGATTAAGGTGATAAATACAAAATTAACTATGAAAGTACTTCTCTAAAGTAAAAAACAATTAAATTATCCTATTAATAACGATAAAAATAATTAAAATATTCTATTGACTAAAAGAAGATATGTTCTAGTGTAAATCTAATGAAATATCCTATCTTCTACAATTACTAAATCTCTTCTTTTATAAACGACTTATTTATTTCAGTAAAATGAAAAATGGAGTGTGCCTCTCGGTCTCATTGAGCTTTTGCGTTCTGCCTTGTTGGGAAATGATTCAGAAGAAAAAAATGACCCTGTTGAAAAGTACCTGCGATATCATTATAACATTAGCTCCCACATCCTTCACAGCACCGAAAATGGCGCTAGCTGTACCAGGAACACCAGCCATACCAGTTCTGCAGAACAGAATTTGCAAAATGCGAGTTAAAATAAAATTTTAGAAATTATGAATGGAAATAACCAGACTAAAGATAGGCAGTAACAATGGAAAAGTAAACCTGGCAAAATATGACATGACAAAATAACACAACACAAACACACCACAAAGAAAGTGGGTTTGGGTCGGGGATTTTTACCCGGGTTGAATTTGGGTTGACGCGTCTAACCGGGTTTTTTAACACATTTAATAGTTTATGTAGTTAGATTATTTTGAGTGGTATACCACTACTATTATATATTTGTAGCCCATTTCATATAAGATAATTTGAAATGTACTGGTTCATGTTAATTAGATAATTTATTTTAACAAAGGCAATAGCAATGTATTTATTATAGTATCAACTATAAAATGTATTATTAACATGTTTGTAAGTTGACAAAGTTAGCATATAATTATTAATTGGGTTCGGCAAGAGTTAAGAGTTCCTAATCCTAAACCGTTTAATAAACAGGCCGAGTTTGAGTCGATTCCTTTTCCAAGACCTCTAACCTAACACGATATACGAACATGAAAACGACACAACATGACACATCTAGTCGTACTGAGAAGTCAATGTACTCACCCTTCAACATTTACAAGGGCCAGATTGTCAATAGTCGCAAACCCTTTGACAAACAAATCTAGACGCTCGCAATCTCCATTCTCCGGAAAGGAGGGCTGACAAATTTTCGTCCCTTGAGCAGCCAGGTTAAAGACATTTCTTATCACAATTGGGATGTCGTACTGCATTACTGGAATAATGGTGCGTGGATGTAGCACATTAGCGCCAAAGTAGGACTGCAAAAACAGGTAAAGTACTTTTAGAACACTCGGAAGTATGATGCTCAGGAACCTCTGAAGTAGGGGGGTAATGAGGCAAGCCTGCTCACAAGGGCTCGCAATCCTGATCATTTAGCTTACCAAGCGAACCAGAGTCTAGTGAGGTTGGAACTTGTAGGCTCGTGAGCTAAACTTGCTCAAATAACCCTATCTTAATAGAATTTATTAGCTTAAATATGTCCAACCCAGCCAAGTTTGAATCTCAATGATTTAAGCTTAAAGCGCAAATGAACCTAGATTAAGCTTAGCAAGCAACATTCCCAATATCCCAAGCGCTCCCGCATAAGCAGGGTCTGAGGGGTGGATGTACGCAGCCTTCCCCCTTCAGGGTGCTACACTGAAGGAAGGCTGTTTCCGAGAACCGCCCAACCTGAAGGGTGCAACATGAGGACTTCCCAGGAGGTCACTCATCTTGGTACTATTCTCATCCAAGCACGCTTAACTTCAGAGTTCTAATGGGATCCGGTGCTTGCGTTTTGGTACCCTCTTAGGTAAGTTTAATGATCCTAAATAAGGTAAGCTTAGTTCGGAGCTCATCGAGCTAGGTTCTAGCTCAACCAAACTGTGCTGAGCCTGAGCTAGCCAAGCTCAAGATTGAGGTTTCCAAGCTCAACGAGCTTCAACCTTCACGAGCTTGGGCTCCTCTCAGCTCATATACACCCCTACTCTGAAATTAAAAATAGAAGAGAATGATCAAGGTTACCATTTCCCAAGCCTCTTGATAGGACAATGTCTTTAGTATCACGGCTTCACTGACTGCGCAAATTTTTTTTCCGTCAGTGATTGTCAAGGCACATATCATGCAAATATAATATCTACTAAAATCTTCTAATTACAGAAGTAACAAAGGCCTCCAAAAGCAGCAATAAGTCACTGATTTCTTCCATGTACAGTCAGAATAGCCAATGCGAAATGATTAAACGATATGAAGATAATTAAAACGCAATATAAACACAAAAATATTTAGAATTTGAGCAGTAGTTGCCACTGGGAAGTAGGGGCGTAAATGAGCCAACGCAGCTCGTCATAAAACTCAAAAAGCTTAACTTGTTTTTAGCCCAAGCCAAGCCAAGCATTTAGCTTAACGAGCTGAGCCCGAGGGTAGTGAAACTCAAGCTCGTAACCTCAAGAGCCTGAACAAGCCTATATGAACCTATCATATTACAATTTATTAGCATAATCATGCTTAATCAAACCAAGTTCGAGCTAAGCTCAGATCAAGCTTGAATGAGCATGAATAAGATGAGTTTAACTTAGAGCTCGCCGAGCTGACTTCAAGCCCAACCAAACTGAGCTGAGATGGGCATATGACAAGTTGATCTCAAACTTCAAGTTTCCTAGCTCCACAAGCTTCTAACCGAGCCCAAGCCAAGCTAAATATTGACAAGTTGAGCCTTCTAAGTCAAGTACAAACCTTTTCTTGGATCTGCGCTGTAGACACCATCTACATCAGTCCAGATTGTAACTTGAAGGGCCCTGAATAGAGCACCCATTATAGCGGCCGAAAAGTCGCTGCCATCTCTCTTTAGTGTAGTTGGAATGTTTTGGGGCGTGCTAGCTATAAACCCGGTAGCAATAATTATCCTTGCTGGATTTTGCGCAAACCATTTCTCAAGTCTTCTTTCTGATTCCCGGTAGTCAGGATCAACTTGATTTGAACTAATGGGATTGACAACAAGAACATCCCTTGCATCCATCCATGTGCAATCAAATCCTCTCTGCAAGTAGGAGATGAGCAAGCTGGATAAAAGCTAATTTAGAAAACCTTTGAAATTTGCTTTGTATGTAGAGCTGGCAAAATTTGACACAACATGAAATATGACATGAACAGAACACGAGCATGACACAAAGATAACAGGCGAGACGCAATACCTTTTTGATGACGAGGGACAGCATCTGAGCAGACCATAACTCTCCATGACCAACAACAAAATCTGAGAATGACTCTGTAGCATGACCAGCTGCGAAACATTTGGATCAAACAAGTTAAGGAAAGGCATAGAACCAGAAAATGAAATGAAACATGGAAGCGTCATGTCATAATCAAGGTTGTCAAAATCAGGGGTTCCACCTGGGATACTTGAGAGTTTCAGAGTCGTAATCATAGGATCAGATGGAGAACCTAAGATTCTAGCCACTCACGTGCACACACCAGCACACACGCACCCGCACCCGCACCCGCACCCGCACCCGCGCACAACCATAGCATTTTTAACCAAAGAAACAGCTATTACGAGTCCTCGATCTGAAGCATTCGGTGCATAATTTTCAATCAAATGCATGATGCTGATATCGCTTCATCTTTCACATATATTTTTCCGAAAATGCTGGAAGCTAAGTTCCAAATCAATAGGACCTAACAATCTGAATGTGCAATGCAGGATAGCAGGACTATTATTTGCCTGAAGGATGAGTTGTTAGGTTCAGTGTAGCGATTAGGCTACCCATCATCAAGCATGAGGTCTTAGGTTTGAAGACCATCTCTACCCTACCAAGGATAGTGTTGTACTCCGTATCAAACAATTGACCGAATGATGGCAGGCGTGCATTTGATAGCTATCTATTGGAAGCGATAGTATCTTTCCTAGTTAAACAGAAAAACAAAGTAGGAATGGAAATACCATTTAAATATATACCAGCTGCAATTGCAATATTCTATCATGGTCCAGCTCATGCTGAGGCATGAAAGTAAGATAAAAGGAGAGAGAAAGTTCAGCTATACCAATGTATATCGCACGAAGCATCGCCCTGAGATTGTTTATGTCATCGTGCAATCTCGAAAGAAAATACAGTAGATCATCTCCATCCAGCAGATCAGTGGCTGTCAGTCTGTGTTTTTCTAGAACAGCATCCAAGGCAGACAAATAAGAGTCGTCCCGGGATTGTGCCCTGTGGATGAGATCATACATCATATCTGTCACCTTAGACATTGCAGATACAACCACCAATTTCCTTTCGGAATCATCATTGATGACTATTTCTGCCACGTTCTTGATTCTTTCCGAGCTTCCAACACAAGTACCACCAAACTTATGAACTGCCCACATGTCACCTATGGGCAATTCTGTTTTTTCGGCAGATATGTCCGGTACAGTAACTGCGTGCAAATTGAAGTTAATTTATCTATTCTTAATTGTAAGAAATAACATGATTAACTGAACACAAAATCCAAAGATAAAACTTGTTGGACATTGACTAGGTGTGGAATAGGTCAACATATACGTCACTTAAAGCTGATTATGTGATATTCCACTCCACTAGTATCCCATGTGTAGAGGGTAAAAATGGGAGGTGCATCCCATATTTGTTAAGACATGGGGAGAGTGGCAGAGTGATTTTAGTTAGCATAGAAATAACAACCCACCCCCGCCCCCATGTACACCCCGAAGTACTAGAGAGAAAAATGTTTGGACTCTTCTCATTAGAGTCCCATCTATATGTCTGGATTTTTAGTGATGCGGAATTGAGATGACTCTGTTAGCCCTCTTGATGTCCATGCAAGATGGAGAAAAAGGCCAATCTTATACAACGAGCTCATATGAAGGCTTGTAAGACAAGTTCAAGATCTCATTCCGCAATTGAGTTATTCCTAGACTTTATATTTGTACCTATATTTTCTAGAAAACTAAATACATAATCTAAAAGATTAAGAGCAAGGGACTAACCTTTAACAGAAGCATAGACATGACCATGAGAGGAACATCGTTTTTGCTGTGGGGTTATATAATTTATCCTGAATAAAAGATAGGGCAAGAAGATGACTTACGATATATGATGGTATCAATCAAATATTGCATCCATCAAGAATGATCTTGATAAATTGGTGTTAAGCATATGCTAAACGAACCAAGTAACACTAACAGTTGACGCCATATAATGCCACACCAGAAGCAATTTTCTTGAGAAAGCTAGACTTCTAAAGCTGGCACACAGATTAAATACTGAATCTAGTAATCTTCCTTCATTTATGATGTTAAGGGCTTTGTTTGGTATCACTCTCCATTTGCAGTTTTTGGTCTTTTGAGAAACTAAAAACCATTTCTAGTTTTTGGTTTCTTATTTTTAAGCTTTTCCTAATTTGAAAAAAAAAAATAAAAACTAAAAACAAAAAATAAAAACTATAAATAGAAAATAATATCAAATATGCCTTAAGTTATTAAACAATGAATAAGCATTAATAAAATACCACAGTGAGCATATGAATAATCAATTCATTGCACGAGATTCATGCATACAGACAACAAAAACTAATTTCAACAATTAGACAAGTAATGCATGTTAAAATGCCAAAGCAGAAGCAATTCTTTTAAGAAGGAAAAAAGATCTTCTGGACTAGTAGGATGACCAAAATACTTTCCGACGGGGGTCATTTAATCATTATTTTGGCTGGTTTCTCTGAAGTGGACTATCTATATTGCATTTTTTATAGAAGGCATAGAAAACACTAGGCATATTATAATAGACAACCTGCTTAATGCATCAACGCTGCCAATTCTCTCTAGATCCCTCAACAACCACCCCCCCCCCCCTCTTCTTCAACTCTATCTCTTCCCTATCAAATACGACCTCCTACGTACAACCTATCTTCAACAATCTTCTCTATTCAGAATTTTTTAATTATCTAAAAAAAAATGAAATCATTTATATAAGCGAGAAAGTAAATGAAGTGTTTAAGATTCCACACATGAGTCTAAAGAATAAATCTTACATCAAAGTTGTGAGGAAGAGAAGATCAACATATAAGTTAGATACTTCATCTAGTGCCAATGGGTTTTAAAATGGAAATTGCTTATACATGGACCTTATATGCTGACTTTGTGAACAACGGCCAACAAAATTTCACAGAAAGTGTCATTGCTTTCGTTCCTGATACCAGCAACTCCAACTATTACTTCCAATTTATCTAAAATCATTTGCTGAATCAAGACATTTTTGACAAGTTCAAGCCACCGAGCGGCCACGATAAGCAAAACACGAGTAATAAATCTCCAACAACTAGAACAAAGGAAAACTAACAATGTCTTGTCAAATCACCTTTTCTTTCTTATTTGGCACGTGTCAGCTCACATGCACCTCAACTATAACATAACTCGGAAGTTCTCCCCTGCGCAACACTAGTTAGGGCTATATACTCAGTGGGTGGCTCCAGAAAGGGAAAAAAAAAAAAAAATTAATTTACACCCATTGGCAGGATACAAACTCCCCAAACCTAACGTTCTGTGACTCATCAAATCCAAATGTCCTACAATTTTGAACCAAACAATATTTGGTTCATCAAATCTCTCTAATTGTTTTTCTATGGTAACCCAAGTTGTCCGAAATAGCTTATACACATCTCAATAATATTTGGTTTGCAGGCACCGTTCACTAAGTTTCCCTATGTCCAACCTATGGTTTGGCTTATCAAATCTCTGTAGTTCTTTTTTAATGGTATATAGGCGTCTGAACCAACTTATGCACACCTCAACTAATAGTTGGAAAGCACAAAATGGCTCATCAAAATTCAAATCTTTTCTTTTTGTAGTTTGGTATTTGTATTAGGTCAAACGCTCCTCAACTATCAAATACTGCCCACTTAAAAGTTTTCCTATACACATCTATAATGGCAAAATACGAGCCCCCATAACCTAACACTTTATGAATTATGAGGCGGTCAAATCTAAATGCCTTGTCATTTTGAGCCAAACTATGTTCAGTTCATCAAATCTCTCTAAATTCTTTTGTGTCCAAGCCAACTTACGCGCATCTCAACCAATGTCTCAGTCATACGAACCGTCCAATCAGGAGTTTGTCAATCTCCTACCTAAATTTGGCTCATCAAATCTCGCGAACTCACAACTCACATAACAACTATAATCCGGCCAATCAGAAATTGAATAAACCTAGCAATCAAATGAACACAATCACAGCAGGAACATAGAAAGGCAACATTTGTACCGAGGGAAACGAAATCGAAGGAGAGGAGAGAAAGCGTGAGGCCTCGCCGGCGGCAAGGAACGCAATGAGTACGGGAGAATGGCGCGAGAAGATGGAGAGATCGACGAGTAGACCGCCGCCATGGCTGCTCCAACTGCTTTCTCTCTTCTCTCTCTCTCTCTCTACTTGGTCTGTGAAGTGGTGGACTGATGATTTGATTTGATGCCCTTAACATTAAATAGATGGAGCATGACAAAACAAAAACAAAAACAAAAACTAATGGAGTAATGTACGACCCATTTTGAGACTATTTTTATTTAGCGTAAATTTTATATATTAATATTTTAAAGTTTGGTATAATAGTTTTTTTATTTAAAACTTTTATGAAATAATTTATTAGTTCAAAAGTTTTAACGTAATTATTTTTTATTTCAATTTTAGACATATGACATCAATATTTCGACCAAAAACTAATGTGTAAAGTTAAAAAAATTCAAAAAAACTTACTAAATTTAGAAAAAAGATGACCTTTTGAATAATGGTGTAATGTCTTTTTGTCTTTCGGTACTTTTTTTTACCTAAAATTGGACTAAACAATATTTACCCTAAAGCCTGTGAACTAATGAATTGTTTTGCAAAGTTTATGAATTAAAAAATTGCTGCACCTAACACAGGTACTAATATATAATTTATTATTTTATTTAATATTAATTTTTATTTATAATTTTAATTGTTTTAAAAATTAGAAATTAGATTATTATAATAATTTATTTTTTATTTTATTATTTTACTATTTTGAGTAAAAAACTTAAAATAAAAAGTAGGATGTAGAAAAAGTTCAGTTTTAATCTTGATTTTAGATTCATAGAAACTCAAAATTATAAATAAAGTTAATATTTGTATATATAAATAAATGCCATATTATAATTTTAAATTCAACTTTTAAAATGTAATAAGTGAATATAATTCAAAAATTTACTGGTATTATATTATTCTTTGTACAAATGCTTTTCTAAAGGAAGTAGAAAATAGGGAGAGAATTATTATAAACTTATTATAGGTATTTAAAATTAAATATTAGTAAATTATAAAAGGAGTTAGCTACTATGATATTTAATAACTTGATATTGCATACTATATGATCATATGCTTAAATGATATATTATAACTTTATAATATACATGTCATAATTTTCTTGTATATTTTCTATCTTCCGAGGGAGATTAAGGGGAAAGAAAAACAAAAATGTCAGTACATTTTTATTTTATCAATTAATTGATTTATCAATGGCACCTTCAAAAATTATGATTTTTCATCTTTGTTTTAATTGTACCATTCCCATTCTGGTATTAATGAATTCGACTTAGTGACTCCTAAAAAAATAAAAACTAATAATAAAAGAAATTACCATCTTAAAATGTAAAAGTTTTCCGTACCTAACATTAAAAACCTACTTCTTTAATTTTTATAATTAAATAATCACTTTTATAAATTTTAATTCAGTGTATTTTTTCAATCATACTTTATATATAAGCAAAGTCAAGTTTAGTATGATTTTATATTGAAATTTTTAATTGTTAAAATCTGAAAGCTAAATTTAATGAAAGCTATTTTAATACACTATTTTTATTTTTTCTTAACTTTAGATAAAACTCAAAAAGAAACAAGAACTTCTAAATTTATAATCCTAAGTTTTAATTTTGAACCATCAAAATCTATAAACAAAAAATATGTCAAATAAGGTAAATCTATCTATAAACATTTCTCTTTCATCAAATTATTTGATTTTCGTTTTTTTTTTTTTTTTTCCAACGACCTTTGTTCAGTATAGAACCATTAAATTGATACATATACCATGCATTTTAGGATATCCAGTTGGATCTCAAAAATCCCTGTCTCCCCCCCCCCCCCCCCCCCAATACATATAAATCATCGGATATAAAAATCTCTATAAATAACAACTTAAATATGTTTCATTACAAAAGAAAAACAAGTTACATGAACTATAATATAACTCTATTCTATCATAAATCATATATTCAATAAACTACGAATTCAAAAACTATCGGAGTGATCTTAAGAAGCTAAGACCTTTTTCCAACCTACTGTAAAAAAAAAAAATAATAAAAAAAAAACCACATTTTCACTTTAATACAACTCGACCAAATAGGCATCAACTAGTGATACTCCACCCCCCCCCCCCCCCCCCCCCCCCCCAAAAAAAAAAAAAAAAAAACCATTATTCTAGACCTGATTACGTAACATACAAACATATTTACAGAACCTCCTTCAAAATAACCAACATGTAAGAACTTGAGAGAATCTGCCATGCAAGAGTGTAAATGAGCTAAGTCGTCACGTCTGCGAGCAGGCTCCTTGTTTAGCTCGAAAGGCTCGAGCTTCAAGCTTGGGGTTCGTCCCTCATTACAGTAAATGAGGTAAAACTCAAGTTAAGTAATGAATCTAAATGTGCTCAAACAAGCCAACTTTAAGAACACAAGCTAAGCTCGAGCTTAAATGAGCCTAAACAAGGCTAGCTAGACTCAAATGGGCCCAGCTAAGGTTGAGGTTCAACATGTGTCTAGACTCGGGAAGCTTCAAGCTGCACTTGAGCCAAAGAACCAAGTTTCAAAACTAGCAAGCTCAACTCATTTACACCCTACCGACACGTTCAAACCCATCTCGAAAGCGAAATCACATTTCGAGCTTTCAACAAATAAACAATGATGGCGAACAATACAACCACCACAGCAACCCGAACCTTATACAAACCAAGGTTCCTCTTCTTTAGCTTAACTGAGTAGAGTTGAGCCTGAACTCGTTTTGGGTAGGATCCAGCGTTGGCTCTATCAGCACAAACCACACATAACCTCTTTTGCAAAAGGAGTCTCTTTGGCGCCGTACCTTGAGATACAAAGCTCACCGATCTCGGCTCGGTCCCCCTGCACCGAGGCATTATCTTGATCCCGGACCCCGCATTTTCATTTTCGTCATTGTCCATGTCGGTCTGAGCGGATGCTTCTCCAATACTGGGCATGTTGCAGAATTGATCAAGGGCAGCATCGGAAAATACATCGTCGTCTCCAAAGGAGCGGTTTGGTAGACACCGCGTAGGTTCACTTGCTTCAGCGTGATAGTGATCGACATTAATGTAGCCGGTAAACGTCACATTGTGCTGTATAAAACAAGTACATCAGTTTGTTTGAACAAGAACTTAGGTTTTGTTCAGTTAGAGGGAACATATTTTCCTTCCAAAAAATATGTTTTTGGGTTACTTGTCATATTGGTATCAATTTAGCGCATGTATTTAAGGTTGTGTAATTTAGTTCATGTGGCTTGCTTTGAGTTTGTTGTTTTGCTCGCCGTGTGTTTTGCCCTGCTCATGCTTTGATGTTCTCCTGCTGCCAGGTCACATGCTCTATGCTACGGACCAGCTTCTCAGGCTAGGGGTCCTCAGAAACAGCCTCTCTTCAGGGTAGCCCCCTGAAGGGGGAAGGCTGGGTACATCTACCCTCAGACCCTGCTTTTGCGGGAGCCCTTGGAGGCACTGGGTTTGTTGTTGTTGTAATTTAGTTCATGTATAATAACAATTGCATGCACGTCGTTACGCCACTGATTTTGCACTAATAATTTTTCTGTCAAGACAATGACAACACTACTCCACTTAGATACATATACAATTAAAATAGCACACGTCAAAAATCAACCATTCAACAAAATCGAAAGTACAAATACTAAACTGATACAATAGCAAATTACCACGTAGAACGATGAAAATAACCTAATATTTTTTCTTCAAGATTTTCGTTTGTTTGGTTTGGGAAATTGTTTCAAAGCATAAGTTTGCACCAAGACAGGCTTAATACATTCACGGTTTGAGTGCTAGAATGGAATGAGTCAAACACGATTGTGTCCAGAGGTCAGACTCAATTACCCTAACAATTTTCTACATCTTTTTGTATGACTTGAGATATCCGAGTGTCATTACCAACGTCCAAGTACTGTTATTTAAGATGGACACTCACCTGACTATGGAATTCGTGCTTGTGAGCACCAAAAGCAATCTGTGATGCACCAAATTCAACATACGGACTCCCACCACCTACCATATCTGCATATCTTGGTTCACCTTGATTAACGAGAATCGAATCCAAGAAATCAGAGATCGGATCCCTTTGGTTGAACAAGTTTGGACTTTGCAGACTGGGAAGCCTGTCTCCAAAGTCCATGGTAACCAAGGGGTCCAAGCCAGCTAATTCAGGTTCTTCATGACTCAGGAACAATGGTGAGGGCGGTTGCTGGTGATCAGGGATGTAGTTCCATGCTCCTGCAAGATACGAGTCAACCTGGCACATGTAACAAGCATAGGATCAAATTGCTTTACATGGTCCATGGTCCTAGATGATAGCTAGGTATCCAGGGATTTGAGGATTTACCATCAAATACCATGACGATACAATATATACAATAAGATACTCTAAAACTTCAAAGTTTTATCATTAGGACGCTCCCCAACTAGACCAAGTGAACTTTTGTCAAAATCCAACAAATTTTAGAAAGAAATTCCTAATGCGACATGTGATTACTGTTAACATATATGTACCATGCTAGAATATTTCGGCAAAAATTTGTGAATTCCAGCAAAAAGTACTGTACTAGAGCGAAGTGCACCCGCTTATTGTCGAAATTATGTTTAGGTTAAAACTTCGGACCAACTCCATTGGATTGTGACGTAAAATATTCACATATTTTGATATCACGTATCATTTCAACATTTTTTAACCAAAGATTCCCCGAACTCCCGATAAGGTACCTAGGTGATAAATGTTTTAAACAACTGAGTACATAAGTGGTAAAATTTTTAAACAACAACATACCTCATTACGTATGTTCAAATGCCAAGAGACCTAAGTGATAAATCCTTAAATCTCGAAATACAAAAAATGGAGAACTTCTACTCACCTCGGGAGTTATCTCCTCCTTCACCGAAGATGTCCCACCCGTGATATCAACACTCACATCATTCATCATCCCCATGGAGAAGTTAAGCTTAAGATCCCCAGTGCTTACAGGTTTGTCGACAGATACTAGAGATGATGCCTGGTCCAGCGCTGGCTCAAACGGGACATCTTCAGGGGAAGCATTGGTTGGTGTTGGTGAAGAAACGCGCGTTTCCGCCTCATCGCAATTGGAACCGTCGTCTTTGTCATCTGGCTTCTGATCATCGTGCTTCTTGAATAAGCGACATAGAACAAAAGCGCGCTGTGACAATCAAGTAGTTGTGCGACATGAACAAACACAACGATGTCAATAACCTAGCTACTGGAATTGGAAGCAGGAGCAGCAACCGAAGCAAGAACGAGGAAGCGGGCAGTCATAGAAAATTGAGTCTAACATGTCCACACAATTCACTTATTTTTCAAATTGAGTGATATAATTAGCAAACATATCATCTAATAAGCATCTTCTTGTCAAAATGATTCAATAATTATTTGAATCGTGCTTCCGTCAAGTTTGCTATGCGTTCGAAACGTGAATATGACTTTGAAGTAACGAATAGCGTCTTTGAGTGTGAAACATTAGCATTTTAAGAGTTTCCTACAACTATGGCTCAATAGCACAACATGAAGAAAGAAAAATACAATACCTGGCCAGGACGCGTACCATCGAGCTCTTCGAGTGTAGTACGATACTCATGGATGACCCAATTGGTACGAATCCCCTTGGGCGCCCGTCCTGAGTAGAAAACAAGGGTTTTCTTCATCCCAATCAACCTCGTTTTCCTCAACTTGATAGTTCTGTCCTTCCCGGTTGCCTTCCAATACCCTGCATTGGTCGCCCGACTGGATCGTTGCCCAGTTGGGTATTTCCGGTCACGTGGACAGAAGAAAAACCACTCCGGATCGTTCGTCTTTATGACTGACAAATCTAAGAACACACCACAGATGCCAAAATCAACAAGCAGCATACTCTTTTAGAATCCGAATTTGACATCAAACTGATTCGCCTAGGCATAGGCATAACTCAACCAAAGAAGCAAAAAATACAGCCATTTTTTCAAATTTCCAGAATCACGGGAAAGGGGGGGGGAACGTTTGAGAAACGGAACAAAAAGAGTATAAAGATTGCTATTCATATAAGGGAAACACGTTTTCAAAAAATAACAAAAAATGCAACAAGCTCCAAAAAAAGGAATAAGCCCAGCTCGAACTTTGAATCATGTTTCCTTCAATCCTCTATTTCTAAGTCGAGGCATAAATTTGCAGCACAACAAAGCAGAAAAGAGCCCAGGAACAAACCGTCCCAAAATTGATTTTATTCTCTAACATGTCTTCTTGTGCCGATGCAAAATCGGGCTTGAAGCATGCATGCATGATTCACATGACAACTTCATATCATGCGCTCAAACTTATCAATTTAAAGAGTGGGGCTATTGGGAATCGATTCGAGATCTTTCAGTTAGGGTGATTCTAATACAATGTCAACCAACCAATTACTCTAAAAGCTTAAGTATTAGGTGAAGTTCTAAAAAGCGTTTTATGCATTTAACGTGAGGGGTTCCTCAATTTACTCTAAAACATGGAACTTGGCAGTAAAATAAAAATATAACCCCTCTCTCTCACAAACCCAGAAAACTCTAGAACCCAACAAATCTTACCATCCAACAAAAACCATGACAAAGACAATGACAAGAAAAAGTGTAAATTTGTTAGAGTAAAACCATTCACGGACTTTCACCCATAAGTTTAAACTTTTGAGATAGTTAGTCCTTTGAAACGGTATCACAACCTGGTTAACCCAAAGGTGACGAGTTCAAATCTCAAAACCCACCACTTTCCATAGTAACATAATTTAGACACAGATACGATGTGGGCATATGCCCTATCCATACTTCGAGCCCAATGGGCATTTGCACAAGGGAACATGTTAGTATAGATCTATTCCTAGACCTTCAACTATAAGTTATGTACTCCGAGGCTTTGATGCCATTTCCAAAAGAATAACTACACCATTCACGAGTTACGTACTCTTTCAGTCTCTAATGTTTGTAAGTTTGTTCAATTCAATCACTCACCTGCCTTTATTCAAAACCCTTCAGATGACCAACGCTAGCTAAAAATTAAAATACGAAAGACAAATTTTCTCGTAAAACAAAAATAAGAAACTATTTCAAACAAAAAGATATCAATCTCAACAAACTTATAAACATTAGCAGCATCGTTTTATTCGGAAACATCAAGAATTAAAACAAAAAAAAAAAGAAAAAAATATCAGAAAAATGAGAAATTTAAATTTTTATTACCAGGCAGATCCCACGGCTCAACTTTGCAGATATCAATCTCACGAATAACACTGACATCCTCATCATTCCCATTGATTTTCAATCTCAAATAGTGATCTATCAACTCCACATCCATTGGCTTGAACCTAAACCCTAACGGTAACTTCTCGAACTGCACCACTCCCATTCTCATTTTTCTCCTCAAAAATTCAAGAAAATCGAGAATTTTACCCTAAAATTCGACCCACCCACTACCAAGCAACAACAATAAATAAAAATTACCACGAAATTAAACGAGAAATGACATAATCTTTATGGGTTTTTTGCTTTTCAGCTCAGAAACCCCAGAGATTTAAAAGGAAAAAAGAGGATTATGCCCTAAAATTTCATCAAATCGAAGATTAAAGAGTAGAAAATTTCTGGGCTTTGCATCAATCTTTGTGGGTTTTGCTTAGTTTTTTTGTGGGTGTTCGGAGAAGTGAGAGAAGCGCCGAGTATAACAGAGAGAGAAGAGGAGTTTGCTTAACAAGGAGGATAAAGCGGGAGGAGAGAAAAGATATAGTGGGAAAAAATTGCTTTAAATTCTTGGAAAATATTTGCCGCGTTGACTTGACCCTAAATTCCATTTTTGCCCCTTACTACTCTCAAGTTTTCTTAATTTTTTGATTTTATTTATAAATATTGTTTCGCTTTTATTTTAAATAGGGTATCAAAATATCAAACAATCTTTCTTTAGGGTAGCACTTTTTTTTTAACAGGGGGTAACACTTTATCGGAGTAAGGTTGCACATATTCTAACCCCCTAAATCCTACCTTAACATAAGCTTTTAAGGCACTTAGTTGGTAGTTGTTGTTGTCACTACTCTCAAGTTTTCTTAGTTATTTGATGTTATAAATATTGTTTCATTTTTACTTTTTAAGGTTGGAGGCCTTTGAAACCAATCTTTCTTTAGGATAGCATTTTTTTTTTAACAAGGGGTAATACTTTATCGAGGTAATGTTGCATATATTTTAACCCCCTAAATCCTACCTTAACATAAGCTTTTACGGCACTTGGTTTGTTGTTATTGTTGTCTCTACTCTCAAGTTTTCTTAGGCCTTATCTGGTCGCTACAACAATTAAATTTCTATATAAAGTTTATTTTTGAGAAATTTAATTTTTGTATCAACTTTTTATGAAATAATTATAAAGTGTTTACTTGCTAGGATGAAAAACAAAGATTTATTGAAAGGTCTAGTTAAAAATAAAAAAGTCATAATTTACTTGGAAAACTAGGTAAGTTATCTACTGACAATAAAATAAGAACTCAAATCCCTACTTTAACAGTGAAATAAGACCTTACTATGTATAATCTAGAAATTATCATGCTACATTCGTCAACATTTATTATGTAAATATCCTAATTATTTTAATATATAATATAATATCCAAAGGTTTTTTAAAATTTTATTACTTAGATACGAAAAAATTTATCAAAAATGATGTGAAAATATATCACTACAATATATATATATATATATATATATCAGTACTTCAGGGAAAATTTAGCAAAGTATGATAAAGCAGCATCAGATGATGATCTAAAATTATCTATATATTATTAAAATTATGTTTAAGTATGCATTTTCCGACACAAAGTCATCAGAAAATAATACATACATAAATATTAAGATCACGTGTTAAATCACCATTTTTCGACATAAATTAATAGACTTTCAGTAAAGAGTGCTTAGATAATAAAATTTTATATTATTTACGCCAAAACGCTAGATACTTCATACATCATATCAATTTAACCTGTATATAATGTACATTAACAAAAATCTTTGAATTATAAGGGTAATTGACAAGAGAGACATGGACCATGTTCATACTTGCAGTCTGACAATTCACACGTAAATAACCAACACTGAAAACATTGAGGTCAAACATAACACGCTTTTCTTTTTTGAAATTTACGAACACGAACACAACACACTGTTACAGTAAAGTTCCATGCACCTTCCGATGTATAATACAATAAAAGTTTTGAAACGTATTTCTAACAACAAAAAAACCCCTAACTACAAAGTCTCACTGTAATTAGGCATCAATGTCTACATTATACCACCTTCGTCAACTCTTCTCCATTGTTCTGAGTCCCTCGTTCAGTAATCACATCAGAATGTTTATCAAACATCAATATGATTTTGTAGACCATCCCTTTGTATCAGCTGCAAACTGTATAATTTCACCGAGACTTACGTCGGACCCATAAAAGTGGTATATATGAAGTCTACATATAAGCTCAAATGAAGTTTATCGTAGAATCAATTGGCATTAGGTAGAGTAGTAGCTCATTCAACTTGTATATTGATCTCTTTTCTCTCGCAACATTCCTATGTGGACATTTTAATTGTACTCACATGTAGAGTTTTCAACACAAACACAATAGGTTGATATTATACCGACATTATGAAGCAAGGCAAGACGAGAAGAAGCTTGCAGACTTGGTCTGTGGATGACAGCAGACTAACAGTGGGACCAAGTTTTTGGATTTAGTGTACTATTTAAGCTACCCGCTCTTACAAGACAAGATCTTGAGTTTGAAACTCATCTCCCTCCTCTCTTGAATAACGGTGGGCTGTTGTTAGAGCATTGGTACCTCCTTACCATAAAAAAGAATAGCAGGACCATAATAATCGCAAAATAAACTTTAAGAACCAAAATACGAATCTGGTGAAACTTTAGGGACCAAAACAAATATTAACCCAAGATTAACACAACACGACATGAGATGGGCCCCGACATCAGCACATTCATCCCCTCATCTTTGAATTTCCCGAGCATCAATCATTTCCCTCCAACTTTAGCAGAACTCAAACTCGAGATCTTCCTGTTAAAAATTTCTCAACACCCATATCAAAATGTCAAGTCTGCAATCCTTTATCTGTTATGTTTGGTAACCAGGGTGTTTGGGTCAACTTACATGGTTATCCTTTATTTCGATATAAGAAAATCTCACACCAAGGGCTCCTTCTCTTTTTTGCATTTCGTCATAAAATTAGCTGAGAGCATGGCATTCTAACGGGAGAGAAGACGACTGTGAGACGGGCATGATCGGAAAGAGAGTAATCTTCGGGCCACGTCCCTTTTTCGACCTCAGTAGGGAAGAAAACCGCGTTTTTTACACTGAACCCGATGGTCTGGACTGTATCTTGAACGCCATCGTTGTGCTCTATTCTGTTCTGCTCATCTTCGGACCATGTCGGGTTCCAAATTCTCAGCTGCAATATCATAATTGCAGAAGATGTCAATAGGAAGAACTAAAGCTGCTACCTAATTCCATGAAACTGGATTATAACTAAAAGTGCAATTTCAAACCATATGGTAAGAGAAAAGAATTGTCACAAATCCACCACACGACCCGAAAATTAAAAAATTTTGGGCACCCAGACCTGAATAACCCGACATGAGTTCAAACCCAACATGAACTCGAGACGATCTAATATGACATGAAATTAAGATGATCCAAATTCAAAATGACTCATCCTAACCTGACTCAAAGCCAAGAATGACCAAACCCAATTTGACCCATACTTTCGGATGACTTGAACATGATGAACCCAAAACGTAAAACCGATCGCGACCCAGTTTGTAACCCAAAATAATCCAAATCAAAATGCAGTGCTAACATTTGGTTCCTTTAATTAACTAATGAACAAAAATTTCAATTTCATCCTAATTCCTATTGAACCACAGTTCGACAATACAGGGATAATTCCATGTCCCACACAGACCGCGGTAAACTCTAAATGCACAAGGGAAAAAATGCTATGCTCGCATTTGGTGCCAAATCCCATTTTTTGAAAGCAAAACCAAATCCAAGTTCTCACCTGAAACTCACTATAATCAAGAACCCCGTTGCCATCAATATCGGCCTGGACCCACAAGTCCTTCATCTCTTCCGCACTTAGTCCATATCTATGGCCTGTCAAACTTAGCTGTACAAGGAGAGAATTTAGTTGATATCTATATTAGGTATACGAAACAAAAGATTAATGAAAAATTCAACGACAACAAGAAAAACAAAATATAAGATTTACGTGATTCAACCAATTATGTATGTCTGCGAAATTGCAGTGATTTTTCATTATCTTTTGAGAAGAGTATAAAACCGATCTTTTTCTCTTACATAACACCTCACAAACCCCAAGCACAAGTATATACAGCCACATAGAAACTATGGTGCGTCTGAGAACACCCTCTGCTCTATGGATATTGGCCATTAGAGCAACAAACCTAGTGCCACAAGGGCTCCCGCCAAAGCAGAGTTTGGGGAGGGTGAGTGAGATGTACACAGTCTTACCCTTACAGGATACAACCCTGAAGAGAGGTTGTTTCCGAAGGGCCCCAAACCCTATCTATGGACTTGGCCCGTTACAGAATAAAAACCAAGCTCCACACAGAAAGCCCAACAATCTTTCTTATAAACAAAAGCCAGTGTCGTGATATTTAGATGCATATTTTACCTGCCTAAGTGCTTCACAAAACCCGGAGTAGGTAATGTAATCACAGTTATTGTCAACCTTTAGGAACGCAAATGCATTGCTTTCTGTCAACGACGCTCTTCTTAGTATATACTGGAAACAAAATTTGGTTAGACACCAGCTGATTTTCAATATGTAAGGATTGTTAATTTATTAGAGGTCTTTATTTGATCGGACGCACTCATTAATTTTCACTTTTTCGTCTCCATTGTATTATTATTTTTTGCATAACTTTATAATAACCACCACAAATATAGAAAATGTTTTGCTCTAGTGAGGAAAAATTGACTTCCCTAACAAAAGGGGGATTTAAGGGTAAACGTTTTCCGCGGTAATCTTCAACTTCGACTTAGCTAACCGTGTACCTCATACAATTTTATAGAGTGAAACTATTTTCTTTAACTACGCCAACAAAAACTTTCAAGGAAAAAAATATTTTTAATTGAAAATATCTTTTCCACAAGAAAAATGTTTTCCTTTGAACCAAACAATGCCTTGCTCTTCAAGTTTTTCCTTTACAATTAAAAGGGTCGTTTTCTATTAAATTTCTAAGTTTTCCGATCATTTTTCTAATTTTCTAGAAAACACTTGAAAAAACAGCAACAAACTTTAAGAAAATTTTCATGAACTAAACGCGCAACAAGTGCCAACCGGCCTGGATTGATTTGAATTGGTAATACAAATTTTGTCGACTATCAGATGCTTACCTTAAACATGCCAAATACAGCTTCATTCCAACTAGTTTTGAGCAGTTTCCTGTATCTGTTTGGATTCAGAAGCCATATAAAATCTACCCCACATATGTTTCCCCGGTGATTCCGGTGGCTCACCCACTGCACCAAAACACAAACACAACACGTTAGGCAATGAAAAGAAATAAGAAACAAGAAACCCCCTAACAGAATCGTGTGGAAAACCAATATAGCAAATATGTCATATTGTATTGTGTGATGTTCATGTTCACTCTTATGGGAGGTTATTATAAAAGGATCGACACAACAGACCATATGTTCCACATATATGTCTTGTCCCACTTCATAGGCTAACGATTAGACTTGCGGTTTGACAAAAATGATGTGAAATTTCACCAAGCCTTTAAAAGGTCCACATAGAAGGCCCAATGATGTGAAAGTTGCCGTTCGCTCTATCATGCCTTCAAAGCCTTGCCCTTTGGAAATTGCTACCATCGTGGAAGACATTAGATGTTTATCTAGTGTCTTTTCTTCTTGCTCTTTTGTTTGGTCTCCTCGTCGCTGTAATGAAGTGGCTTATTGGATTGCTCATCACCATCTTGGAGATAGGTGTAACCATGATTGGTGGTCGGATGTCCCTCCTATACTACAATCTCTTGTATTGTTGGATTCGATGGATTGTGGGTGTCTTGGTGTTCAAAAAAAAAAAAAAATGTTACTAGATGGAGTGGCCCATTAGGCTCATCTATTGATCTCTTCTATCTGATAACTTCGATGAGGTTTTTATACTCAACTGACGTTGTGGCGTCCTTAACAAGTGGGTATTGCCGATGTATGTCACAGTAATCAAGTTAGGTTTTATATTGCTTTTAAGCCACACATGCGAAAATTTGAATAACTTTCATACCCCTTTTGATAGCTTTCAACAAATATATGTACTCGTAAATATATGTCTATATTAATGAAGAATGAAGGTGCGCAGAAGTATCATTATGTAACAACCAATCAAGTACTGCTAGCTCAATTTTGTTCCCATCATTGCAAACATCATGTACATGAACATCGAGATGAGAATAACCTTATGAGCGTCAGCATCGGTGTACTGATGAGCAGTGTCATATGACGATACGAACCCCTGGGATCTCAAGAACTTATAAACATGTCCACGCTTGCTTCCATTCCAATCACTGCAATGATGACCGCTTGAAAGTTCAATGAAGAAATCTCATACATGTAACTAAGGTTAAGTGTAATATTTTAGGGTATTACCAAGTTTTTGTATTTTCTTGAGGTATTTTCTATTATTTGGCATATTTTTTATACCCTCACAATCACAGTATGAGTCAATCATTAGTAGCAGTTGACATGCTATTTCAATGTAGCACAACTTGCAACCAAAAAACCAAATATGGAGCTATATTTCTTCCAAAACTAAAATAATAAATTACAGAGTTATATTTATAAAATAAAGTTATTCCTAAGATGACGTTGGTTAAGATAAGATAAAATACTAACTCAATTAAGAAACTATTTTCCTAAAAAGAAGATAAGATGAATCATAAATTTAAAAAAACTATGGACCGCGTGATCATGAAGGCACCCGAAAAAACATGTCAAATAGAGGTATCTCGAAAACATAATTAAAAACTCAGCATAAAAAAATGTGCTCTTGAAAGAGAATTTTTTTTTTTTTTTTTTTTCAAGGTGCAAATTTGAAAGAAGCTTACCCACAAAGTATGATAGGCAAGGGATTCAGCTTGTTTTCCTTCTGATAAGCTTCCACATTTTGCAGGATTTCATAAACCTGTTACATAAAGCAAATAAAATGGGTGAAGCCTCATAAATGATTTTATACTCTAATACGCCCCCCACGAGTGCCCATTGAGCTTGAAGTGTAGTTAATGCATAGGTCATCTCATATCTCGTGCTTGAATTACATTAATATTAAGAGTGGGAGCTATTACGATTCAAACTTGCAACCTTCCAGTCAACAAGGCTTTGATACCATGCTGAGGAACCAAGTGTCTCAAAAGCTTAAGCTAATGGGTGAAGGTCTAGCAATGATTTTATCCTCTAAAATTCTTCAAACAAATTGCTATTTTTTCCTAGAAAAATATAGCCAAACCAAGGGTAAACTGCATAATGATAACATACCTGATGCAATCTCACTAGACAAAGGCTTGAATCGTGCGGAAATAACAAATGAGTATTGACAATGAGCATTTCTTGCGGAACATATTGGGAGAAAGGGCCTCGTAATTCAACATGTAACAGCTGTGCAACACGGTCGCCTATGTTATTGAGGAGTAAATCCTGATGGTTTAGTACTCGAAAATAGTCCTTGTGCACTGCAGTTAGCAAACCTGTAAGCACAGAAATAGAAGCCTCAGTTGTCTACTCATGGTGAGTAAGTGGGGTAAGAGGAGAGCCAACTCGAACCTCTGACCTCATCTTTTAGGGGAGTAGATAAGTTAAGTCAAGTTGAGCACATTCTTATTCATACTCAAGCTAATAAACCTTAGCGAGCTTGAGTTTGAGTCCAGTCATTATCAAGATTCCCAACTTCTGTTCAAACTCGGTTCAATAAGGTATTATTATGCTCAGTACTCAACCTGACTCGGCCCATTAGTCTAATCAAGTCTAGTCAAGGTCATTATGAGGCTAAGTGAGCTTATTAACGAGCCGAGCTCGATATTGAGCCAAGGTATTTGAGCTACTAATGAGTCATCATCAATCTATTTTCAAGCTAATATTGAGCCATTAACGAGTTTTCGAAGTGACGGTAACAAGTTTTAGACATGGCCCTTAACGAGCCCTTATCAAACTGTTTGTTAACGCTAACGAGTCAAGCACTCTCCCATTTGAACTTGGCGTCTTAAGGTTGTCGAGCACCCAAAACGAACATGAACAAGCCTTTGTCAAATTCGAACCTGAGTACTCCACCGATCTTTTGGTTCGTTTACACCCCTACACTAGCTATGGGGGTTCAGCCTTGACAATGTTAAGAAAATGAAATCAAATTCTCGTACTTTTTTATTTTAAGTCGTTCAAAAAGAAATGTCACCAACCCGAATATAGTATGTAAGACTACAAATATATCAAGTATAAGAAAGCATACCATCTCCACGGTTGTTGGTTCTAGCCAGCTTGAAATTGATGTACCCGGCATCACCAAGCCTCTTTTCATACATGTTTACAAGTTCTTCGTTCCCAACCCAAAACTCCTATCAAGGAGCAAAAGTCAAAACTCAAACCAAGCTGAGCTGGGTAAAGCTCAAGGTTTATCTTAATATAAATTATGTGTAAAGTTTCACTAGGTCTTATGCCTAACATACGAAGTTGGCATCTATGAGGTCTACATAAGTCTAAGTGGGTTTCTATCTTAAAACCAATAAGCATTAAGTGGAGTAGCCAACTAAGCTTATATATTGATCTTTTCCTTACAACCCCAATATGAGACATTTTAACTATGTTCACATGTGAAATTTTGAACATTATGAGTAGGGATATAAAGGAGTCGAGTTGAGCCAAGCACTCTCTTGTTCGAACTCGAGCTCGATGAGGGCTATCAAGCTCAAGTTCGAGCCGGACTCTAATAGAGCTTTTGATTTGAACCTTTGTTCGAGTTGGGTTTGATAAAATTTTAGTGTGTTCAATACTCGACTCAACTCAGCTGGTTCACCTAATCGAGTTGATTCGAGCTTATTATCAAGTCGAGCTGAATCGAGACAAGCTTGCTATCGAGTCGAGCTCGCTACTTAGTCAAGCCATTCAAGTCGCCATCGAACCATTTTTGAGCTAACCCCAGTTGTTAACGAGCCTTTAACTAGATTTAACAATCTCTTATTCAGCCTTTTACAAGCACCAATCAAATTGTTCATGAATATTAACGAGCCCAACAGCCCCCTATTCGAATTCGGCTTAAGCTTATCAAACCTACTCAAACTCGGCTTGGTAAGCTATAGAACTCCTACAACGAACACAAACAAGTCATAATCGACTCTAAACATGAGTAGTTTATCGAACGTTCGGTTCATTCATACCCCTAATTATGAGCAAAAAATTGCACAAGCGAGCCTAAATAAGCTAAGCTCAAGGCTAATCAACGCTAAACGACCTTAGATCATTGATAAATTAGACTAAATGAGGCGAGCCAATATGGAGCTAACTAAGCTGGATTCGAGCTTAACCAATTCGAGCAGAGTCAAGCAAAATGTTGGCGACCCAAACCTTGAGAGTGAAAAGCTCGGGCATAGCTCGCTTTGGTATAATTTCAGAAGTAAGGGGAATTCTAACCTGAAGGCAAATAATGGAAGACCTTTCATATAACAAGGAATCCAAGATTCTCTGATTTCTAGCAAGCCAATATGCCCTGTATTCACTTTCACGAATGCTCTGATCCTGTTGCTTCCCACAAAAATAAGTTCACATCAGTAACATGGTATCATGCCAAATTCACCAAATAATATCAAAACTAAACCGAACAATTTTTTTGGGAAACGCAACAATTACACACAATGAAAATTCAACAAGAAAATAAAAAAACAAACACACAGATTTACATGGTTCAGCCAAACTTGCCTACGTCTACGGAGTTGCAAGGAGAATTTTATTGCTTTGGAATTGTTATAGAGTTTTCTTCATACTCTCTCAAACCTTAGAATTGCATTTATATAAGCGCATACATGAAACCCTAGTTTTTTAGCTGAAGTCACCAACATGGGTCTGGACCTCGACCTGGGCCCAAATCAAGGCACAAAAACCACTCCATCAGGCTTGGCCCATAACATTATAAAACCAGGCTCCGCACTAGAAGCTCAACATTTTTTGACCTAACCGTATGGGTTGACCCGACGAGATAAACCAAACCTGATATGACCTGAGCTTGATTTGGATTCTCAGGACTGCGCTTCCCGAGACCACGCTCAAAGGTTAGGGACGATGGTTCAACGACATGAACCTTATACAAAAGTTACAATCCTAGTCAAGCATCCCATGACCCGAACCTGTAAATAGCCTAAACCCAAAAATTTAGAGCCCAAGAATACCCCAATTCGAAATGATCCATGCCCAAAAATTTAAAGTTAGGTTCACGCATCCCATGACCCGAACCAGAAATGATGCAAATCCAAAAATATAGGATGTCAAATGTCTAATAACTTTAAAGGACCAAAACCCAAAATGACCTGAGACCAAACTCGTCTGATGCGATTGCCAGGTTTGAAAATCTTGTCAAACAAGAAACAACATGAATGAAGCGCCTGTTTTGATTTTTGAAAAACTAGAGACTATACTTTAGAGATGATTTTGTTTGGTTTTCAGTTTCTTGTTTTAGGTTTTTTTTTCCTAATTTGACTAAAAACTAAAAACAAAAAACCAAAAAGAATGATTTTCAAAACCTAGTGCCTAGTTTCTAGTTTCTCAAAAACCAAAGATTGTAAACAAAAAACAATACCGAACAGACCCAAAGAAAACATCACTGAATGAATGAGGATAGCTAAGAACCTTATTGCTGAGCCTTTTGTAGACTGGGGCAAGGATATTGAAGGTAGTACATGTGATGCAATGATCTGTGATGGATGAAGTAACTGCATAAGTCCCAATTCTTGACATTCTTCTTCCTTTTATCGTGCTTTTTCTTTTCACCATTCTCTTTGCTTCCACACCCTCTCTATGCAACAAAGACTCTCCACCTAAAACAAGCGAACATACGAAACAAAACACCCATTAATGACCTTTTTTCATATATATTGGCAATGCCTAGGGGAGGAGGGATGCCAAATTTATACCCACGTCCCTAGGTTGGCCAACTGCCATCCCAACCATTGGGACAAATCGGGGACTGGCACCGTTAATGACTTAGTGTCTCTTCAACCGAGCTTTTTATGGAGTAAAAAAGTGCGTTTTCCACTTAAAAAGCACTTTTGGAGTTTTCTAGAGAGTTTCAGAAAAATTAAAGAGTGCTCTTAGAACATACTATTTCTCCTTTAAAGCAGAAGTAAAAGCGGAATTGAAAATTTTTAAACAAGAACACCCTCATTTATAACTAACAAAAATCATTTCGATAAAAGTGATTAAAACTAGTTTCTTTTACAGTACGGTCAAACAAGTCCTTGGTCACATACTCAGATATCGAAGGCAAATATGATGTGTATAACCAAAAGGAATAAGCTAAAACAGAACTCCAGGGATTTTAACTCATAGCCTCGACCATAGATGCACTCAGTGAGCTTTGCAAGTAAATTACAATAACAACATACCCAGTGCCTGAAAAGGGTCCCGCCGAGGCAGGGTATAGGGAGAATGAAATGTATGCAGCCTTAACCCTGCAAGGTGTTACCATGAAGGGAGGGCTATTTCCAAAGGCTTGGAACCCAAAAAAGCAAAAATATTATGATATTTCACTAATACACATAATCCCCCAGAGATATGCTAGTATATACACAGAATCCTAGGGATATTCCAATATATACATGTAATCTTCAAGATACTCTAATATTCTCGTTGGTGTTCCAAATAAAATCAATTATCAATAGCAGGCAACTTTGAAGGTACCTAGACACATTTTCAAATTCAAGTTTCTACCAACCATCAAGTGACCAATTCAATGGAGGAAAGGCACCCCTACAGAATCTTAACCGATAATGAAAACGGCTTTAAATAACTAAATTTCCAGCATTTTCAATGAGCAATCAATAAAGAAAAGTCGTAACAAAATATTTTAAAATGAGTACTCGAACTTGATTATTAGAGTATAAACCTATTTCTGAGTCTTCACCTATCAGCTTAACCTTTGGGAATAGTTAGTTCAAAAGCCTTGTTGACTAAGAAGTCGCAAATTTGAATCTTAAGAGTGAGAAACTCTCCCTTTCCATATTAATATAATTTCATCAAGGTATGAGGTGGGCCTATGTAATAACCATGTTTCGAGCCCAATAAGCGTTCGTGTGACGGGGCATGTTAGTGTACAAAACTATTCTCGTGCCTTCACCTGTCAATTAAAGCTTTTAGAATAGTTAATTCATTGATATCAATACATGCCAACTGCAAATCTCACAGCGATAAAACATGAGGAGTACCAAAATATATACTAGAGGAGCTACTTTATCTATTGTCAATTGGTTTTATAATACAACGTTAAAATTATACAAAAAATCAGAGAATCTGTATAACTGCAATAACTCTCAGATGCAAAAACTCAGCATTTCAAAGAAGTGAAGGAAACCCATAACCTATGTGGAACCAACTTTTCTAGAAATTTAAGCCAATAATATCTATTGAATTAAAAGCGTAGATAATGCACGGGTCAACCAATATCTTGCGTTTGAATTATACCAATATTAAGAGTCAAAGCTATTAGAATTCAAATTCACAACCTCTTTATCAACAAAACTCTTATACCATATTAAACAACAATTCTCTCATAAGTTTAAGTTGATTGATGAATTAAGAAACAAACACCACAATGGATTCTCATGCCAACAAACCAACTTTCCCAAAAGCTTAAACTGATGAAAGAAGACCCACCATTGGTTTTATACTCTAACACACCACCTCACGCGAATGCCCATTGCTATAAACAGTGGATATTGCATAGGCCCACCTTATACCTTATACTTAAATTAAATTAACATTAATATAATATTGAAAGCGCAGGCTTTTGAGATTCTAACCTATCATCAACAACACTCCTATACCATGTCAAAATCCAGCCATTAAAATTAATCAAAATATGCAAATTCATATAAAAACTGAAACCCTCAAGCACCCAATTCAGAAATTCAAAGCCAACAACACCACCAACCCAGTGCCTCAAAGAGACTCCCAACATATACACAGCTTTATCCCTACACGGTGCTACCCGGTATGCCAGACGTTGTTTCCAAAAGGAGAAAATCAAACCCAAATGCATCAAAAATGCAAGAAATCTCAAACCCCAATAAACATAAACGGATTAAAATATGAAATGAGGAAGGATTATTAATTACCTGGTGAGAAAGGCTCGATGATGAAGAAACTTTTGGCAAATTGTTGTCCCCTCTTGCACAAAAGGGTCGCATTGAATATACAACTCCCCCTTTTTTTCTGGGGCTCTATCTTTTTCTTCTGTTTTGGCGCTTTGCTTAAAAATGGCCGGCGTATAATATTTAAAAAATCAAATATAAAATAAAATAAAATTTGAGTGGGAGGGGGCGAAGCAAGTATGCATGTCACAGTTTGAACGGCGAGTCTAAAGTGTCTGAACCATTGTTTGGAATGGTTTAAAATAAAAAATTATTATTTAAAATAGGTTATTTTAATAAATATTTTTTTAAATGGTTTTTATGTTGATAAATTTTAAAATTTTAATTTTTTTGTTTTGGATACTTTCTTTCTATGATAATAATTTTAAAAATAATAATTTATATTAAATATTATGTAAACAAGTGACTATTATTAGATAACTGTAATAATGAATAAATTAAAAATTATATATAAATAATATTATTTAATATTTAATAAATAAATTAATTTAAATTTTTATTACAAATTATATATATAATTTAACTAAAATGTATATTATAAAAATAAATATAACATGATAATAAAAATATAATTAATATATTTAATTTAATTAATAATTAATAATTTATTTAAGATTTAAATAAAAAATAAAAAAGTTTAACGTGCCAGGTACCTCAAAATAAATAAAAAAATTTAAATTTCAAATTTTGATTATGTGGAGGCTATTTGAGAAAATATTTTTAAAATGGGTCATTTTGAGTAATATTTTTTTATTTTGGGCTATTTTGGGCAGCAGTTCAAAAGTGTCATTGTCATGAAAAAGATAAATTTATTGTCGGAATAATAATATCACTTTGAATAAATAATAACTACAAATTTTTGTAAAATTATTCTGATATTAATATTTTTGTTCTAATAATAATATTACTTAAATTAAATAGATACTAGAAGTTGTGTAGTGGTTGAACTCAATCAAAACTCAGGTAATAAAATTCACGTATAATATATATGTTCAATATGTTCTTATATTTTTTTGATAACAACTTTATATTATAGAAACAGAAAATTAAAGACATGCGAAGCAATATTGCTTATCTGGTTTCTATGATGTGTGGATCGCCGTATGAATTGGGGTTTACTATATAACCGAATTCCTCTTTAAATATATATAATAAAATAAAAATAAAAATTTGCTTACCTGGTACGCGCTCTACCGGTGGTGGTTTATAAGCCACATGCACGCGTTTAATCATTCTCTCTCATTTCTATTGATTTTTTTTAAACTATAATAACAAAAATTATTATTATTAGAGTAATAATATAACTATAAATAATAACTAAAAATTTTATAAATTTATTTTATTATTAACAATTTTACCCTGCTCATATTTTAAAATAATGTTATAGCACGTACAAATTATATTTATAGTTGCAACATCTTATTTATTAGGAAAATTATTACTTAAACATTCTGATGTTTGACTATTTATTATATTTTTGAATATATATAATGAAGTACTATAAATTTTGAATATTTTATCCAAAGGTACCATACGTGAAATTTGATGAATTTTTGTAAGAATTGGACCAATTTTATACAAAGGATCTAATGTAGTGCATAATTGCAATAATATATGTAAGTCATGTAAATATTTTGATAAGAATTTAACGAATTACGATAAAAAATTCACAAAATTTGGATGTAAGCTGTCTATATATCAGATAAATCATGTACCATATCGATATTTTTTGGTAAAGAATCATAAAATTCTAAAAAGTATATTTATATTTTATGGGAATCATATTTCACTTTGGACTTCTTCAACGAAAATCTATTGAATTTTAGACAAAGGGTATCTCAATTATAAAATTTTAAAAACTTTAGGATATTTAAGTGACGAACTTTTTAAACCTCAAGATGCCACATTATATGGCTTAAAACAGCATGACAGTTAGATAATAAGTGGTCAAATCTCAGTGTACCTAAGTAATAATTTTCCTATTTATTATTATTAAAATTTACATAATTATTTAATATTATTTTGTAACTATTTATATCGAGGACTCCATGTGTGAGTCTTGTTGAACCCCACATTGGAGTTGAGATAAGTAAGAGATCACCTCATAGGCCTAGTGAATTACTTCACTTATTGCCAATTAATTTTACGATGGAACCCCACTTTGACTTATATGTGGATCTCTTATGTGCCAACTCTGAAGGTCGGGCCTCAAGACCTGGCAGAAATTTAACAATTTATCGTACTATGTTACCTCAAATGAAAGGGCAAGGCAGTATATTTTCGTTTTCCTTTAACATTTTAGTGGGGTTGCATTAATATGGTGTAGTGTAGGACTCTGATAAAAATAGAAGTAGTCAATTTAAAAAAAAAAAAAATTGGATTGAAAGATCCTCTCTAAGACAAATAATATCTCAGTGAGATTAGTGATAACGAAATATATTAAGGGTATAAGTCTGTTTAATTACGTTCCTCAAAAAGGGACTCGGTTTCTATAGGAGAAATCGCCGGAGCACGAGACTTTTTCATAAAGGCGTGAGGTGGATGATAGGTAATGGTAAATTTTTCTCCTTATGATTCGATAACTAGGCCTCGACAGATAGTCTTGCCTCCATGGCAGCCAATGCCGAGGTGTATAAGACCCATCCGTAGTGCGTCGGATTTTGTCTGGGACGAGGAGTGGGAGTGGGAGAGGAAGACTCCTTTTAGTCTCTTTTTTAACGACATTTGCATTGTCAAAATAGTTTAGTATTAAGTTGGCGACTCGGTTGACCATTAGTTTGGAATGAAGAGCAAGAAGCGACTGGTTTGTACAATGGATCTAACATCTATATATTAATCCGAAGACTATATCTTTTTGTGACGCATTATCCATGATGGGCTCTCAATTGTGGAAAATCTAGCTGAAAAGGGCTGTCAAATCCCTGTGGCTTGTCCTTGGTATAGTGCTTGGAACCGGTGGATCATTCGTTTCTTTAGTATGCCCAACTCCAAGCTACACTTGGTATATGACGGTGAGAAGTAGGTGGCTTCGAGAAGCTACGATGGATGGACAATATGAACTAATTAGGTATTCGTCCTGAGTGAAGTTGTATCGGCTATCAAGCATATATCATTAGATATTCATTTAATACCCAGGTTGATAGCCTAAAAATGGACAGATATCAAGCACTTATTTTATTTATTTGTTTATTTTTATTATACATTTATTTAATAAACCAAATAGGGTATTAACATGCCATCACCGGATCCTAATAGAACTTCGAAGTTAAGTGTACTTGAGCGAAAGTAGTACCAGAATGGGTGATCTCCTGGAAGTCTTCGCCCTCAGGTTGGGGGCATTGGGAAATATCTTCTCTTTAGGTTAACACCTTAAAGGGGGAAGGCTGTGTACATCCGCCCCTCCCAGACCCTGCGTAGGCGGGAACCTTTTAGGCATTGGGTATGTTACTTTTCTACATATATTTAATAAATTTTATGGTGTATGGCCGTCTCAATCAGGCAAATACGATTACATTTTTTTTTCCTAAATTTAAAATAGAAAAAAAAAAATAAATACACCGGGTCTCGAGAGGTTGTTGAAGACACGTTTGATTCATATATAAAGAACAATATTTTAATAATTTTGGTGTTAAAAAAATAAATTTTAATTTAAGAAAATGACAAATATATTATATATTATATTAAGCTTTATTATGTTGTTGTACAAATATATTATATATTAAGCTTTATTTGTTCAATCGTATCATGAACCATGCCCGTCTGCTGCCTAGGGACTTATTCAATACGTATTTTTTTTATTTGTTAAAAACTTAAAAATATAACTATATTTTTTTAGTCTTTTGCTTTCCTATTGTCATTTCGTTTTTCCCGCGTTATGAAAGAGTTATTTTTATCTCATACATATTATCTTTTTTTAAATAAATACATCATAACGGGTTGGTCATGAGTTGTTAAATTTTGGCTTGAACCTAACTCCACCGACCCGTCTTCTGAACTAGGATCTACTTGACCCAATTATAACCGTTACACTCAACCTGATTTGACTTGTTGTACAACGGGTCATACGCTTCATTATGACATTCCTAATTATGTCTTCTTCTTTTTTTCCTTTTACGGAAGATTTATTATTTTTATGATTATTCTTGAGTTTTTTTTCTTCTTCTTTTTAATAAAAGGTTAAAGACAAGCTCTAAAATTTTAAGAATTGGAGTCTGAGAAGTTTTGGCGAAAAGAGAACTTCTATATTAAAATAAAATTATATAAGATTTGTTTATTGTTTATTATTTACAAGAAAATAAAATTATAACAAAATCGTAGTACTTTTTGTTAAATACGGTTAAGTTATTATTATTATTATTTTTTTTTACTGCGAGTAGGTTGCAACGTAACTCTATCAAAATCCAATTACATATTCACCTCTACATGTGCGAACTAAATATAATGGCATAGATGTAACATCTAAATAGGGAAGTAACCGAACCAAGTGTTCAATAAAAGACCAGTGTCCTAAATTGATTAGATCACGTCTATGCTAGTTTAAGGGATTTAATACCTATTCAAGTTGAGTTTGAGCATTTTCAATAAGCTTACAACGTTGAATTTGAACAAGAGATGCTCAACTCGCCAACATTTACTGACAGTTTGACAATGGCTTGTTAAAGGCTCCACAAGAGTTCAATAACGTCTAGTTAACAATTGGTACTAAATCAAAAATAGCGTGAAAGTAACTTGAATAGCTTGGTGTCACACTCAGTGCGACTTAATAACAAGCTCTATTCAATTATAAGATCGACTAGGCTCCATAACGAGCTTGAATTACCTCAATTAAGCTAACATGTTGAGTTAATTCTGGTATCAAACACATTAATATCTTGTCAAATCAACTTCAAATGAAAGTTTAAAAAGCTTGTTAAAAGATTGACAAGTCTTTGAACAAAGAGATACTCAACTCGACTCATTTACACCCAATATCTAAATTATATTTATTTTTTATATTTCATGCATCTCTAATTTACATTACCACAAATGATGTATAAGGCTCCATTTGTTTTGACGGAAAAGTAGAATCTAGGAATTGATTTTTCTTCGAAAAAAGTTTTTCAAGGAAATATAAATTTCGAGTGGGGTTTCTGTTGTTTGTTTCAAAGGAAAACTTAATTCCCCATTGTGTTGTCTTTGTTTATGTTTTAAAAAAATATTTTTCACCAATCATTTTATATTGTTTTATAGGATAATATAAGTAATAATATAACATATATGAAGTAACAAAATAAAAAATAAAATATTGAAGCTGTATAAATTAGAAAAATTATTTCTTCGGTATTCTAAAATTTGAGCATTTATCATGTAAATACTCGGTTATTTTATTATATATAATGAGGTGTCATGAGATAAGAAATTTTATCACTTATGTATATAGTGTATCAAAATCAGGTGAATTTTCATTAAAATTCGGGTAATTTCTGTCCAAAAATTGATGTGGTATAAATATCATATTATCAAAAGATTATCCACATTCTAAAAAAAATTACTTATATATTATAAAAAAGTGTCATATTACCATTTTTGGACAAAAAAAATTATTGCATTATGATATAGGATACATATAGATTGTTGTTTTTATTTAAAATATACTAAATTTTAAAAGATATCTGATTTATTAGAAAATTTTTAAACTTCTGGGTACATTATTATATATTACTGAAATATCATAGAACCTATGTAATAAATGCTAAAATATTACCTAAATAATTTTCTTCTATAATAGTATGTAACAATTTAACTTGATTAAAGTTGTTCTGTCACAACAATAATAAAGTAATATCGAAGCGGCTTTTAATTATTCAGTCTAATTCTTATCTGATGTTGACATTAAATGTTTACAGTGTAGTTTGGTTTATTTTGATTCGATCTCGATTTGTATAATGATAACCGTAAAGGTTTTTGAGTCACTTAGAATCACGACTTCCCCCATTTTAAAAGGAAAGTTATTTTTCCTCATTTGAATCCGTGAGCTAATGACGCGCCAAATAAAGAAAAAAGGGAAAACCACTTTCTAAAATATGATTTTTCCCTGAAACAAACTGAGCCTAAATCTTAAAAAAAAAAAACTTCGGGTGTAGATCAAGTGCAGTGGGCAAAACCACTGTACCCCGCACAGTGCGTATGTGGCACTTTTTTTTTTTTTTTTTGTAGTATATATAAATAAAAGGAACATAACCAGTACTTCAAGGGCTCCCGTCTACGCAGGGTCTGGAAGGATGGATGTACGCAGCCTTTCCCCTTCAGGGTGTTAAACTGAAGAGAGACTATTTTTCAGTGCCCCCAACCTGAGGGTGAGGACTTTCCAGGAGGGCACCCGTCCTGATACTACTCTCGCCTAAGCACGCTTAACTTCGGAGTTCTAATGGAATTCGGTGACGACGTGTTGGTGCCCTCTTTGGTTGTAGTATATATAAATAATGTACATATATTAATATTCATAAAATTTACTAAAATTTAAGATGTTTAGTTTATATATATGTAATGTGATGCAGCCACCATCTCAGCTAGAGAAGGCTTGGCGTCAGCATCAGCTAAGAGAAGACGGGCTTGGTAAGCACGGGGCTAGAGAGAGGCCGAAGCTAGGCTTAATGGCCGCGAAAGTGATGAAAGCTCAAGCTTGGCGTCATCGGGTTTTGGCGGCACTATTGGGAGTACGCGGATTAGCAGTTGCGTGTGAAGTTGTGATTTAGATAGAGTTTTATTTAGATTAGGATTTGTTTTTATATTTCAAATTTACATCTTTATTTATATTTTTTTTATTTATTTATTTTAAATATAGCACACGGATCACAATCTTGACCGTTGTCACAGGGATCACGTTCTCGACCGTTGATTTTAATTAAAATACTTTAGGGTTAAGAAACACTCTTCTATGTAAAAAGGAGAAAATCTAGGATTTAGGTAGAGTTGAATTCCAACAATTAATTATATTTTCCTTAGTTCCTCTAATTTATTGGGTTGTGAGAAACAAAAACTATATTTTCTCCTTTTATTTTTATTAGAGTTTAATAAAATAATGTATATTGTATACTTCTATATTTCAGTATATGCATGTATATTTTCAAAATTAATAAAAGTCTATACATTATGTATATTGTATATATGTACGTTAAAATAATTTTAGATAAACTATTTTAAATTTAATAATATATATATATGAAATATACAAATGGTAATGTTATTATCACGACAAAATGTAATTGTCAAAGCAATATTTTAGTTTTTAAGACAATTCTGTGGCCCTCATTATTTATAAGTTATGTCATTACTCTACGAGGAGCAGCTGAAATGAGAATAAAATTTATGTGAATATGAGAAAATCAAATTTACACCGTTAGATCTTAAGTAAGATTGATTAATATTTATAAGAGGCTCATCGCATCCGGAGTTCTACACTACCCAATGATCACCACCACCGCTGCCACTCCCGCCACCCCTTTCTCTTTCTCTCTCAATTTCATCTCAGATCTCTACTGTCACCGCCGCCGCTGCCGCCGCTGCTACCCTCAATTCCATCTCAGATCTCAAATCCCAATGGTTCTAAGGTGGGCGGCGGTAGCGAGGGTGGTGGGAAGGAGTGGTGGCGGTGATGATGGTGGGTGGTGGTAGTGGTGATCGTAGGAATTTAAGATGGTTGGCGATGGCGGGGTGGTGAAGAGGAGTGGCGGCAGCGGCAGTGGGGGGCGGTGGTGGTGACCTTTCAGTTGTGGTAAGGCTTTAGACACGATGAGCCTTTTAAAACCATTAATTAGTCTTACTTGTAAATTAAATTTTCTCATATTCTTATAAAACTTTTATTTTTATTCCATTTGCTTCCATTATATACGTACATATATAAGAAAAAGTGCCATATAGACACTGTGTGGGCCACTGCACTTGATCTGCTCCCCAAAATTTATTAATGTACTATGCTCATCATTTAGTATATGGGCCTCGGGCCCAAATGACTTCAACCCACTCACCGGCCCATTAAACCCTAGGGTTTCCGCTTCTCCTCTACGTATATATCCTCTTTCTTCCCGATTCTAGGGTTTTTGTCCCCTCTACCTCACTCCAAACCCTAATTCACAGAGAGAGAGAGATTCTCCAATTCGCCGGGGAAGATGAAGACGGTGATATCATCGGAAACAATGGACATCCCCGACGGCGTATCAATCAAAGTTCACGCTAAAATCGTCGAAGTTGAGGGTCCTAGAGGTAAGCTCGTGCGTGATTTCAAGCATTTGAACCTCGATTTTCAGTTAATTGTAGAGGAGGACGGCAGCAGGAAGCTAAAGGTGGATTCTTGGTTCGGATCGCGCAAGACAACTGCAGCAATTCGCACCGCGCTGAGCCATGTCAATAATTTAATCACTGGGGTTACCAAAGGGTACCGCTACAAGATGCGCATGGTGTATGCTCACTTTCCCATTAATGCGAGTATTACTAATGGGAATAAGGGGATTGAGATTAGGAACTTCCTTGGCGAGAAGAGGGTATGTTCTTTTTTTTTTTTTTTTGTTATTTCGATTTTGTGATTGATCTGTTTTGTTTTATGTGGATTTGGAGTATTTGTTTGTTGTTATGGAAAATGATGTGGTTACTTGGGTTCATTTATTGGCTTTTTGAAGGATGATGATATCTGAGTTAGATTTGACGTGGGTATTTGATTTGATTATCTTTTGTTGCCCATTTCATTTCGACTTGTAAATGGCTCTGTTTATAGTTACTGTTAACTTTCACTGGGGTTAGGCCCGACCCGCGACATTAGCATATAAGTGGAATTGGGGTTTCATTCTAAAACCAATTGGCATTAGGTGGAGTAACCGCTAGACTTCGGTATTGGTCTATTCCAACTGCTAACTACAATGTGTGATTCTTACCATACTCACATGTGGAGTACTTAACAAGTACTGCTTGTTTATGATGTTGTATGACTGGTTGATTATATAATCACATGTGGAGTACTTAACAAGTACTGCTTGTTTATGATGTTGTATGACTGGTTGATTATATAATGTGTTGTTGTATTTTGTACATTGTCATTTTCTATACTTTTAGCTTTATTCATTGGAAGCTCATTCTGTTTTGGTACTGTATCATATTGGTTCTTATTCAAATTCCGGTTTGGAGTAGCAGTTTGGCATTTAATATCGTCCTTTGCTTACATATGTTACTGGTTCTTCTGTGTGTTATGGTTTCTGTAGCTCAATTATAGAATATAAGCTTTAGTCTGGTTGTATAGTTGCTGCACAATCTGATGATAATATTTAGAATTACATTGGTGTTCCAGAGCAGATTCTTTTATCGAGTAATGTTTGGGTAGTATTAGCCAGTAGTCTTCATTGGTGCAAACATGAATTGTTCTAACTAAATACCGTTAAATTTCTGATTGCTTGATCAAGGTGTGATGAATAATGCAGATTCTGGTTTCAGTTTAGATTACTATCGTAACACTTTAAAGATGTTTATCATTCTAAACTTGCATGGAACCGGCTGAACCAGTCATAGACCAAATAATTAGCTTTGTGCTAGTTACTAGTTTTTCCTTGATGTCCTGTGAGTTTATTCAATAAGGATTTCTGTTGCCAAATTCATTGCATTCTTTATAAATTTAGTGCTTACATTCTTTCATATGATAGAATACCATTTTGGAAAACTATACTGTTATGCTATAGTCTACATAAGAAATGGTCTACTTTGGTTTTGTTGTGTGCTTGGGACATTAGTTAAGTAAAGGTGGATGCTTTTGAAATCTTGAAATTGTTTCTTATTAACCGTCATTGTAAGTGAAAATTAGTTATGATGAATGTTTAGGTACTGGTTCTCTAATTATTATCAGAATTTAAAATTTTGATGCACTAAGTATTGTTATTTATCCATTTAGAAATTGGAACTGTACTATGCGGTAATTGTTAAAGCACAACTTTTACTGCCCGTTTCATCCTTCTAATATGCATCGGTCCGGAATCATGTCATCTTCTTGTCTACTTGTTCATATGTGGATTTTGTTTTAGAGATCAATTTACCATATTCTATAAAGCATGACTATATTGTTTTACATCTTGCCTTAGTAAAAGGTACGACACTCTTGGTTTTTGCGCTTCCTTTAGCAGAGCCGGTCCTGAAATTCTTGGGGCCCCAAGCAAAACTTTCAACCGGGACCGTTCATATATAGTAATATTTTTTTAAAAGCCTATTAATATTAACCCTTGTTACTTTAAAAACTACAACCTCTACAATTTGAGGCCCCTAAAATTCGGGGGCCCCGAGCAGTTATTTGGGTTGCCTGAGGTTGTTTCTGGCCTGATCTTCAGACAATCATCTTAGAGTTTCCCTGTGTATTAACACGTGCTTATCTGTTATTTCCAGGTCAGGAAAGTAGACATGCTTGAAGGAGTTACAATTCTGAGGTCCGAAAAGGTCAAGGATGAGCTTGTGTTGGATGGAAACGACATTGAGCTTGTTTCCCGATCTTCTGCCTTGATCAACCAGGTGCTATTTCTTGCTAATACTTTACAGTATAGTGATTGTTTTACGGTAGTTACATCACCCTGCGATATACTTTGTCAGGTGTGTCAATTTAGGTTCTGTACTTTCAAGTATGTGAATTCAACGTCGGTATTATTCTAATAGTTTCAATGGTTACTCAAAGGGTAAATTTCAATCCGTTTAGTCCCAAATGTTATCAGTGCTTGACATGTGTTTTCGGTGAATGAATTTAGAGGAGAGGTCACATGCAACGCACTTGAGGAAAGTTATGGGTTTTTCCATTAACTAATTTGATGGCAATGTAACCCCTGGACAAACATTGCAACGCTTATAATAGTCCATGATTAAGTTGATACAATCTAAAGTATAGGAAGTAAATTGACACCCTATAAAATGCAAAGTTGTAGAGCATAAATAATATTTGTTCTAGGCTTAATTTTTTGATGGAAATCTTTCGGGTGTCGGTTCTATTATTTCTTTGCACAACATCTTAGCAACAACTTCAAATGTGGAAAATGTTCTCCATTGAGGAGAAATTGACTTCCTTTAGATAAAATGAGAGAACATTTGCCTTCATGGGGAGCATTCTCCGTAGTAATCTTATGCCATATATAATTACTTCAACCTCAGCTTGGCTACACCCCAAGCAAATTTATAGACTGAGACTGTTTGTGTCAACTAGAAAGACAAGATTTAAGAAAGAAATACTTTTGATTGAGAATACTGTGGAATAAACCATGTAATGCTAACAATTATGGTGAATCGGTGGTGGAATTGAAACAGAAATGCCATGTGAAGAACAAGGATATAAGGAAGTTCCTGGATGGTATCTATGTCAGTGAGAAAGGAAGAATTCTCGAGGAAGAGTAGCCCCCCCCCCCCCCCCCCCCCCCCCCCCCCACCCCCCCCCCCCCCACCCCCCCCCCCCCCCCCCCCTCTCTACAACTATTATTAGGTTTGTGTTTTCATTTGTGGGTGTTTTCTTTCCCCTTTTTTTGGGTACTGGTTTTAAGTCTTTTTTATCAGTAAGATTGATTGGGTTTGGATATTTAATATTTTACAATTTTGTTGTGGGAGATGCTTAATGGAAGTATCTACTTAGTTACCTTTCATCCTTATATTCTGTCTGTTCTCTTTATTACCATAAAAAAATTGGAATATATGCTTTTCAGGTCGTGAAATTCTATTACAAAGTTGGCAATTATTAAGTTCATATGTAAGCTCATGTGGGTTTCGATCCTAAAAGGCAATTGACTTTAGGTGGCGTAGCTTAGGCTTATATATCGATCTCTTATCTCCTACAAGTCTAATGTGAGGTTTTGTATAGGCTCATATGGAGTCCTTAATGTAGGTAACAGCTACTAAAACAATAGAATTTTCAATTTGTTGATTGATGTTTGTGTTCTGATTCTCAGTTTTTTTGTTTTTGAGAAATGAATGGAAAAAAATTTGGAAATAACTTCTTGTTTTATTTTTTTGGGGCCAAAGACTTCTTGTTTTTAATTATGGTAAAAACTGAAAACTAGAAAGAATAATTGTTTCCACAACCTGTTTTCTGCTCAAGACTAATACTAAAAAAGCTGAGAGATTGGATTTGATGTAGTGTTTAGGCTGCACTACTACCCTGAAGGAGAAAGGCTGTGTATATTGGTCCCCTCAGATGCTGCTTAGGTGGGAGCCCTTGGGGCACTGGGTGTGTTGCTTTGTAGTGTTTAGGCTGCACGTTCTCAAGCATAAGTTAGGTTTGAAGCTCATTTGTCGAGTTATTTTTATGTCGTGTGAAATCTTAGGGGGTTATAAAACATCTGAAGTTATTTCTTTCAAACTTGTGTTTAAATGTTGATAAAAAAGAATAGCTTGTGTTTAAATATTTGTGGTAAATGGCGTTTGTATTCTTAAAATTATTTTCTAAACTTTTTTAACGTAAGAAGTCACAATTTTCTGATGTTATACAAAAAGTTGAAGGTTCTTTATAACATTTTAAATTGTCATACTAATAAAATTTACTATGATTAATTTCAGGACACTTGTATGGAGTTTTCTTTATCTTTTTAAATTAAAGAGGGTTGGTTCTTGGGTTTTTTTTTTTTTTTTTTAATGTATCAATTTTTTAGTTTATAAAGATTGATAAGTAATACTTTAGTCTAAAATTGATATATAATTTAATAAATAATCCAAATAGCTCTAAGTAAGAGTGTAGACTAGGCTTTCCCATCATTCTCTTGTTCGTTAGCTGTGTCACAGTATTACGTTTGGTGTTTCGTCTGAAAGGAACAGCGAGGAGATGGTAGGTTTACCAGTAACTATGACAAGTTTTATATCCTTTTATACTGTTAATTGGACTATTTTATTAATTATATGTAACTCTTGGACTAAATAATTATTTCATAAAATTGTGGATTAAAAAAATTAAATTAACAAACCACATGGTATTAATATGTAATTTAACTAAAATAAAAAGATGTGAGATCCATATTATGATAAAATGAAAGAAAGAAAATAGTTCACCTAATTTCAATAAAATTACAATTATATCAAGGACTATTTAAAACAAAAGAAAATATAAGAAAATCAATTTGAATAAATTTAAAAGGATTATTTACGTCGAAAGTTTTTATATTTTATCTATTTTGTTAATTTAGTCCTTTTACTTTTGATTTTGTCATTTCGTTTCAGTACTAGTGATTTTGTATCAATTTGGTCATTTGAGTAAAATTTATGTTAAGTTGTTGATAAGATTATCCATGATCCGACATAAATTGGGTTAAATTGAGTCAATGTGAATTTGTATTGGGTTACTTGCATTTAATGTGACGATATCGTAAAAAACTATGTCATTAACTAATTTTAAGTTGACCATAGGATAAAATTGGCATAATATAAATTATAAAGAGATAAAATTGACGTAATTAAAAGTAAAATGACTAAATTAATACATTAAAAAAAAAAACAAGAACCTTTTGGTATAAATAACCCAATTTAAAAATATTAGGCACCACCGAACATAATGACTCTCTTTTAATGGCTCTGTATTGTTTATCTTTGATTTACATTAGAGTCCTAACTTTTGTCGTATCAATTTTCTATTCATTGTTATTCTAGAATAAGCCTGTCAATGTGGATCTTTTATTTTTATCACAACTTTTCCAGTATTTTATCGTCGAACAAAAGTCTCTTTGCCATCATCCTCATGAATTCTCCGATCAAGTTTTTTGTATTATAAGATACGTGATTCAAATATATACGTGAAAATCATTAATATGGACAACAAGAAAAGAGTTAGTGATAACTCGTTTGTTGGCATGATATCAAGATTTTATTAGCCATGAGTTCTCATGTTTTAATTTAAATGACCTTTAATTTTGTTTTCAAATTAATCTAAAAACATAAGGTATAAGATAAATTTATAAACTATCCATATTTGAAAATCCAATAGGTTGGAGCATATTATACTTCAGTCTTCAACCATCAACAAGGCTGATAACGTTCATGATCGACGCATCAATCAATTTAAAAACGTTCTTTAAATTAGATTTTATTAGGGAACTCGTTCTTAGTGGGGATCGAGTCGTTGGCTCCTAGTGTTCTCTGCCACTAGATTATATTCCCAGAGGAATTAGTAATTCTTTAATTTCGGTGAAGCAAAAGGTATTTGAAACATAAAAAAGCTAAATTGATCGATCGAGTACAAAAAAACTTTATAAAAATAATGTAAATTTAAAACATCAAATCATTATGCATACATGCTAAGGCGTTTGAAATACTAGATAAAAATCCTCTTATTGCACAAACTGTTAAATCGTCAATTCAAAACAAACCCTTAAAAAAACCGATACACACACATAACCACAAACACGACACGACTATCACTACTGGGGACACTTCCCCACCCTATGGTCACATTATTCAGCAACAACAACAACAAAACACTACTTAACCAAAAACACATTATTCCAACTCGGTTTTTTCCCTCAAAATCCCCCTCTACGATCATATAACAACAACAACAATGACAACAATCTAACTCTTAAGTCTCAGCAAGTGGGGTCATCCATTACACGCAGGGCTTAACACAGAAGCATCGGCGACGGAACCCACGGCAGTGGCCGCCGGGGAAGCCCTCGGTCCGGCAAACGTTACCACAGTTGCTCTTGCTGACGCATGGTCCTCTGAACCGGTGGCTCTGTGACTCGCACGTTCTTGCCTCTGCCACCTTTGTTCCCACTTCTTTACATGTACCAATACCATTACATAAAGTTAGTATCTGCAGATAAATTTTTTGTCTCAAAAATTTAAGGTCTAACTTAATATCATTTTTTTTATTTATAATTTTTTTGCTTTTTAGAAAGTAAAAATTATATCATGAACTTCTATAATAAAAACCAGAAGAAATGATTTTTCAAGTCTGGTTTCAAATTTATTAAAATCCCAAAAAAAAAAAAAAACCGATTCTAGGGCTCAAGAGCCACCACCATCCATAGTGGAACGAACGAAGGTTAGCACCCTCGTTGCCTTCCAAAATGACTCGTCAATTGTACTCGGGTCCAACGTGAGACATGGTGCATAGGCTGCACTCACAGGATCTCGAGGGCATAACGGCACCAAACTTTTTACTAACTTCACACGTAAATATAGTAAAAATTGTCCCGCATTACAATTACAACAAAATAGAGACCACCGTATAAACTTCGTGAGCTATTTAACCTTGTAACAATAGTTTTTAAGATAGAAACTCAAATTTAATTTATACGTAGACCTCACATATATATGTCATGTCGTGAATCAAACCCGAAGTCAAGATTTCGCAAGACTATGTATATACAATATACGAATAGAATACGATCGTCGGGAGACCTCACCTGAGGCAACCACAAGGAGAAACAAAAGAAGAGCAAATGAAAACCAACGCCCAGACCTCTCCATTTTTTTTTTAATTTATTTTTCTCGTATCTATTCAAGCTATGATGTATGTGAGTGTTTATGTGTTTGTGTTAATGTGTTAGTCCCCTCCACTATAAATAGCACAAAATAAAGGCACCAAGATAATATATTATTCTAGATTTATCACATGTCCTCCATTTTTAAAATTCGGGGAAATTACGTATTAGTACTCGATTTTTAGTGTATTAATTTTTTAATCTACAGATTTTGTGAAATAATTTTGAAGTTCAAAAAGGTCATATATTTAATAAATTGTTCAAACGACGGTGTGAAAAAATAGAAGCAGAGTCTATTTCATACTCCTATTTTTCGATAAGTTAGCGAAATATATAGATGACATAAAGGAAATACAGCTATAAGGGGCACACCACAGGACACGGCCGAAGCCGACAACGAAGAAACAACGTCAAACATAGTCCAAACAAAGTCCAAACAAAAACAACTATAGGACAAACTAATAGAAACAAAGAAGAACTAGATCTCAAGGCTGCATGGCCTAAGCAAGGAAGCGTGATGATGAGCCCTTTCGAAAGATTTTTTTATAAAATATGATGTCTTTCTTATATATATAATATATGTATTTTTAAAATATTTTCCACGATATATTTGTTCCGTGAAATATGTGTAAAAAAATGCCCAATTTTCTAGTTTTTATTGAAAATGAAATAAACAGGGATAAAAGTAATAGGGTAAACTCGTATTCTTGTTTAACGAATTTTTTTTTTAGAGCTGATATGGGTTACCCGGGGGGGATTCTTTACCCCCTCCCACAATTAGGGGTAAGGGAGAAATAGTAAATTTTAATAAAATTTGAACAATTTTATTTTTATTTTAATGATAACTTTCTTTTGATTTATCCATTTATCCACTAAGGGTGACCCATTTATCTCTTTTTACTCTTACGATCTTATCCCTTCTTAATAAGCATACCGGATCAAGGGTAAAATAACTCATTATCGTCTTCCTCGTTACCCTCCCACTTACTCATCTTTAACTCTTTACTTAGTTATTAAACAAAGTCTTAAGCACTATATTAAATATATTGATCCCTATTATCTCATACATGAGGTCCACATAGAACCCAAATGGGTTACTTTACCTAAGATCAATTTATTTTACGATGGAGCCCTACTTAGGTGATATTTAGACCTTATATATATCAATTTCATAAATAGGTTTGACATGGTATCAGAGTCTTATTACCAAGAAGGTCACCAATTCAAATACCAGCAGTTTCTACTTTTAATATTAACGTAATTTAAAAAGAAATTATGAGGTATATCTGTGCAATATCTGCTATTCGTGCCCAATGGACATCTGCGTGAAAGGGACATGTTAGAGTATAAAATTAATAATAAATATTTATTTAATAACTTAAACTTTTGATATAATTAGTTCTTTAGCACGGTATACGAGGAAAGAAAGTTTTGCTCTAGTATAGTATGGGATATGTCGAGGCCCTGATAACACAAAACCAAAAATCGAAATAACAATCAAACACAAAAGGGGATAGAGGAGAACACCGAAAATTTTATGGTTCAGCCGAAGCCTACAGCAACGAAAGGGAGCACAATACTTTCATTAAATCATTAGAGTTTACATAAGACGTCTCAACTCTCAATCTTTCCACACTCGAACCCTAATAGTAATATACACAACCGTGTGTATATATATAGAGTCTTCCACACTGAACTTTAGTCTGACATAGGCCTCAATAGGATTGGTTCAATCCTATACTTCTAAACAAGATTTAATACAGTCAGACTTTACACATAATCCAATATGATAAATATTACAAGGAGAGATGACTAATAAATCAAATCAAGAGACAATTTTTTTTTTTTTTTTTTAAATTTTAGTATTTACCTACCCTATAAAAGAAATGTCATTATCCATGAAAATTTTTTGTAACAATAAAATTACCTCATTACAATTAAGAGTTTATTTTTTCAATAAAATATTTTGAATATCCCACGGGTTCTTGCTTAAATAAAGTCTGAAAGATAGATTTACACAGTCTTCTTTCTTTAGGATATTACCTAATTAAGAGTTTATTATTCCAATATTTTTCATAATTTAAAGTACAAAAATACAAAAAAAAAAGGAAAGGAATATACCCAGTGTCTCAAGGGTTCCCGCCTACGCAGGGTCTGGGAGGGCGGATGTACGCAACCTTCCCCTTTTAGGGTATTAACCTGAAGAGAGGCTGTTTTCCAGTGTCCCCAACCTGAGAGTGAGGGCTTCCCAGAAGGTTACCCATTCTGCTACTACTCTCGTCCAAGCACACAAAAAATAAAAATAAAAAAATCGCCGACACGTACTGGGGAAAGGAAACAGGGTAATAATGTACATGAAGAAGGTCAGATCTGCAATCAAAGACAGAACAATCTTGTCTTTATTTCAACACAGTTGCATTATTTGCACGGTAAATTCGTATTTTAACATTTAATATATTAATTTTTTAGTTTATAAAATTTATATAATAATTTTTAAGCTTAAAAAATTATATATATTTAATAAAATAATAAGCAATATATTCAGTGCCTTAAGGACTTTCGCATACGCAGGATCTGGGGGGCGGATACACGTAGCCTTCCTCCTTTAGGGTATTACCCCCGAAGAGAGGCTGTTTTCTAGTGCCCTCAACCTGAGGGTAGTGATGACAATGGGGCGGTTAAAACCAGCTACCCGCAGGACGGGTACGGGTATAAGTGGGGCGGGTAATGGGTACGGGTTCAGTGTATCCATCCCGTACCAGTCACGGGTATGGGGCAGGTACGGGTATAGTTTGGTACCTGCCCCGCCCCGCTCCATACCCGCCCCACTCCACCTCATACTAGCTATACCCGCTTTATTTTGTACATAATTAACCTTCAAAGTTAAAAAATACGTGTTTCAATTCAATAACCCAAATTGTTTATCAATGTTATAAAAAAATATAATTAATTTTTAAAAGTAGTATTAAATAACTAATATGACTTGGTATAGATAATCGTTTTCTACGCACATTAGAGAGGGTACGGGGCGGATAATGCATACCCGTTGGATACCCACGGGTAATGGGGCGGGTACAGGTATGAGTTTGTACCCTCTGGGGCGGGTATAGGTATCCACTTTATACCCGTGACGGGTAATGGGGCAGGTACGGGTATAAGATTTGGATGGCGGGTAAGGATATGGAGGAGACACCCCCCGTACTCGCCCCGCCCCGCCCCACCCCATTGCCATCCCTACCAGAGGGTGAGGATTTCCCAGGAGGTCACTCATCCTGGTACTACTCTCGCCTAAGCATGTTAACTTCGGAGTTCTAATGGGATCCAGTGACGGCGTGGTGGTACCTTCTTTGGTATATTTAATAAAATAATATAAATAGAAATGTGTAAGAGTGTTTGCAGGCTTTGCTTTTATTTTTTATATCGGTATTTAAATTATTTTATTAAATATATTTAATATTTTAGATTAAAAAAATATTTTACGAAGTTTATAAATTATTAAATTAATATATTAAATTTTAGAATAGTAATAAGTAATTTATTCTTTATTTATACTATTTATCTGGCAACTTTTCTCATTTTCCCTTTTCTTTTTGATTACTTCTTTAATCTTCGTCTGCTTTTTTTTTTTTCTTTCTCACTTTCATGATTATTCAGCGGCCCCCCCGCCTTTCTTTTGTGAATTTATCACCACTAGATCTAGGCCACTTTTGATATGTAAAATGTCGGTACGAAAAGTAAAAACTAATGAAAAAAACTAGTTTCGACTCTTATTTGATTTCCATAAAATTTAAGAGGGTACCAATATGCAAGCATCGGATCTTATTAGAACTCTAAAGTTAAGCTTGCTTGAACGAGAATAGTACCAAAATGGGTGACCTCATGGAAAGTTCTCGTGTTGCATCCTTCCTTTCAGGACACCCTGAAGGAAGAAGGCTGTGTACATCCACCCCCCCAAACCCTGCTTAGGCGGGAATCCTTGGGTCACTGAAAATGTTGCTTTGCTTTATTTGATTGGCATAAAGTAGGCATAATGTGGAAAATAAAAATTGCTAAGCAATTTTTAACTTTTTTAAAACACTGAAAATGACTTATCTAGTCCCCTCTAAGTGATTTATAATTCATTTTGTTAGAAAAATCTGGAACAAACTTGATATGATCTGATACCAATTGTTCGAAAAATCTGGAACAAACTTGATATGCTCTGATACCAATTGTTAGGAAAATCTACACTTGACAAATCTGGTATTCACGATACCAATTTGTAATATGGATACTTGATAGGGAAGCGTTAACTCTAATTACTTTATTCGATTCAAATAATATGACTCACATAAACGAAAAGTAAACAAAATAGGTAAACTGAAGAACAAACGAAACAGCATACAGTGATTTACGTGGAAACTCCTTTTCAATCGAGAGGGGTGAAAACAACGGGCGGAAATGGAGATTCTTTATTGATACTTAAATGGAAGAATTACAACGACACTTCCTCTAAATGAGATCTATAGAGAATTATCAATCGTTCCCTCTGAACTCTCGTAGCACTTGAATATCTAAATTGGAGGAATTATGAAATCACCTCATACTCTTGATGACGGCTGCGGCGTTCTCTCTTTAATTGGATTTTATTGGATCACCGGAATACGTAAACCCTAGGCACGTATTTATACTGAACAGCGAAAACGACTCCTGATCGATCGATACTACCATTCGGCCCCCTTGAGGCTGTAAAACTTGAATTTTCTCATTAAATCACCTGATCGATCGTACATCCCCTGATCGATCGGTGACCCCTCGCAGCCCATAAATCCTAAATACATAAATTTAAGGCATATTCCTAACACCTTTGTTTTTAACTAACTTCCCCAAAGAAATTATATTTCTCATCTTGATAATCAAACATTTTTTACCGACTTATTGGGAAGTCGATACAGGAATTTATTACCAGGAAATACCACTTCACATAGGGATTCAATTCATGTTACAGCCAAACGAGGCCTTAGAATTTGTATTTATCGTACTTTGATGGATTTTCATCATCTAATATATGAATACGATTTTAACAATATATAAGTATATTCTGTCGAATTTATTGAATTATGGCTGAAATACGTTGATATCATACTTGATTTTGACCACATTTAGGGAGTTTTAATCAAAATTTGGTGTATTTTTATAGTAGTGCTTTAGATTTTTGTTCAAAATATTTTTATAGCTCACATATATTATTATACTTATAGGAGAACAATAAGCAACCAACACATAGCAAAAGTTCATATAATCAAACAGGCATATATATAAGCTTAGGACGCTAGTACTAGCTTAGATGTGCTACTCTGTCCTAAACCTCTATATAGTCTACACCGATGCTAGCCCTCTACTCGACTCTATCTAGGGCCATTTCTTCATTCAGATTGAGATGGGTAAGGTAGTGTTAAATCGTTTTCATCCAACTCTTCTTTGCCTGGCCTCTCCCTCTCCTCCCGTTTGTAATATGGAGTTGTTCGCATCTCCTGACATGGGTAATGGTCGATCTCCTTCTAACATCCCCAATACACCATGAACGTTTCTCCCTTGGCTTATCCTCGATTTTGGCCGCGTTTAATTTACTTCTTATAACGTCATTTTTTTTATTTTATCCTTCCTTATATGTCTACACATCCACCGCAGTGTCCTCATCTCTGCCACCTTCAACTTTTGCGTATGTTGCCGTTTAATTGGTTAGCACCCCGCCTCTTAATACATACCATCTTATAGTATTTTCTATTTAACTTTAACAAAAACTTTCTATCGCGTAATACAGCAGATGCCATCCTCCATTTATGCCAACCTACTTTAATTCGGTTGTTGACATCTTCGTCAAATTCAGCATTTTGTTGCACCGTGGAACCCAAGTATTTAAAGTGCTCTTTTTTCGGTATGTACTCTGATCCAATCATGACGTCTTCTATGCTTGGCCTAGTTGAGATATAGAACTTGAATTCCATATATTCGGTCTTGAATCTACCGAGTCTTAAGCCTTTCGATTTTAAGGCCGTTCTCCAAAGTTACAACTTCTTATTCACCTCTTCTCTAGACTCCCTCACCCGAACGTCCCCAGGCAAACCCTTTTGGATGTATCTAGTGAGTTCATCCATAATCAGAATAAACAAAAAGGGACTCAAAGTTAATCCTTGGTGTACCCCAACTCAATGGGGAAAGCACCTGTCTTCCCTTTCGCTATGCGCATATTAGTCAGTGCATTCTCATAAGGGATACTCTCATTATATAAATTAGCACATGACAGTATATGCAAACAATAGGAGATAATTCACCTAACAACAATAATCCTGGTGCCTCAATGGCTCCCGCCTAAACAGAGTCCGTCGGAAAAATAATACAAGCGAATTTCAAGAATATTTGTTTTACGGAAAATGAGTTTCGTGTGAATTTTTACGTTGGTAATTAATCAACCAGATTTGTAACGGCAGCAATCAATTTTTAAACGTTGCTATTTAGCTGTTGGAATTTTCAAATGTCGGTAAATCACCCGTTGATTTTCATTACTGCATGAAAGAGTTACTAGCTGTTGCACATATATTTTACTACAGAAGTTAATCTTTTGCCATAATATATTAGTATAAATAAGATTGTAAACTTTGGTTGAAGATCATAAAAAAACAAAGTAGCAATCAACTCTCTCTCGCCTTCCTTGTTCTTGCTTCTTCTTCTCTTCCTACTTTTGGGCAAAGTTTAAGGCTTTTCTATCCGATTATTAACGAGTGTATGTTAACGGTCGGACCGTGTTAATCCTACAGGACGGCCGCCGATGCTACTGTTTGCATCGAAGCAGCGGCAAAATCGTCTTTTAGGACAGTGGTACTTTCCACGGCACGGTATCTGCGGTACTATAGTCAATTTCTCCACTTTGAGATTTTATTTGGTTGCTGTGTTTAATCCGTTTTATTGCATTTTTTGCCGATTTACGTTGCTGCATATCTCACGATTTTTAATGAAATTTTTACAGACAATTTAACAGCAATTACAGCGTAAATTTACAGCTTAAATTTACTTAATTATTTTCCAGCAATTTTTAGTATTTTTCCTGCTGTTTTTCTGCAAAATTTCCAGTATTTCTGCTGCGTATTTTTGACTGTATATTTTTTGTATTTTCTGGTATATTTTTTGTTGTATACTCAACATTATCTTCGTTATATTTCAGCTACGATTGCACTATTATTCTAACAAAGTCTAAAAAATAAATATACACATTCTTCCTCCTTTATGACTTTAAAAAATAGCCGTTGGGAAACTATTTTTGGTGAATAAATTACCAAACTGACACACTTTCGAAAAAAATTTACCAAAATGGTGCAGTTTTAAGAATATTTACCAAATTGACATACTTTACTGTAGCAGTATCAACGGCGTACATTGATAAAAAAAAATTTTTTTTTCAAATGGGGGGACCCCATTTTTTAAATTTTAATATTATTTATTTTTTTGGATGGGTTAAATAAGGGTATTTAAAATTAATATTTAAGTACTCAAAATTTTTTTATGTACTCTTACTTTTTTATAGTATGTGTTGACACATATTTAATGTACTCAAATTCACCGCCAATATAAGAGTACTTAAAATAATTTTTAGTACTTAAGTAGTGATTTTAAGTACATTGGTGGTGAATTTGAGTACGTTAAATATGTGCCGACACACACCATAAGGACATAAGAGTACCTAAAAGAATTTTAAATATTTAGGTAGTGATTTTAAGTACATTGGTGGTGAATTTGAGTACGTGAAATGTGTGTCAATACACATAATTTATATGTCGACACACACTATAAAGAAAATAAGAGTAACAAAAAAAAATTGAGTAGTTGGGTAGTGATTTTGAGTATTTGTGGTAATTTTGAGTACATTAAGTGTGTGTCGACACACATAATTTATGTGTCGACACACACTATAAAGAAGTAAGAGTACCTAAAAGAATTTTGAGTACGTTAAGTGTGTGTTGACATACATAATTTATGTGTTGACACACACTATAAAGAAGTAAGAGCATCTAAAAGAATTTTGAGTACTTAGGTAGTGATTTTAAGTACTTGAGTGATAATTTTGAGTACGTTAAATGTGTGTCGACACACACCATAAAGAAGTAAGAGTACCAAAAAGAATTTTGAGTACTTGGTAGTAATTTTTAGTACCCTTATTTAACCCATTTAAAAAATAAAAAGAATTAATAATATTAAAAAATAGATGGGAAGAAGTAAGAGTACCTAAAAAAATTTTGAGTACCCATATCTAACCCATTTTAAAAAAATAAAAAATATTAATAATAATAAAATTTTTAAAAAAAATTGGATAGTGGGAACGGCGTCCCCCCATTTGAAATTTTTTTTTTATTTATCAAAGTACGCCGTTTTAAACGGCGTACGTTGATACTGCTATAGTAAAATGTGTCAATTAGATAAATATTTTTAAAACTATGCTATTTTGATAAATTTTTTTTAAAAGTGTGTCATTTGATAAAAAATTCATTTTTGGTGGGTCAGAGTCATGCCAGGGATAAGTTGCTTTCTAGTTTTATCCTACTTTATTGTACAACAAGTTGCACGTGAATGTTGCGTTTCTAGCAATTATATGAGTGTTCCGTATGGAAATTCGAAATTTGTATCCTCTTTATCAATGTAAAAAATTATCGATGTAAAAAAGAATGTATTTCTCTAAAGTGAGTTAAATATAATTTTTGTAATACAAATGAATACCAAATTAAGGGTGACAAGCTTACCAATCTCTTTGACATTTGAGTCAGTACCTTTTTTTTTTCGATAAATTGCAATGAAATCACTAAACAAGCCGGCCAGGCGAGGCCGGGCTCTGACTGCAACCACACAGGGACCAAAAACATTTAACACAAAATAAGGAAATAGGAACAAAAAAACATTGTAGACAACGAGGACATGACCATACAAGACACGGGGACAATAAACAACAGTGCGCGCAGAACTAACACAAACAGGAATCCTAATTGAAGAAGAACCAGAAGGCCAGCAAAGGACCAAGAATGGGACTGAAGCAACAACCCAACACCCAATTATATCATTGAGCAAGAATATCATATCTTTGAGTCAGTACTTACATGAGAGAGAGATTGTTTAAAGCATTAGTTATGTTGTTGAATAGTGTTGGTATATATAAGTGTAAAAGTGGTTGAGACATATGATTGGCAAGTGAAAGGTTATCAAGGAACACGATCGAAAAACCGATATGAGCAATTGGCATAGTGCTTTCGTGCAAACTTGTAGGCTCGAATGTGTTTAGAGATGAACTCGAATTGTTTGTGTCTTGTAGTAAACTGCTACCAAGCTGGTGTTAACCGAACTCTAAACCAAATACACTTGGCTTTGTATCATCAAACTGATATTTGAATATTGCTGCCGACCGCTCAGTTACGAAATGGTGAAAAGGCAAATGCCAAACCATTTTTATACATACAACAAGGAAGTTACATAGACTTCAGAAGAGAGCAACCTTCCCTCAATCTCCGAACCCCTCTCCCAATGATGAAGGCGGATTCCATCTCGGGTGTCAAGCACCACTTCTCAGGACTTTATTAGTTTAGCCAACTGCATTTTCGTAAAGTCACAAGCCATATTAGTATGAAAGGAATGTTGAAAAGGACGAAGTTGTGTGGACATAAACTAACAAAGGATGTAATGTAAATTTAATTTAAAGTTTGGCATATTTAGTATGCTGTTAAATTTACAAAGTTAATCATATATAGTATGATAATTCATGGGATAATTTACCCATGAAAAAAATTTTCTTTATACTTTGTTTCGATACTCCTCCTTCACAAGAATGACCATTAACAAATGATTTATTTTTTTTAATTGTGTACGATATGAGGTTAAAATTTCTTTAATAGTTTTTAACATTTTTTTTCTTTTCGTAGTAGGGATGTTTGCCTAGAGCTGACAAGTAAATACTCAAATATCTCTAACCGTTACCGTAACCGAAAAGGCCGGTTAACCGACTTTCGGTAATTCGGTTCGGTTATATCGGTTAACCGGTAACCGAAAAAGTAATGCAACGCCTCTTTTATGTTATATGATCTATCTCCTTAATGGTTTGTAAATGTCCAAAAAATACATTAATTGTGAGAATATTCAATTAATTATGAGCTTATAATACAATTCTAAAAAATTAAACGTATAATATATCATTTTAACCAATATGTAAGCAAGCGAGTTGCACTAAATTGTAGCAACGTAGTGCTTAATTATTATTTAGGATATAAAAATGAGACACAAATACTCCGTGATAGAAGATGAACTAGGAAAAAGATAAATTTATCATGTATTATAGAAGAGTCATTTATATGATAGAAAAATATAATTAGTAAACAATATAATATTATGAACATGTGAAAATATATACATGATATATATTATTTTAGTAATTCAGTTAACCGAAATGGACAAAATCACTAACCGTTATCGTCCCAAAATACCTCAAATTTAACCGAACCGAAAATTTGGTATGGTTAACCGCATTTTCGGGTCGGTATTTCAGGATTTCGGTTCGGTATTTCGGTTACGGATTTTTTTGAACACCCTCCTGGTACTACTCTCACACAAGCACGCTTAACTTCGGAGTTCTAATAGGATCCGGTGACGGCGTGTTGGTGCCCTCTTTGGTTAATGATTACTCTAATATCCATTAATATTCTTTTTTTTTTTTGAACACCCATTAATATTCTTTAATTTCATATCAAATATGCCTTTAAATTAAAATATAAATTATTCTATATTAATATTAATTATTATTAATTATTAACAAAAAGTAAGATATGGAATGATTTCCTTTTATTCTTGTGGGTCACCGTTGCCAATTGCAATCGCGTTCCCACGCTCCAACCACATGTTCGTCCTTTACCTTTTTTCTTTTAGGACAATAATTTTTTTTAATACGTATCCAAATGGTACGTGTTAAAGTATATTAATTTATGAATTTTTGATAGAAAATGTCTTATTATTTCTTGCATTGACCAATAGAATTACAAGAAAATCAATTTAATAATAATAAACATGGTACAATTAATGTACCTTAATATGTGTCATTTAGGCACATGATAAACAAATCCTTAGAAAAAATAAAAAATGTTTTAAGAGTCACCAAATTATATCATTTATCCTTCATTGACCCAAAAAAAAGAAAAAAAATCATTTCATTGTACTGATAAAAACAAAGTTACCCCGGCTAAAAATCCAGCTTCCGTTTACTACAAAAAACCGAGTTTTTGAGGACGGAAAAATATGTCTCTAATCCATCCTAAAACGATTTCACTTATGGATTAGAGACGAGAATTTCATATTTTACTAACTATGCTCTAAAGCAACATTCTCAATGTTTCAAGGGCTCCCGCTTAAGCAGGGTGTAGGGAAGTGGATGTCTGTAGCTTTCCCCCTTAGGGTGTTACTCGGAAGAGAAGCTGTTTCCGAGAACCCCCCTAATCGGAGGGGTGCACGAGGACTTTCCAGGAGGTCACCCATCTGGGAACTACTCTCGTCAATATACGTTTATCTTTAAAATTTTAATGGCATCCGATAATTGCGTGTTGGTACCCTCTTGGTTTTATTATCAAAAAAGTGTGGTGATAAAACGGGTCCCACTAGACTTAAAAAAAATAAAAAGGGAAAGCGAAAAAGCTGAAGTCCAACTCAGTCCACGTCAAGGGCTGCTTCGTACGTTGCTCCATTGTTCACGTGCATATTGTTGGAGATAACCCGTGAAAGATCTAATCTAGACTACGGAGGACTGTAACCGCGTTGTGAAATGTCGCTGTCGTAGCTCGAATAAAAATGTTGGTGATCGTCTTTTAGGATTCATGTGATTCGACTTCTAATGCGTTCTCGTTGATTGTTAGTTAGAAGAGTGAAAAACTTTGTCCAAGTTAAAAACCGTTAATGAGAGATTAAGGTAGAGACAGCGAGATGTTTAAAGAATATTTGTCGGAGAAATCTTTTGCTTAACCTGGAAAAGGAATGAGATGGGTATAAGATGAATGTGAAATATCATTGGATTTTCGGATCAATTTACGGAGTTGGTGTATATAGAGGGTACATATAAACTGAAATTTGGTTTAATTCTAAAACTATTTATCAGCCACTAACAATCAAATGTTAACTCGAACTAACTCTAATTATATTATATATTCACTAAGTGCATTAACTTAGGCTCCGTTTATTTTGGCGCATCATTAGCTCAAGGAAAATGTTTTCCCTCAAATGAGGAAAATTGACTTCCCTTTCAAAATGGGGGAAGTCGTGATTCTAAATAGCTTAAAAACCTTGGCGGTTACCATTACGCAAATTGAGATCGAATCAAAATAAATCAGACTGTACTGTAGACATTTAATGTCAACAACGAACAAGAATTAGACTAAATAATTAAAAGCAGCTTGGATACTACTTTATTATTGTTGCAAAGAACAACTTTAATCAAGTTAAATTGTTATATAATATTATAGAAAAAAATTATCCAGGTAATATTTTATTTTGTTACTTAATATATATTGTATTATTACTTATGTTGTCCTATAAAAAGATATAAAATGATTGGTGAAAAATATTTTTTTTAAAATATACACGAAGACATCATAATGAAGAATTAATTTTTCCTTTGAAACAAATAATGGAAAACCCCATTCGGAATTTATATGTCCGTGGAAGACCTTTTCCAAAGAAAAATCAATTCCTAAATTCTACTTTTCCGTCAAAACAAACGGAGCCTTAGTGTTTACAGTTTTAGAGCCTACAACAACAATAACAACAGCCCAGTGCCTCAAAGGGCTCCCGCATCAGCAAGGTTTGGGGGGGTAGATGTACGCAGCCTTCCCCCTTCCGGGGCTGCCTTGGAAGGAGGCTGTTTCCGATGATCCCCAACCTAATAAGCTTGTCAACCGCAATGACGCCTTGCAGCCTGGGCTGGTGCGCTGTCAATAAATATTTTTAACCCCCGAAACAGATATTTAAAACGGGGAACGTCATATATACTAATATTTTTTTAGTTAGATAAATATTATAAATTATTAATATTGAGCCTTATAGTTCGAGGGTCCTTGTGGTTTTGGGATCTAAGCAGCTACTTGCATTGTTTGAGATTTTAACGAGCCTAATCCTACGTAAACTTCTAATACAACATTACTTAGAATTGGTGATACATGGAGTATTATTACTAATGGTGACTTTTATATTTACTCGTATTCTCATTTTTTAATTAAAAGGTAGGTAACTTAATAACTATTATATCAACTCCAACAGCTTTTATAATACAAAATTATTTTATTTTTGGGCCTATGGGTATATGTCTAGTCCAAGCCCATTAATAAATTTTGGGCCCGATGGGCTTGGTCCGTTAGACGTTGTGGTAGGTCGAGGGATGAGCAAGCCCAATTGTCAGGCCCATTTAAAGGAAAGGATTGCTGACAAAGTGGTAAAATGAAGAGAGGGAACGAAAATGTTTTGCATTATAACCAGCCCGGGTTCCCTACGGATATAGCCTAGTGGGTGATGACGGAATATGATAGGTACCAACAATACGACCCGAGTTATATCTCCGCTAGAGATACTATTTTGTGGATCTCCTCTAAAAAAATTTGTGGAGTATTACTCATCAGGATCTTGTCTCAGTAATAAAATGTAAGTGAGGGGATAGAGTGTTGCTTTAGGTAAAAAAGTTTAGAGTTTAATTTTTCATTTTAAACCTCTCTTTCAGAAAATCTTTGACTTAACTGACTCTTGTAGTATGTGGATTGTCATATGAATTAAGGTTTACTGGGTTTCTTGTTAGTTAAAAAAAATAAATAAATAAAAATTTGCGGGGAATGTATTTGCATTACCATTGTAAAGAAAAATAAAAAGAAATCAGCCCGGATCCCGACCCGACTCCCGGTCCGAAAACCTGAAGAGCAAGCAAGCTCATCCGACGAACATTAGGGTTTAGATTTCTAGGGTTTTTCCGATTCTGAATCAAAATTTCCTTCTTTTCAAGATCCAAATCCGAGCAAATCACTGCTGAATTCGACAATGTCGACGGGAAAATTGTGCAAACTCAATACTTCGCTACGATCCCTGCACCAATTGCGGCGATCTATCTCGACAATTCGAGCTCTGTCGAAGCCCATTCCGCCGCAATCTCCGCCGTTGATGCCGCATGTCCGCCGCTACACTGGTGGCCGTCGATTTGAATATCCTGAACGGTAATTTTGTGCTTTAGTAGTGTGATTTTTAGCTTGTTTATTGTAGCTGATTGGTTTATTGAGTTATTTACATCTTCGGTCCTTTATGTTTTTAAATTTGTTCAAATTGCAGACTTTTTAAAGTTTATTCAAGCTGTTTCTTTGTTCAAAATGATTCACTGTCGCCTATTTCTTTAATTTTTACCCAATTCTGGTCACTATGTGGGGGACTAATTTTGTGGTAAAAAAAAATACGAAGGACCATTTTGAACTAAAGAAAAAATGAGGACTAAATCGAACATAGTTATAAAAATGAGGGACAAATTTTGCACCAAAGTTATAAAAATAACTTTGTTGGTGTATAAAATCATTCTCAAGCTTTTACCTTGCAACCTAAGCTTTTGGGATGCTTGGTTAGTTGTAATGACATTATTGCCTTTGTCAACTAAGAGGTCTCAAGTTCTAATTCCAATACCATCACTAGAGGAACATACCCAGTGCCCCAAGGGCTCCCGCCTGCGCAGGGTCGGGGGGGTGTACGCAGCCTTCCCCCTTTAGGGTGTTAACCTGAAGAGAGGCTGTTTCCGAGTCCCTCCAACCTGAGGGTGAGGACTTCCAAGGAGGTCATCCATCCTAGTACTACTCTCGCCCAAGCACGCTTAACTTCGAAGTTCTAATGGGATCCAGTGACGGCGTGTTGGTACCCTCTTTGGTTTCCAATACCATCACTCTAAATGTTAAAATAATTCGTCTACAATGTATAAAGAGGGACAATTGTACTATCCACGCTTTAATCTTAATGGGCATTTGTGTGAGGGACATGTTAGACTATTGAACCATCCTTGGACTGTTGCCTTATAGCTTAAGCTTTGGATTTGCCACTCGACAAATATTAACAATGTATTATTGTAATTGGGGTAGATTTCAATGGTTTTCCTTATTTTATCAATTCGTGTGTTTGGGATAATAATGTCCATTTATTTGTGTTTTTTGGTTGGTTAGTGTTGTGTTGTGTCTGTTGTAATTCATACTTGGACTTCACATGATAGAATACAATTTGGTTGAGAGCCGTTATACAGTAATTGGGGAAGACTATATTTGTTAGGCAATGCCAGGCTCCAACTATCCCAAAAACCTGAGTTGTTGGTTGAAAGATGAAGCATTATCTTATGCTCTAATATGCCACTTCATGCAAATACCCACTGCACTTGAAGTGTGGATGGGATTCAACCTCTAGACCTCTTAATCAAATTGGCTATGATACCAAAGAATCAACTATTAGAAAAACTTGAGCAGTTAGATGAAGGGCTTGGAATGATTTATACCCTAAGAAGCCACGCATACAGATTACATGACAGGAAAATTGTGGGCTATTCGGCTCTGTTCAGGAATGTAGAAATTTACCTCTAGACTTGGCAGAAGATCTTGAAAAAGTCTAATACATCCTTTTATGTTTTCATATAAAGAATAACCCAAGCCAAGATTATCCCAGAATCCCCCAATATGACATTCATGTTCCTGTTCTGGTGCTCGAATTTCACTTGTTCTAAATGGATTACTTGTAAGACTAGGTATGAGAGGAGGACAGCCATCAATTGGGGTGTGCGGATGGTGCCAGAGCAAGAAGCATATGTCATTGAGCGGTTTGGGAAGTTCAACAAGGTTCTTGACGCGGGAATTCATGTATTGATGCCTGTCATTGATCGAATAGCATATATACACTCGTTAAAGGAACAAACAATCCCAATCCCGAACCAGGCTGCTGTTACTACGGACAATGTCAGCGTTCATATAGATGGTGTTCTCTATGTGAAGGTACTTATTTATCTTGTTGCTGTTCACATTACTGAAGTGTAGAGGCGGCAAATGCATTGTGTCATGTCACGTTCTTGTTCATTTCACATGAAGGGTTCTAGTAAATTGATGACACAACACCCATTTATTAAAAAGTTCAGAAACTCTAGCCTAACGGTTACCCATTTAATTATATGAGTGAGATTTGGTCAAATGCAAGGTTGTCAACCTGCAAGTATGCCAGCAATATGCTCTTAAAATTGACAGTAGTAATAAATACATGACATAATTTATAGTTGTACAAAAAATAATAAATTAACATAATCAAATATGGTTTAAATTTTCTCATACTAGCATAGGCTAAAAGGACATATATAGAGAAGTAACAGTAAACAACTCGAATAATTTGCACCACTCTACATAACTACATAAACTAGTTAAACTTGTTAAACCTGGTTGACCTGATCTAGACTTAATTTCAACCCATTTACTTAAATGGGTTGATCGTGTCAACCCAAGTATATCCTTACCCTAGAAACCTTGAGCCAAATCCTTTTTCTCTTGAGTAGTGTCAGATTTTTTTTGGAGGGGGTTCAATAGTAGCATCAGCTTTTGCTGGTCTTAACTGGTGTTTAGCAACTGAATTCGGTTATGACAGTGTTCACTCAACATCGCTATACTATTTTGTAGATTGTTGATCCAAAGAAAGCTTCTTATGGAGTTGAGGATCCTCTTTTTGCCGTCACACAACTTGCGCAAACTACAATGCGTAGTGCTATAGGAAAACGGACGCTTGACAAGACCTTTATGGAGAGAGACAACTTAAATGCAGAAATTGTGGTAAGATACCATTTGGTGACTATAGCTTTAAATGAAACATACCAATGTATTTGAGGTGGATACTATCTAAATTTGGAATTCGTTGCAGGAATCTATTAGTGAGGCTGCTGCAAACTGGGGTCTCGTTTGTCTTCGTTATGAAATCAGTAAGTTATGCTTTTACTCATTCTTAGGGCATGTTTGGTATCTTTTTTGTTTTCCATTTTTAGTTACTGTGAAATGGAAAACCGTGTTTTGGAGATGAGCTGTTTGTATTTTTTATTATAGTTTTAATTTCTGCACCCTTTTAAAATCTCAAAACAGGAAATAGAAATTGGTTTATAGTTTTTAAAAAAAAAAAATTAAAACTGAAAACAAAAAATGATATCTAACAAGCCCTTAGTTCCCTCTCGTAATCCGATCTCTGATGTCGTCTTATGAGCTCCATTTTTAACTCTTCAGGGGATATTATTCCTCCGCCCGGAGTGAAAGATTCAATGGACATGCAAGCTGAAGCAGAACGAAGGAAAAGAGCTGTTATCCTTGAGGCAGAAGGTTATATGATTTGATTTTTCGTCTTCTTGTGAACTGTGATTTCAAATTTGTTTGCCTTGGCATTTAGGAATGTCTCAATAATTTGCAAAATCACGTAATTATGTTGTAGCTTGATGGAAAATATGAGAGTGCTTATCATTGAAGGTGACGTGTGATCGGCAGGAAAAAGACAAGCTACGATATTAGCATCTGAAGCTGAAAGGCAAGCCATCATCTTAGCCTCAGAAGCTGCCAGAACAGACCAGGTCAACAGGGCCGAAGGTTAAGTCTTAATAACTTTGTAAATTTGACGGGAACATTCTTGTGCATTACATGTCATCCAGAATCTTGACTAGGTTGTGAATGATGCTAGCCGGTTTGTTGTAAAGCTTGAACGGTTTAGCTTGTTTTGAACTCAAACAGAGTTGAGTGGAGAGTCGCATGCCGAGACTAGTAAAGCTCGAGTGCAATTGCTAGTGAGCCTCAACGAGGCGATCTGAGCATATAAATGAGTTATGAGTCTATAAGTGCCAATCTTGCCAAGTTCACGACTTAATGAGCTTGTTGAGTTAGATTCAAGCTCAACCAAAACCAAGCGGAGTTTGAGCTCATGACAAGTTATGCCTGAGCCGAGTGGAATGTTGGTGAATTGAGCCCAGTTAGCTTGCCTCATTTACACCCCTATTCTTAACCGGCATCCTAACAGCTTCTTTGTGGGGTGTTATTCTCTATTGTTCAATTATGCAGGAGAGGCACAAGCAATTCGTGCCAGAGGTATGGCTACTGCAGATGCGATCAATTCGATGTCTTTGTCCCTCGGAAGACATGGAGGCCAAGAGGTACTTGTTTTTCAATTAGCTCTAGGTTGACAAAATCACAGTTCGGTCGTAGCGTTACATAAGTGAGGTATCCGGAATATTACGTTGTGGGTTGTGGCAATCATTCTCAAGTTACGTTTCTTTTGAAGGGAAACATTAGTTGTCTTTTGAGCCTTTTATTTGCAAAAATATAAATGAATTACCATTCATCATTACATTTACAAATATATATTATATTTGCATGCGCATGCGTGTATTTGCGCTTATGTTTTTGTGGAATCCTATCACAAAAGTATTATGTCATAACGGAAAACGGTGAGTGCAAAATCCGTTCTGTGACACCTATCTTCTATTTGATTCTATGGTGTTTTTGTGGGATTTACAGGCTGCGAGTCTCAAAATTGCTGAGCAGTATATGCAGGCCTTCAGTAAATTGGCTCAGGAGGTAAATCATGAACCACTATGGGGGTGCTTACTCCGTTAAAAATATCATAGTTTTTCCAATTTGATATTATTTTCTATTTTCAGTTTTTGGTAGTTGGAAACCGAAAATTTGAGTGTTAAAAATGAGTTTCTGTTTTGAGTTTTTGATCTTTCATAAACTCAAAACTAGCTTTTAAAATAGTTCTTTTCTAATTTTTTGTTTTTTATTTTCATTTTTCAGTTAAACTAGAAAAAAAAAAACTTAAAATAAGAAACCATTCCTTAAAAAAAAAAAAAAAAAGTTTCCAAAATTTAATCTTTAGTTTCTATAAAACAAAAAACTACAAATAGAATACTATACCAAATAGGCCTTGTATTTTGGGGTTTTAGTTTTTGCCGAAACCTTGTAACTGAACAACAATTCAAAATCAAAAAAAGAAAAACTCCAAAACTTGGACTTATAGTTCCAAATAATCTAAAAAATGAAAATATGAATTGATATCAAACATGCCCGAAAACTTTCTAACCCAGTGTCTTTTCTAGGAGAATGCGTTCAAGAGACCCAATTTTCCAATTTTTTTTGTAAATCATGGTTTTTATTTCCCCATTTTACTAACTTGGAAACACCTTTCCCTTTCTATTCTAGTTTTCTTTCATAATTGCAGAATCATTTTTTTCGTATTTTCTAGATTGAGAACTCGTTTTCTCTTTCATGACAAACTAATTATTGTTTCACGTTTTTTGTTATTCAGTCTACGACCGTGCTGCTCCCTTCGTCAGTATCCGATCCTGCTAGCATAGTGACTCAGGCTCTCACTTTATACAAAAGCTTGGCCACCAACAAACCGTCCAAAGATTTCAATGAGAATTCCAACATAAAATCATCTGAGAAATTTGACGACGAGGCTTCATCAAGAGAGATCGAGGACGAAGATCCCTCATCTGGAATAACAGATGCCACTGCACCAGAAAGACCGGGTTTTTCGCTTCAAAGCCCCAAGATATCCGATTAAGGTAAAAATCCCATCTTAGATTTCATTTCCGAGCTTCGTTATCTGTCAATTCGTTTCCGCCCTTCATTTATTATGATGGATATAGAGATGACAAAGTTGAAGAGAGTAGATGCTGATTTTGTGCTTGGTAAGTTAATATTCATCTTTTGGTTAGATGAGCCGCTCAACATTTTTCAACCTTAGTTACCCAAAAAAGGAAAAACCATTGTTATACGAAAGCAAAAGAATGTAAAGAATGAGAAGAAACGAGTTCGCGATTTTTCTTCGGATATTTTTGGCAATAATAAGAACTTCTGTTGATGGCAAGTAAATTTACAAAGATTGGAGAACTGTGAACTGGAAATTTTCATGGGGTTTCTTGCTTTTTTGTCCCTCATTCCTGTATCTGATCTTCTACCCTGTTGAAGAAGTTAACTAGCAATTTTATGCAAGGGACATGAGATTCGAGGACGTAAATAAGTTCGATTTGTGGGTTTTCTTTTTTGGTAAATGAGTTATCTAGGCCCGGTTAAGCCTACCTTGAGTAACTTATTTTATATTATAATATCAGTTATTATGTGAGTGTTTACATTATGAATGTAGTATATAAGTTGGTATCTTTTCAATTTTGAATGGTGATATAAGGTAGAAGTAAATTGATAATGTTATTAATTTTTAAAAGGGGTGAGCAAACAAATGGGGGCTCCAAGCAATCGTTTTGTTGTTTGGGGTCTTACCAGCCCTCTTTGAAATGAGCGTGATATTGTGCCTCTTTGGTATTTATTCATTTTTGTTGTGGTATTTGGATATTGTGCTTCTTTGGTATTCATTGGGTTCAATATGAATCTGTAGCTGTTTTTAAGTGGGGATCTTTAAAGTTGGTTCAACTCAAGCATAGTGGCAGGAATGTCGTGTTATTCCCTTGTTAGTGTAAATAAGCATAAGTTGGGATAGCACCCTGTAGAGATAAGGTTGTGTGTATCTTACCCCTTTAGACTCTGCTGTCGCAAGAGCCTCTATAATGCACTGGGTGGTTGTATCAAACGCATGGTTTTTTGAAAGGTAAGTTTCTCTGCGTTACGTGTAGTTTAGTATTTAAAGGTGAGCTTTTATGGGTGAGTTGCATCGCTTTGGACATTGCTGCTTCATGATCTCGATTATGGTGCATCATATCCTTATTTGATAGTACATATTCGACCGTTGATCAGAATGAGCTAAATGAGATCTAATAACAATAGCATGATCGTAAAGTCTGTTGCCTGATAACACAACACAAAATTATCTAAACACGACGTAGTACGGCTTGATCTTGACCCAAGTCTGATATGATTTCTCATTTTAAGCAAATTTTAGTAGTAAATACTTCTCGTATACTTAACTAATATAACATCACGCATTTGTCATCCCGGATCAATGTTTTATTATTTGCAAACAGGGACTAAAATGAAGCACGATGTATGTTATACGATTTCATTAAGGACAGCAAAATTATCCAAACATAAGTAACCTAAAACAAATGAAGAAACCGTGTCGGAAAAAGAATGTAAAATAATTGATTTGTCTTAGACTGAACTATCCTATCTAATCTAGACTTTGGGCGTTTCTACTGTATAAAATTTTTGCCTATGTGTCGACACACAGGTCGGTGATTTTTGAGTACATACTTTGTGATTTTGAGTACATTATGAGTACAATTCTTCACCTACAGAATTTTACTTTTCTTCACCCTAAAATTTCCCAATCTAGGCTTTTGTTCGAGACAGATATTTACAATTTTAAATAAGCTCATAACATCAAATCAAGATTGTACCTAAATCTTTTTAGTTAAAGAATCAGTTTTATTCTATAGATTTGTTTGAAATTTAAAATATGTTAAACTAAGGTTTAAAATAAAGCATATAATATGAAATTCTGACAAAAATATTTTTCCTTTTATGAAGGAAAATATTTTCCCCTTTAATTGGGGAAAAATCAAATAAGAAAATATTTTTCATATTTATAGTCATTGATATGAAGTTATATAATAAAATTAAAATAGAAAAGATTTTCAAGGACAAGTCACTAAGAGAATAAAAAAAAGTCCCACAAATTTTGCATTTCTCCCTCGAGAGGCGCACAACAAAAAAAACCACTAATGTCCATATTTACTCTGTTGACTTTAATATTTATAAATTTTTTTTTTTTAAGATAGTTTATTTTATTTTATAATAAAATTAATCTCATTTTTTTATTTTTTACCAGCGTGTGTCACCAAATGGAGGACCAATTCTATTAAATTAAAATAAAATTACAAATGGTACGAACTATATTGAACAAAAAAAATAAATAAATAAAGAGACAATTTGCAGAATCATACAAATATTAAAGATTTCGAGCATAAATAACTCCAAATATAGCCAAGCCAATATTGGAATTTCAATTAAGACACCTAATTTTAAGATCATAAAAGTTCTAAATTTAATTCAAACACCTAATTTTACTAAGTTTCTAAATTTAGGCCTTTCATTTCTCTCTATAAAGATCCCATTTTACCTCATTGCAATGCAACCTCCTTTGTTTGAGTAATAAGAACATACATAAATAAGCACATTCTCCTAGGCGGCCTCCTCTTATCTCCGAAACTCGCCCGTCGGTCCCAGTTTATTCGAAAAGATAATCATGGGCGGTTGTGCGAGCAGACCCAAGGACTTGGCCACCAACGAGCCCGCCCCCGCGGATGCTCCTACTGTTGATAAGCCCGAGGCTGAGCCTGTTGCACAGGTAATTGCATTTCGCAATACAGTCACTAAGCAGGGTAATGCGAATATTACGTAACGGATCAAAATGATCACATCGGATTTTTGGTGGAATATAAATTGTTTCTAGGGTTTTGTTTGTTTTGACAAACAAATAATTCTTAATTTTATTATTTCTTTGGATAACGTCATAGCAACAACACAAATATTGAAAATATTATCCTTATAAATCGTCTTCCCCTCTACGAAAGGGGAAAACGTTCTCCACGATAATATTAAGTCATATATCTCATTTCAACCTTAACTTGGCTACTGTAAATGTCATACGAATTTATATAATTAAATAAAAGTTTTAACTAGAAAGACATATATTTTTGATTGAAAACCAAGTTGACTACGTTGACATTATATTCCCTCTCGTGGTACCCATGTCAGAGAAAGATATTCTACCATTCATACACAACTTACCTGCATATTTTACAAGAGATTGTTTCTGAGATTTGAACATGTAAGGGCCAATCCCGTGCGAAAATGCAGGAGAATGATGGAGGTGAGGTCAAGACGGAAGAGCCCTTGGTAGATCTTACCAAGCCAAAAGAGGAGGCGCCCGAGAAGGAAAAGGAGTCCTCGGAATCAAAGCCTGCTTCCGAGGCACCCGACTGCAAGGTTGAGGAGAAGCCTGAGCCCAAGAATGCTGAGGTGGCAGCTGCTGAAGCTCCCGCTGAGTCAGCAAAGGATGCGGAAACACCAAGTGAGGGTACAAAATCAGATGATAAGAAAAGCGATGAACCTCTCGTTACAGTGTAATAACAAAGAATATTGGGTTTGATGTAACGCAAATGAAATTATCAAAATTGAAAAGGGGAAAGCATGAAGCCCGAATTGTTTTATAGTTGACCTTGGATTTCGGGTTCAGGATTCGTGTAGCAAGATCTTCATCGGGCAAAAAAAAACATTATGTTTTCTCTGTGATTGTCATATGTATGTGTGTTTCTTTTGTGTTGCTATATATTACTAAATATTTAATATCCTCTATGAGTTATGTTTAATGCAACATGCAGTGCTCGAGCCAAGACCAACTAGCTTGTTTAGTATGCCAAGCCCGAGCCTGTACCTGTTGAAGCTCGAGTTCATAGGCTCGTGAGTATACACGGGCCTAAACGAGCGTGTCTTAGTATAATTTATTAGCTTAAATATGCTCAATTGAGCATAGTTTTAGATTCACTGAGCTAAGCTCGAGCCTCAACAAGCCCAAACAAGTTTAAATTAAGTTTAAACGATTCTAAATAATACAAGATTAGTTTGGAACTTGTTAAGCTAGTTCAAACTTAGCCAAGCCGAGTAGAGCTTGAACTTGAAGTTTTCAAGCTCAATGAGCTACGAGCCAAGCCCGAACGAAGCCTTAAGCCCATTGCGCTCAGGCTTGGCTCTGCTCATCAACACCCCTATATAGAACCTTTGGATTAATCCTTCAAGATCAATATATAATGAAATGAGACTAAAGAAAACTGGGTGATTTTCTGGAACAAATACGTTTCAATTCAAGGACAACTCGAATTATATCAGATGTGGCTAAAAAACTTTTAACAAGATAAATAACAAGGTAAAAGATTAAGAAAGTGACACTACGTTCCCTGTGACAGATAATCTACAAAGATCACTCTCTTAGAGTACCAGACCTGTTGGGACAAATTGTTAAAAAAACTAGTTTTTATAAGCATCTTTTATAGAAGCACTTTTGTCAAAAGTGCTATAAATAGGGACATTTTTGTCTGAAAATTTTTGAAGTTCTGCTTCTAATTCTACTTTTACATTGTTTTTCTGTTTTCACCGTTTTCCTATTTGTACTTCAAAATAGAAACACAATACTTTTTTCCCAAAAAATAAGCATAGCCAAACAAGTGCATCGTACTAGGGATACAATTTCAAGCTACAAAACTCGGTCAAAAGATTCTTTTAGAGTGCAAGATAGGAAAGGTAATGTGATCACTAACCTGCTGATGCAGCTATTCCTTTCGCCGTGAGAACGTACAGGACCAGTTATCGAGAACGCGGATGCCTCACGATCCTCGCCGGATGCTGAAAGACACTTAACAAATAACCAAGTCTGGTTTCTTGACACGCATTCATTTCTAACTCACATATGCGAGTCCCAATCAACAAGTCGTGTTATATGCCGCACATGGTATCAAGGGTTAACCAACTCTACTATCGTAAGTTCTGAACTAAAGTTAGGCTTCGTTTGTTTTTACAAAAAATCATTCCATCTCAATTTTATTGTTTTTTTATATTTTATAGCAACCAACCTCAAAATACGGAATGGAGGAGAAATTTTCCTTCAAGGAGGGGAAAATGTTTGTTATCATAATCTCACACATCATATGCTTCATTTCAACATTAAAATTTGGCGAACTGTGAGCCTCACACAAATTTATAAAAGAAAAATATTTTCTTTAGATAGACAAAAACTTTTGAGAAAAAATATTTTGTGAGGAAAAAATTTCGAAAGGAAAATGTTTTCCATTGAATCAAAATAGCTATCGACTCACTAATAACATCCGAGACCAAAAGACAAGGAGGACGCCAGCGCCATGCACCAAGCACAGGATAGTACCATGGAGTACGAGGAAATATGACATTATTTACTGAAAACGTAGAAAATCCTTCAGCTGCAAATACAATGCCAAAAGAAAAGAACCAATGTATCTTAAGACTGCTCACAAAGAGATAGTAAAACATCACAACATGAATTTGCAAATGATGTATTATTGGATTGGCATCGCGTTTTACATAGATATAACATCTTTTTAGTGGTAAGAAGGTATAACATTCTTAGAGGAAGACCAACGACATTAGGAGGGGGAGATAAGCCTCAAACCCAAGACCTCATGCTTGGGAGTGGGTAGCCTAGATACTACACCAAACCCAATAGTTCAAGTAGATTAACATATAACCTTTTCTAAGGTAACTCAGGTGTCCAGACGGTGGCCCCTAGGAATCATTTGCACCGAATGGGCAAGATTCAATCCCTAGACCTGACACGAAGATGAGGCACACGCTCATTATTATATACAATTTGCATCAGGGTCGTCAGTGTAACTATCGTAGTTCCACCATATAGTGCATCAAGATAGGAAGGAAAATATGAACGCGAGGAAACACAAAGATCATGCCGAGTTGCTCAGTTCACCGATTCTATTATCTGCAGAGATACGCTCTTCGATCTTATTATCATCATCTGGGACAGCTAAAATAACGAGTAGAAACAGCAAAGGGTAGCTGATTGTAGTAAGACACCAGTTTACAATGAGCTGGTTAAGGTATGACACTTTATGAACGTCTATTTGCCAGGCTACCGCTGCCCCTGCACTTTGTACTCCCTTGTAGAACCCGCTATACCTGCACCCATTAGGATAAACCTATGTTACTTTAACTCTCTATTATGCCCTGAAGTGTCGGTGTCAGATAAGGGTACTTAGACATTGATATGACACTTAGAATTAGAAAAAGATCATACAAGTTTCATCACCAGTAATCAACAGAAGCAACACCCGCAATTAGGGGTACAAATGAATCATGAGCCATCGCGAGCCAGCTTGCTCAACTTGAAACGCTCAACTCACTTCAAGGGTGAGCCAAGTCGAGATGGCTAATTTAGCTAAGGAGTTGAGCCCCATCTTGATAAAGCTCTCGTCCAAGGCTTGCGAACCTAAACGAGTTAATCTTGAGCTAAGTTATGGGCTTAAATGTTGCAAGTTCCAAGATGAGAAAGTCTGAGCTTATACAAGTCAAACTCTAGCAAGCTTAAAAAGGCGTACCTCAACACTCAAGCCTAAAGGAGACTAAACGAGTCAAGATCAATCAGGTTTCCATCTCAACTGAGTCAAGCCAAGCTAGAGCTCAAGGTCTCCAAGATTAGCGAACTTCAAGCTAAGCTTGGGCCAAGCAAAATCTTGGAGTCTGACAAGCTTTGGCTTGGCTTGACTTATTTACACCTTTACCTAGAAAAAGTATGACACTTTTAACGCCTATAACGAAGTTTAATTTTTACCTGCTAAGTGTCTCCGAATCATCAGCCAACGCACCAATGATCCAGTACACCATACTCTGGAACATGGCATCCAGCAAACCATAGCTAAAATACAACAGAAATGGCCCTGCATAAGCACCACCAGAGTCCTTAAAATCCAATTTTCCCAATGAATTACCCTTCGGGTACCTCAACTGATTGGCCAGGCCACCTCCCCAAATAGCAGTCCCAAGCAACCCAACAACCAAAATCCCGAAAATGCCCCTCTTTCGCCTACTCCGAAAGCTAAAATCCATCAAATACCCAATCCCCGCAGACCCCACCATCTGTGCACCCCAATAGAATACATTGTTAAACCCTCTAGTCCTCAGATTAAACAACTCTCCATTCACATTATTAAACTGGTAAGTGTAAAAGAAATTGCTCCCCCATGCTGCAGGGAAAATCAATAGCATTTTCCAACTCAAAAACAACTTTGCGATCTCAATAACTTCAGTATTCACATTAGAGTACCTAATGTTAGTACACCGAGTACCATCATCTCGAATCACCTTACTTGGTGGCAAAATTAGCAATGATAAGAGACATCCAAAAGCCATAAAACCCATAAAACCAATATATGTACCATCATTAACAGAAGAAGCCTCTGCCCGATTATAATTCAAGATAAATGGTATTAACCCTCCAATGACACCACCCATATTGAAGATACACCAAAATATCGAGATGTAAGTCCCTTTACGTGTCGTACTAGGATAAGATGTCATAATCGCTCCTTGCCCAGCCCAAAGTAGGCCAGCCCCGATCCCCAAAAGGGTGCCAGAGACGATAACAAAGGGTTGGTTGTGGTGGTGGTTGTAGTTAAGGAAGGATCCTGCATAAAGGCAATAAGTTGAACAACCCGCAATTAGAGTGAGCCTGGGGCCTAAAATGTTGTAAATGCCACCACCCAGAATCCCAAACACCGCAAAGGCAGTGTATAAGGCGGTGTTAGCGTTGTTTGCAGCCGTGTGATCCACCTGGCCACCGCCACCCATGCCGGAGAGTGCATTGAACATGCCAGGACAACAGAAGCATACTAAGCCTATGAGAATGACCTGAATTAAGGGGGAGTTGGACCTGAAAATGTAAGTTTTGTCAAAAGAAAGGAGATGTTAAAACAAGAAATTGAAAACAAAAGTGAAACGAGAAGTCCCTCTAATCTCTCTGTAAATCAATATAAGCGCATGAAAATATTCATGATCTTTACCTAACAAATTCAACTTTTAGGATAGTTAGTTCCTTAATATCAAAGCCAAGGGCAACCAATTTGTTAAGCGCTCCTTTTAAAAAATAATTATATTTGTTGGCTTCTACCACATTATCCCCAATTATAACGGAAAAAATAGCAACTATGTGTAATAAATTTCAGGGGCATATGTACAAATATATAATATATAGAACTCATATATTAATTTTGCTTTGTACAAGCACCTTATATATTAATTGATATTACACTATAAATTATATTATTCCAAATGTCTTGAGCTGACTTGTGCTGTCTGGACATCTCCGTTATAATAAAAAGGGGCCCTAATCAAAACTTGCTTGTAATAATATTGAAGCCTTTATTGACTGAAATATTCAAAGTTTGAACCCCAACCACCCTCATTCTCATGTAAACATAATTCAAGCAAAAGATATAAGGTGAGTATATGCCTTATGTCCATGCTTCAATTCCAGTAACCGTTCGCATGAGGGTTGCATCAGATTACAAACCTATTCCTATGACTTCACCAACAGCTTACCTTTTTGAAGTAGTTATGTTACATCAGCAAATAAACGAGAGAATTGCAATCTTAGCATGCCTCAAAAAACATTGTTGGTGGAAAAATACATTATCGGAACATATCAGAATATAAAACTACTCCTAAGTCATACCTTACCCTTTGCCCCCTGTTTGGCAACGGGGTAAAGAGGGGTAAAAGGGGGTAAGGGTAAAGAGGGGTAATTTTCTACCCCTGCTTGGCAAAGTTATTCGAAGGGTAAAGGGGGGTAATTTTTTACTCCCTTTACCCCCATTACCCCTCTTTACCCCCAATTTCTTTAACCTCCAAAGTGGGGGTAAGGGTAATTTTTAAAAAAAATTTGACACTTTTACCCTTACTTTAACTCTAATTCTCTTTACCCTTACCCCTTTACCCAATTGTCAAATAAGGGTAACTTATTTACCCCTCTTTACCCTTACCCCTCTTAATTTGACATATCCAAACAAGGGTAGAATATTACCTTACCTTTTCCCCTTTACCCCTCTTTACCTTTACCCTCGTTTACCCCTCTTTACCCTCCTTTACCCTGTTGCCAAACAAAGCATTAAGCTTTCGGAATTGTGAAATCTCACAAAGCCTTAGACCTCGTACTGACAAAATTAGAATAAATAAGGTCCACGTATAAACTTAAGAGTTATATCCTTACATTATTTAACATTAAATAAAGTAACCCAATAGATTTACACATTGATCTCCACTGAATTACAGCCCCAATATAAGACAATTTGAATGTATTCACACCTAAAGTTCTGAACAAAGCAGTTCCTCCATTAACATCAACATGCAACATCGGCAAATACATAAGAGAATCTCAATGTTACATACCTGAAACCGTACTTCCCCATTTTTGCTGCATCCATGGCTGCAGATGATGATTCTTCTTCCCCTTAAAAACCCATCTTGAATTAAAGAACAGAGAACAAGAACAAGAAAAGAGAAATTATACGGCAAAATTGAAGGAGATCAAATCGGGCACGGTGTTGAATATTATTCGATGTTTTGTAGTGAAAGCATTTAAGGGTTGAGTTCAAAGAGTAAGGATAGTGAATTTGTATACGACTTTTCTTTCTGTGATGATAATGAAATCAAGAATAAGATGCTGATTGAATTGATTGACAAATTTTTCTTCGGATTTAATGGGGAGATTTCAAAATTCCATTACCCAGTGTGACCAAAAAGTGTTTAGAGAGAATCACATTGAAAGTGATCCATTTGTTGCGGACTCCCATGTGTCAATATTCTACCAAGTAAAAAGATGAATATATGAGTCTGCTAGATTATTTATTAATATTAATTGGGTTTGTGATGGGTATTAACATGCTGTCATCGAATTTTATTATAACTCTGAAGTTAAGCGTATTTGGGTGAGAACGGTACCAGGATGTGTGACCTCCTGAGAAGTTCTCACCCTCAGGTTATGGACACTCGGAAACGGTCTTTCTTTAGGGGTAATACCCTAAAGAGGAAAGGCTGTGTACATCCGCCCCCCAAGACCCTGCTTAGGCGGAAGCCCTTAGGGCACTAGATATGTATGTTGTTGGGTTTATGATGGAACTTCGCTTTGGCTTATATGTTGACCTCGTATGTTCCAGCTCTGTTAGTTGGGTATAAAGGCCTGACAAAATTTAACATGGTATCAGAGCGGGTGGATGATCCGGACTCTTGTTTGACACATCGTGTCCTCAAAAATGGGGGGTACATTTAAATTTGTTGCATAAGGGCCTTTTCGATGAATATTGGATCCAATTGGATGTAATTCCCAAAATGGATCAAAGAAGACGAGGGATGCGTTTGTTGGTAAACTCACATGTGAGGAGAAGTGTTAAGGACTTCACGTGTGAATATAGTATCCCACATAAGAACTGTGAGAGATAAGAGTTTAACATATAAACCTGGTGACCTATTACCAGTTGATTTTGGATGAAATCCCGATTGGGCTTATATGTGGGTCTGGTATATTCTAATTCCGTGGGTTAGGCCTAAAGGCCTAGTGCAATTTAACAACCTTCATTACGATAGTTATCATTTAAATATATTTGTTTTGTATTATTATAAATTTTAATTTGATACATATCAAATAAGGTTATATTTCAAAATCGATTGGCAGTGGGTGAATAGCTTCTATGGTACATATTTTGGCATTTTTTCTAATATGCCACAGATGTAGGATGCCTTTTCTCTTTTTGTGATTGTATCATAAATGCAAAACGATTTACAAGTAAATTAAGGATAATGTTATTGTCATTACAAAATTATTATTGCCAAAGAAAGATTGTAGTTTTCAAGGCAATTTTGTGGCTCTCATTGTTTCTAGGTCACACAATTGCTCTTGCAAGTTGCGATAATAATTTTTGTTTTGATAATAACAACTCCTTTATTTAATTACAGGATATTGATAATTTAACATTCTAATATATGTAATGACACATCAAATTTTGAATATTTTATTACTCACCTGTTAAAGAGGTTAATATTTTATCAATTAGACGTTTTTTGTCAAATTTTAGTGAATTTTCATTGGATATTACTACTATGGAATATGGCTCCAATGAGGTATAGGTGTGCTCTTTAATAATCTAGTGACTTTTTGTCAAAAATATTAATATGATACATTATTTCGATATTATATAAGTATTTTTTGTCGAAATTCTGTGAATTTTTTGTAATTCACTAGTTTTTGCAGAAAATATCAAATACTACATCAGTAAAAGAAAATTCACTAGTTTTAAAAAAGCGTAGCATATATCCTTTTTTGGACAATCAAACATACCATATCTCAATAATAAGATGTTTAAACCTTATAATTTCTCATAATATATATTAAAATTAAAATACTTATCGTGATTAATATTTTTTTTTTTCTGAACACGAGTTAAGTGATAAATATTCATGTTGTGAGCAATAATTTTTTTTTGAACACAACTTATTTGATAAATATTTAAACCTTAAAATCAGCCGTTGCTTAAAATGTTTAAAATTGAATAATTCCCTTTTTATAGGCCTCGTTTGGCATGCGGGAAGTATAAATTTATGGGAAGTACATATTTTGGTTTTTTTTTTAGTTGGCATGAAGTAGAAGGGCTAAGGAATTTTCAATTCTTTCAAAACACATAAAGTGACTTACCTAACTCCCATAAGTAAGTTATAATTTCTTCATTTTTAACTAATCTCACAAGAAAGTTTTATTTTCCATTTTGGCAATCAAACAATTTTTTTTACCTACTTTATAAAAATTAATAGGGGAATTAAATTTTCATAAAATACAACTTCAAGCGTAAATTTAATTTATTTGTTAACCAAACAAGACCATATTATAAGAAGATGCATAAAAGACAATCCCAGTTATTTGTTCATCATGAAGAATTTTACCTGAATATGACGGGTTGGCTTAGTATTATGATATTATCTCTTTTGCTTAAAGATATTTATTATTATTGTTATTATTATTATTATATATTATATTATTATTATTATTATTATTATTATCAAACTATATATGATTAGGTGTTAGATATGCTTCAAATTTTTTGAAATAAAAATAATTACCACATGGGTGCGCCGTGCCAAGCCGGGCGCGGGTGACGCGGTGGTAATTTTTTCTGCTCGTTTGGAATATTTGGAATCTATTTATTTATTTATTTTGTTGAGATCTTGAAATCGTTTCCGTGTAGTTCTCATTTCGTTAAAGCAACGTACACTTCAAGGAAAACGCCTTTGACTTTGAACTTTGCAGATTTCTCTCAACTGCATGAATTATCTGTTACAGCTGTTATGCTTTATATATACTGAACTCAATATTGAAAAATATATATATAAAAAAAAAACTGACAGTTAAGTACCCCCTTTTCTCCATTCTCCATTTACTCTCTCTCTTTCAACTTTCACTTGAAATCTCCATCTCTCGACACAGTGAATTTTGAAGCTCTAATTTATAGCTCATTGCTTTTAATTTTTAAGCATTTGTGACGTATTCTAGTCCACCTCTCAAGAGTACACTACAGCGGTGGATGTCGTGTTAACCCTGGGGATCGGAGGCCTCTTAGTCCCGTTGTACCAGTGCGGGGGCATAAACGATTTTGGGGCAGTGGTGTATTCCACGGCGCGGCAACCGTTCTCAAATTTCCGGCTTTGCACATTTGAGATAAGTTCATTTTTTGCTTTGTAAATCTTCGTTATTTATCTAGCTTAAATACTATAGCAATTTCGTTGACCACCCATACTTCTCTATTTTGCTCATCTTTTATTTTTGAGATATATGTCTCCAGAACTCCTTTTGATATTCTAATTCAATTTAATTTAAATTTAATTGTAATTTTTAGATAAGAAAATTTAATCTGTTAGTACTAATTAGCTGATCTTTTGTCAAATTTGTTTTGAAAATTCTTTGCTGTTATTTCACTAATTTTTCCAACATTAGGTTGGTTTGGTCAACATTAGCCAAAAAATACTTCAGTTCTTTGAGAAGGACGTTTAATATTTTTTATCTTAATAAAGATCTTATGTTATTATTGTTAGAGTAAGATTATAATTTATAAGATAATTTTATAATTTTTATTATTTGTAAGACATATTATTACTTTGATAATAATAATTTTTACCTTGTTAATTGCAACTTCTTTTGTACTTAGATATCTTTTCTAAATATATTTAGGGAGTCGTTGTCACGACAAATATTATTAGTGCCAGAACAATGATATAACAACAATAACAACAGACTCAGTGCCTCTGGTGTCAAAATAATGATGTGATTTATAAATACTGAGAGTCAAAAAATTGTCATAAATTAATAATCTTGCATGATAATAATATTACTTTATGTTTAATTTTTCCTATAATTTTTAATTTAAAAGTTATATATATTTAATAAAATGATAAAAAATATAGTATGTAAGGCTTAAAATAGTGCCTTTGTCCAACTTAGCCTTACAATATTGCGGTTCTTGTACGGAACGAGGGAAATTGCAAGGGAATGGCAGGGGTGCTTAATAAATAATGGCAAGTGTACGCCATTTTACAATATTGTTTTGAGTATTTTATTTAAATGCATGTGATATTTGGATAAAAATACTATTTTATAATATTCATGAATCAAAAATACATTAAATTTCAATATACTAATATGATAAAAATAAGAGATATTTTAAATAAATTTAAAAATAGGGTAAATTATATATTAGTACCTCAAGATTTGATGTATTAATTTTTTAGTTTACAAATATTGTGCAATTTTTTTAGTCCATAAGGTTATATAAATTTAATAAAATAATTCCAATAATGACATATAAGGGTGTAAATAGAGGTAGCCCGGCCCGGGCCTCCTCAAAAATGGGGAGGTCTGGCCCATTGGGGACTTTGCCCTAAATGGCTAGTGTTCATTTGGACATTATAATTTATCTTATAATTATATTTTTTATTTATATTATTATAATTATATTTTTTAATAAATTATAATTCATTGTATTTTATAAAAATATATTTATAATTTTATAGGGTACTATTATATTATTATAGTTATATTTTTTGAACAAGTTATAATTATATTTATAATTTTATAAGATACTATTATAATTGTATTGTGGCTACCTCTAAATATAAAACACATTCCATTTTTATTCTTTTATATTATTATTTAAATTATTTTAATAAATTTATGTAACTTTTTAGATTAAAAAATTATTTTATAAAATTTTTTATCTAAAAAATTAACATAATAAATTTCATAATTTTTTTTAATCAGTTAAATCGCAGAGTAGTAATATATAATTTACCCTTAAAATTATCATAGATTAATGGAATAAAATAAAAGTTTATCCAGAAATTCAAAACGCAGGGCCTCCTCCTTCAGTCTACTACTTTCGATCAAGAACACGAAGATGCAAGTACCATCGACTGTTCTTCGCAGCTCAAATGCAACAATCTACGTTGTTTCATCAACGAGTATATCGAAATCGGCAGATACGAGTTCTAGAACCTTCTTGATTCGATTCGGACGCCGATTCCGAGCTCGGTGCTGTCTAAGCGAGAAGCCGGCAGCTATACGGAGCAGTCTCAGGGTTTTGGAGTGGGACAAGCTCTGCGACGTCGTTTCATCCTTCTCCGGCACTTCCCTCGGCCGTCAAGCTCTCAAGGTTTTCGTATTTTCTCTCTCTTTGTATGTTTCAGGAGAGCTTCACTTGTGAGTCTAGTTGAATCCCACATAAAAGTTGTGGGATGGAGTAAATTATTATATAAAGATAGTGTGAGTTATTTATTTAATGCTAATTAATTTTAGAACGAAGCTCACTTATACTTGTACATGAATGTCATGTCATGTCATGTGTGCCAATTTCATGGGTTTTAATTTTTTTTTTTTTTTGTCGTTGTTGCCATTTGCAATTTGATTGTGTTTGATAGATGCCCGAGTAGATATATGAGCAAATAGTAAGAGGACAGTATAATAGGTAATAGATGGCCCGGTCTGAAAAGGGGATAAACTAATGAGACCATCTAAAATGAAAACTGGACTGAAATGAAATAAAAGCTGAAAAATAGACCGGCTTATACAATCCCTATCTCTATATGTAAAGTTTAATCTTCTTTTCCGGCTGGGACCGTCTATTACCTATTGGGCTGTAGTGTTACCTTAGGCCTATATATTTCTTTGGCATGTGTCAGTGTTTTCGTTAAGGGACTAGTTAGCCTAAAAGATTAACTTTATGGATGAAGGGTGGGAAATTATCAAGAACCTTATATGTGAATATAGTTAAAATGTCCCTTATTGGGGATGTGAGAGAAAAGAGACAATGATGCATTCGTTTTTAGAATATTATCTCATTTGAGCTTATATTTGGACTTCATTTGCCTACTCTGAGTGCTGGACTTAAGGTGGTGTGAAATTTTACTGGAATGGTTTTGAAAGTATGACATGCTGCCTCACGGCTATGTCCGTAAGCTCGAAGTGTAGATAATGCACGTACCCATATCCTATTTTATGTTCTCAATTATATTGATGCTAAGAGTATAAGCTCTTATGCTTCAAACTCGTGGTTTTTAGATCAACAAAGCTATGATGCCATGATAAAGAATCAACCATACTAAGTTCACGAGTGGAGGCTTGGGAACTGTTTTGCGGTCTAACATGATCCTCATGCAAATGCCTATTGGGCTTGAAGACTAGATATTGCATAAGCTAACCTCACATGTTGTGCTTTTAATTATATTGATGCCAAGGGGTAGGAAATTGGAATTCGAGCTCATGACCTTATCAACAAAGCTTTGTTATTATATCAAAGAACCAAAAACTTAAAATACATGATTTTATATTCTAAAATAGCTCCTGTGTATATTGTTCATTAACTTTATGCATCCATTTCAGACTGCCATATGATACATCTTGCAGCATAATCATATTAATATATTAAGAATTCAGTGTTGTTTAGATTTGAATTTGGTACCTTAATCTCAAAAGAAGCTTTGTTACTACACTAACAAATCAACTATATCAAAATTCAATGTTTTAGATAAGATTTACGATTGGTTTTATACTTTATTATTTGATGGTTCAGGTTGGTGTTTTCTTTAGGAGCAATTATGGTCGCTTGATCAGACGTACGATGACAGCTTAAGGTTGCTGGAAGAGACGAATGCGGCTGTTGAAATGCATAAGTGCTGTGAAGGGATGTTGGATTTTACTGGCATTGATGTTCTGCTGGTTTGTGCCATATATTTTCCCTTTCATTCACATTGCAGATGCTGTTATTAGAGTATAAACATTCAAGCTTTCACCCATTAGCTTAAACTTTTAGGATAGTTGGTTGACTTGGTTCCTTGGCATGGCATCGGATATCAATACCCACTCTTAATATTGAATAATTTCAATACATGCATAACGATACCTGTGTATTATTAGTGCTTGAAGTTCAAGCCCAATGCGTATTCACTTTTTTTTTTGGGTTGTTTGGTGGTGGGGTGGGGGGGGGGGGGGGGGGGGGGGAGGGTATGTTAGAGGATAGGACTATTCATGGACCTTGACCTTTTAGCTTCAACTTTTAGGATAGTTAGTTCCTTGACAAGCATTCTTCTTTTTTAGATCGCATATCAAAGAACCCCATTTTGGTTTTATGTCTGTTTTGTTTCACGGCCTTTGAATATATGAGAATTAGCCCATGAACCTGTATTGTTGTCTAAGAGAGATAACAGCAGGACACATTTATTAGGTCAGATCTGCTATTGAACATGCACGGAGGAGCTTGCCAGTGGATGGAAGGGAAGCAATGGCCGTTGCAACTTTACTACAATTTGCTGATGCCTTGCAGATAAATATTAAAGCTGCAATTAAGGAAAATCTGGATCAGCACACGCGTTTCATGCCTTTAGCGCAGCCGGTACATGCATTATATTTGTTATTTTTTCATGTGACCTTATGTCTCTATATTCCCTCCTTTGCTGGTTGGAGTATAAACGACCACACATTCGATGAATTACTTGCGTTCAGAATTGGTCAGAGCTCATTCGTGTTCCGTTTGGTTGGCTCGGTAGCTTATCAAGCCATGTTTGAGCAAGCTTAATAAGCATGCCAAGCTCGAACAAGGGGGTGCTTGAGTCATTTACCGTTCGTGAACAATTTGATATGGGCTTGCTAAGAGCTCATTAAGGCTCATTAATGGCTCAATATTAGCTTGGTAATGAGTTGATAGTAACTCAATTCACTCAACTGAGTTGCAAGTTCGACTTGATAGCAAGCTAAGTTCAATCATAAGCTCGACTCGACTGAATAACAAGCTTGGTTTGGCTTGATAAGATTAATAAACCGAGTCGAGTTGAGTATCAAACACACTAAGTTTCGAGAGCTCGATAAAAGCTCAGTTTAGACTTGAGCTTGATAAGTCTTATCAAGAACTCAACAAGGCTTATCGAGATCGAGTTCGAGCAAGGGGTACTCGGCTCTGCTGGGCTCCTTTGCACCCCTATTTGTTGGATATATTGTGTTCTTTTAATTTTTCGGTTTTTCTCCCGCCCTTTTAATACCCTTGCAGATATTGGACTGGGTCATTAGTAGGTCGTTGGCAAGGCTGATCCTGCAATTTGTAGAGGAAGATGGCTCTATCAAAGACTCAGCGGTTTGTCACCGACAAACTATGAATTTTTTTTTTTTTAGAAACTTTTTTGCTGTGTAGGAAGGAGATCAGCTTTAACTCCACCATTGCATAAATTAGGGGTGTATATGAGCTGAGTTGAGCCAAGCTTGAGCTCGTCAAGCTTGAGACTTGACTTCTCCATATTTAGCTCAGCTCGTTCTCGAGTATGAAGCTCGTTGAGCTTGGAAGCTTCAAGCTCAAGCAACTCATTTTAGGCTTGGGCTCGGCTCGAGTTGGTTGACCCAAACCCAGTATAGGCTTGTTTAAGCTCGATCTAGACCCGGTAGTCTCATTTAGGTTCGAGCTCGGCTCATCTAGGCTTGATTGAGCATATTTAAGCTAATAAATTATACTAAAATAAATATATTTAGGCTTGTATAGGCTCGCGAGCTTATAGGCTTGAGCTCAGCTGGGCTTGGGCTGGCTCGGCTCTTGACACCAGTACTTCAAATTATTATCTATTTACTCACCCGATCTATAGCCTTGGTTGCCCTAAATTTTTGTTTTGTTCTGAATTTTTAGATAAACTAAATATAGTGTTCTCCCCCTGTTTCAGAGCTCAAAATTGAAACAAGCACGTGCACGAGTGCAAGAGCTTGAACGAAAGGTGGGGCCTCGTTTTCCAGAGATTGGTGCCTGGATGTCAACATATGCATTTTCACCAACCTTTTTAGCAAAATGATACTCAGCTTGGAAGTAATGTTTGTTTGAAATACACACAAATATAAGCATCTATGTTACCTATAGTTTAAGAAAGTGCTAGGGCTCCCCGCTAGCTTTCTTGTTGAGCTTCCTGTGTAAAGCTTGGTTTTATTCTGTATTGGGCCATGTTCATGAAGTGGAGGATATGTCCATTCCAGAGTGACTATGGCTTTGTGGATCTATTTTTGGGGGTCCGAGGGCGTAGCCTCCTAGAAAAGTTACTCGGGCTTGATTACGCCGAATAGTGACTGAAGGAGTTTTCAGGCGCTATAGGTTTTGCGGCTATAATACTTCTTGTCTAGTTTCCTAGGTCTTATGTGAGAGAAGAGAAATTCTCTTATACTCTTCCGTAAAGATAGTGGATATCTTCAAATTCTGTGGACATAGGTAGTCGAGCCAAGTAAATCTTGTGTTACGTTTTCTTTTTCTCGTAGAAGTTTTTGTTGTTCTTTTGTTTTGTTAGCCTAATATTTCTAAGTGTAATATAATACGTGGATCATTTATATTATATATGTACATATACATCTGTCATGAATTATATATAGGATGTTTATGAATGTTGATCTGGTACATACAAACTCATAATATAATTAACTTTTAAAGGAGGTCCTTAACAAATTGGGGGCTTTTAACAAACTGGGGGCTTCAAGCGACTGTTTGGGTTGCTTGGGGTTGGACCAGCCCTGCATTGTACTATGATTGGGGATAAATATGTGTTATTCGGATGCTGAGTATTCCAGTCTTCCTCTCTTATATTTCTAACTGGGCTTACTCTTACTTTCAGCTTCATCAATTGATGGACGTCCTTATTGGGAGTGAACTAGATGAAACACCTTCTCTGGTAAGTCAGATTCCGCTTTTTATTCCTCCGTGTAAAGGACTAACTATCCAAAAAGTCGAATTTGTTAATTGAAGGTAAAAAAAAAGTTTTGTACTATAACATGTCCTAGTTATGCTAATGCCTGCATGGATGGTGTAAAGACTCACTTCATATCTTGTCTTAAGATTACACTAATTCGAACTTGTAACTTTTCAAAAAAAGAGCCTAAGGGCTGGTTGGCCAAGTTTTTTACCTTGAAGAAAGTGCTTTTTCTTGGAAAAAAGTTCCTTTTTTAGAATTTAGGGTGTCTAGCCTGGAAACAGCCTCTCAGGTTGGAGGTTCTCGCAAACAGCCTCTCTTTAGGGTAGCCCCCTGAAGGGGGAAGGCTGCATACATCTATCCCCCAGACACTGCTTTTGCGGGAGCCCTTGCAGGCACTGGGTTTGTTGTTGTTAGCCTGGAAAGAAACATGCTTATAAATAGGTTGTTTTTCTGCTTTTAAGAAGTAAGATAATAATGCTTTTCCTTTAAAGGTAAAACTAGAATTTTTTCAGACAAAAGAACTCCTATTGACAACAGTTTTACAAAATTGTTTTTGTCAAAAGTCATTCTGAAAAAGCAGTTTTTTCACTGCTTGACATAACTAGCTTGAAGATGCTATGTCAAGGAACCAATTTCTTCTAAAGCTTTAGCAGTTAGCAGAAGGTTTATGAATGGTTTTATACTCTTAACAACTGGCTTATGAAATTCAGGAAGTGAGTAACGTTGATGGGAGATGGTGCATAAGGTCTGGTACTGATCAGCTTTCAAGTTTTAAGGGGCTACTGCTTTCCAGGTACATAATTTATGCTGGTGTGATTGCTGGAATGTTTTTAAGTTCACTCTGGAAATCAAACCCGTCCCATTATCTTCACAGTGGTCAGGTTGATTGAGGTCCATAGTGGGTCAAATTGAGTATCGGGTCATTTGCAAGTCAAGTAAAGAACAAGTCGGGTCATTTAACTTCATATTCAACTATTTAATTCAAATTTCAGTTCTGATTGGTTTACGGGTTTCTAGGTCAGCTTTTTGGGTCATGTTGGCTTTGCCACTTCTAGTTATGCTATGTGTAATTCTATTATGTGGAAATTTGTCCCTACAGTGGAGCTGGTGTTGGAACCATTGTAGAACCACTTTCTGCGGTTCCTATAAATGATGAATTGCAGCAAGCCAAAGCATCAGTAGCAGAAGCTGAGGCAGAAGTTCTCGTAGATATAACTGCCAAGGTAGTCATGGGTTTTCCTGTGTAAAGTTTCATCAGGCGTTAGTTTCAGACCATAAAGTTGGCATATGTGAGGTCTACATATAAGCCCAAGTGAGGTTTCATTCTAAAACTAATTGGCATTAGGTTGAGTAAACCACTAGGTTTATATGTCGATCTCTTCTCTCTCACAACTCCTACGTGGGATTTCCTGCCAAACTCACATGTGGAGTCCTTGACATTCTATACCGCCAGTTTTATCTCTTATGAATCATATTGGGAATAGGCAAAAGTAGTATAAAGGGCACTATTTTCGAGAAAATGGAACAATGTTCATTACATACACAAAAATGGCAATGTGTTTTTGGGGAAAAAAAAAAGGTGGGCAACATGTTTTGGAAATGGACAAGAAGGCCATTGATTTTATGGCCAGTTGTCGTGCCATTTGCCACTTTGATACAATTGAATTTTTATGAGATTTGCATTGAAAGAAAAGGGAAAGAAACAAGAGTTTTTTTTTTTTTTTGGGGGGGGGGGGGGGGGGGGGGTCGGGGGTGGGGGAGGGGGGGCTTGCTTTGCTTTTGCAATTTGTATCCATTGTATACCATCCATACAATCCTAGTTGGTGCTTAAATAATGAAATTGGGGAAGGGGGTTCACTAGCCAAAATCCTAATTTCTTACTAGCGAGGGAAGAAAGGTAAACTTATCGAAATTACTTACAAAATAAAACTATATATTAAAATACTATTGGGTTACATGTCATGCACGTGATTAATACAACTTCATTTTTTCAGCACACGTCATCTTTTTGACTACCACTTTATTCACCATGTATTTTCCTGGTTGCCGTGACATTTTGCATATTATTTTATTAGTTGTCACATCATCATTATGATCATTTGTGATGAAGTCAATGCCCTTCTTGTTCATTTTCTAAAACTTGTTAGACTTGTTCTGTTCTCAAAATATGTTTACCAAAAAGTATATGGAGAATGTTTGTCATTCCTGTTTCAACATAATGCCTTTTTTGGTACTTTTGCCAAATGAAAGTATAAAATAATTCAGTTGATATTGATGGCATGGCTGTGGATCTAATTCTTGATCAGATGCAACCGGATCTTGATGTCATGGAAAAGTTATTGGACAGTGTAATCCAACTCGATGTTGTAAGTATTATATGTTGAGTTGCTTTTGCCTTTCCTTCTTTTTTGTGTCTAACCTTGTATCGGCAACCGGATCTTGATGACTAAGCTATAAAAAGGTTGCCTTTCTTCAGAAGCACAATTTGCAGAAACATATTTGTAAAAAGTGCTATCAATATAGATATTTGTTTGAATATTTTATAGTTTTTGTTTTTTGCTTTTACTTTAAAGAAGAAAATATTATTTTCTACTTTTATTTAAAAACACAAAAATAACTTCTGCTTCTATTCAAAAATACTTTTTTTTCTAGGAATCTGGGAAAAAATCTTTCAGAAAATGAACAGTTTTTTTAGAAAAAAGTTTGATCAAATAGGCCCATAATGCATAGCTATTGTATGAAGAACTGATTTTATTTAGTTTATCATTTCTATGCAACATGTTTGTTACCTTCTATGCATGATGATGGAATACGTGACGGATGCTCCCTAGCAACACGCAACATGCAGCATGCGGTGTAACGAGGATGATGGTCAAGGTGTCACGGACGTTAGGAAAGGAGATTGCGTTAAGACTTTCTAAGGGAATATAAGTTGCTTTTAAACCTTTTGTTTGTCCGATTTAAAATTGAACATTATACAATCCTTAACTTTTGTAACCCTTTAATAGTTTCCTTAACATATGTATTCATATATAAATATGTTTCAGTAAATAAAAACAATATGTAGTCATTATGTCAGCCATTACAAGAATACCTTAATGTAACGGCCAATCATGTAACATCTAGTTTACCATTACATGGTTCCACGTTGGTATTATCATAATTGTAGAAATTTTTGCATCTAATTGTTATTCTATGATAATTATTAAGAAACCTACTATTTCAAAAGTTTATAGCTTGTTTGGTATTATTTGCGAGTTCGTAGTTTTTGATTTTTGAGAAACTAAAAAACTAGGTTTTTTGTTTTAGAAACTAAAACCAGGTTTTTGAAAACAGGAAACCAAAAATCAGAAAAAAGGTTTCTAAAACTTGGTTAAATGATACCAAACATGCCCTTGTTTTTAGGTGAAGGTCCAAAAATCGTTTTATACTCTCCACAGTAATACATTTGCATTGTTGTTTTTTGAAATGTAGGTCAATGCGCGGGCGACTTATGGTATTTCATTTGGAGGAGCCTGTCCTGATTTTTTTCGACTAGATGATAAAACTGTTGCTTTGACATCAGAGGACAGTTTGTCAAAAACCAGTACTTTGAAATCCGATCCGAGCACGAAGAAGTGGAAGCTGTACTTGCCGAAAGCATATCATCCGCTGTTAATTCAGCAGTACCAGCATAGTCTGCAGGAGGCGCGGAAGGATGTTGCTAAAGCAACTGCTGTAAGTTTCACGGCTCACTTTTGACTCCTTTCTTTTTTCCCCTATTATTTGGCTCTTTTTAGTTGAAGGAAAGGCATTTTTCTTTTGGAAAATGTTTCTCCTTAGAGCAGTCTTGACTTATTCTATTTGGTTTGATGAAAATTTTCTTTTGCTCTATTCCTACAATTTATATAGCCTAACTACAGTAGCACAAGGGAAAATTCTTTTTCTTTATGGAGAAAAAGATGCTTCATCTTAAAAATAAGGGGAAAAGGTTTTCCTTTATGAGGGAAAAATCTTTTCCATGCTACTTTTATATCTTTAGTCTCACGTCAACTTCAAATATACCAAACATGAACCTTATTCAAATTTGTATTGAACTAGACAAACAAAACTTTTGAAGAAGAAAATAACTTTTTAGTTACGCCTCTTATGAGGAGAACATTTTCATGAAGGAAATAGTCTTTCCTCCAACTAAACGGAGCCTAAAACATTCTTCTTCGTGAAAATTTTCTTTTGTTAGTAGTTTCAGAAATAATTTTCATTGCATAAATTAAAATCACATGGGGTTGGGATTCCCTACATTTGAGGTTGGACATGAATGGAAGGAGTACGAGGCTGGTTCTTGAGAAGAAGCCATTTCTCTCACATGGGGGAAGATGTTTTCCATTGGAAATGTTTTCACTAATTATTCATATATGGAAGTAATAACAATGGCACAGAAGAGGACTTTCCTACAACTAAATGGAACCTAGGATTGGTCCCATATTTTTAGAGGCCCAAAGCAAGTTCCATTTGGTGAGCCCTTTTCAATAACAGAATTGTCTAGGTCAGTTTAAATACATTTTGAATAATTTCAGTCTATATTATAATACAAGCTAGTATTAAGAGTCATTTATATTATATGTGCACAAACACGTTTATAATGTATTGTGTAGAAGTTTATTCTCCAATTACAAATAGTTGATTTGTAGTAAAAGTAAACTCATAATATGCCATAACTGCTTGGGTTGCTTGGACTCTTGACTGGCCCTAATGGAGCCTTGAGGTATGGGTACATTTTATCAAGATTGTGATATGTTACTGCATTTTGTGACTAGTTGCTAACTTGCTATGCCTTATAACTGGGCTGTTTTCTGAAGCTATTACTACGTATTTGTTCTCTTTTCAATTCTCTTGATTAACTGGAATGATTACCCTTTTTTCCTTAGGAAATACGGAGGAGAAGAATGCAAGGGATAAGGAAAGACAAAACTGATATAGATCTTCCATCGTTACAGAAGAAGGTGGCTATGCAGTTCCATTTGCAGATTTCCTCAAAGTTACCTTAACTTGCGCTTCCCTCGACTAGTCCTCAAATTACACACTGCCTACACAAAAGTTTCTCACTATGTGCAGCAGGGTAAGTTAGGGTCCAAAACTCAATGGGTGGCATCAAGGAACTATTTGCACCCGATGGCGTGATTAGGGCCGCTCCTGAGATTTTAAGGGTCTAAACCAAATATGATTTGTGGGCCCTTTTTTGATAAAGGTATTTAGGCTTGTTTGGGCCCACCTCGAATAATTCACTTTATATTATAATACCAGCTAATACGCAAATCATTTATATTATGTACGTAAATATGCAATTCATAAGGTACAATAAATTTGTTTTTGTTTCTCCAATTGATGAATAGTGACATGCAGTGGAATCAAACTGCTAATATAACTAATTTTGTTGGGGACCCTATTAAGTGGGGGTCCCAAGCAACTGTTGTCATTGCTTAGGGTCTTCACGGTGCCTTCAAACATGAGACCTAACGCTTTCATGAGACGAAGACCTTATAACTCGAGCCAACCACTTGGTTGCCTAAAGGTTACCTGTTTATCTAAATATTATGTACTAAGATGACATTTAATTTCATCAGGTAAATCAAATTGAAGGGTCTCAACCAGTTCCAGTTGATATTCTTATTGAGAAGAACGTAAGAGTTCTCCTTATTACGGGCCCAAACACGGGAGGCAAGACTATTTGCTTAAAAACAGTTGGGTTAGCTGCCATGATGGCAAAAGCAGGTCAATTTCTGCACCTTTGGCAGTATGTCTTGAGTTCTTGGTTTGTGCCTATTTGGTTATTATTAGAGTATAAAACTATTTCTAAGCCTTTACCAATTAGATTGGACCTTACGGATAGTTGCTTGCTCGAAATGGTATCATAGTCTTGTTAATCAAGAGATCACAAGTCCGAATATTAACAGCCTCTACTATCAATATTAACATAGTTTAAGCATAAGGTATGAAGAGATGGTCCACCATCTGCGCTTGAAGACAATGAGCATTTGCGTGAGGGGCAAGTTAGAGTATAATTTGCTTAAACTTTTGAGAAGTTGGTTCCTCAACACCTTGTAGGGGGAGCAAAAAAATAGAGCTGTTCCTGTGAAGCAGCGTCAAAGTCTAAAATTGAAATTTTTTAGGCAATGTTCAGCTTTGGGGCAGCATTTGTTTAGAAATTGATTCTGCGACAAGTAGTAATTCTGTATCAGTCCAAACAACATCTAAGCAATAAATGCTCAAACTTCAAAGTATCTAAAATTACCTTAATATAATGACACTTTCTTTTTCTTTTTTTTTTGTGTGTGTTAGGGCTTTATGTTTTGTGTTCAGAGTCGGCTCAGATCCCGTGGTTCGATTCTATATTTGCTGATATTGGCGATGAACAGTCACTATCCCAGTCTTTATCTACCTTCTCTGGCCACCTCAAACAAATAAGTGTAAGTTGGGGAGTTCACATTAGGCAAATTATTCTCAGTTTTGCAGTGAATTTGGATCTTAAGAAGAAACCTTTTTGAAACGATGTCCAGGAATTTTGATCATATGGCTTCTTGTTCTCTCTTTATACGATGTGTGTAATAGGTCGTGGTTTTTCTTTTTAGAAAAAGGAAGTGATTTGAAGTCTTAAAAGTACCAGCGTGTAATGGCTATTCGTGTAATGGTTGGCTCAAAACCTGTTACATAATGACGATTGAGCAATGTGTGCTGACAGACTTGCCTTTACATTAGTACCTGCGCTTGCTTAAAGAAGAACGTGTGAATGAGGACTAGATTATCTAGTGGACCTTTATACATTTGATTGTTGATTTAATTCCTTTTTTATTTTATTTTATTTTATTTTTTTTGACTCTATAATTCCTTTTTTATGTGGTTCAAGTAATTTACACATTTCATGCAATTTGTACGTGTTTCCTGCAGGATATCCAAGCAAATTCAACCAGCAAATCGGTAGTACTTCTAGATGAGGTTGGTACAAATAATAGTGCTTTCTTTATTGCATGATTGCCCTAGATTGTATAATTATTGCAATGGGTATCCTATAGATGTGAAATATGAGCGTGAAGCTTCAGCTTTGTTATGCCAATGAGGTCTTGGTCTAGCGTTAGGAAACGAATTGGTAGAATGAAAAAGTGAACAAGAAAAAGAAAAAAGGACACAGAACATATGCGGTTCGACCAATTGTGCCTACATTCTAGGGAGTTGTAGAGATTTTTCCCTATTTTTTTGGAAGACTACGAGAAAATTTTCCTTCTCACATGTTTCATAAAGCCAAACAAAACCTAGTGTACCTGAAAAATTACCCTCAAATGGGCCTAGGCCTAAGCAAGCCCCAAAAAAGTTTTGCTTTGCTCCATGGACATGGCCTATTCCAGAATAAAACCAAGCTTCACACAAAACACCCAAACAACAAGAAGAAGAAGAAGAAGACACCCAAAAGTAAAAATATCAAAATTGAGGCCCTATAACTGGAGGTCCTAGGTTTAGATTCTCAGTCCTACTACTTACCAAAACGATTGTAGCTTTACCATCTAAGTATATACTAAAAAAGATGTCTGATTTGAATCAAATGAGAGACCATACAACTCTCCTCAAGCTGTGTATAAATAAGCCATGTTGAATTTGAGCTTGTCAGTCTCGAGGCTCAGCTCACCTGCATTTGACTCAACCCAGCTTGGCCAAAGCATGTTGAGCCTAGAGACTTTGGCCTTGAGCTTGGCGTGTAATAAGCTCAAGTTCGACTGAGCTTGGTTCCGCTTGAATCTAGCTCGACGAGCTTTAAGCTAAGTTTGCTCATTTAGGCTCATTTAAGCTCGATATAGACTCTTTTAGGCTCAAATTATCTTAATTTGGAACGTTTGGCCTCATAATTTATGTTGAGATTTTCTCCTTTAAGCTTGCAAGCCTCCAAGATTGAACTTTATCAACCTCCGGCTCAACTTGTTTAGGTATGTGAGTTGGCTTGGCTCAACTTCAGCTTAAAATGAGTAGAGCCCGGCTCACTCATTTACTCCCTTATGTATGATGCCTAGAAACTAGTGAATTAATTTATTTGCATTGAGTTGTTGAGATTGGTGTAGTGATTAACCACCCTACAAAAGGTCTTTGGTTTGAAACTCATTTCCTACATCCTTTGATAGTTGTCCTATTGAGGATAATGTTGTATCCTCTCTACCATTGTTTAAAAAACTAATTGTCTGTTTTACCTGTCTCTCATGATAGATAGGTGCAGGCACTAACCCTTTAGAAGGAGCAGCACTTGGCATGTCTATACTGGAATCTTTTGCTGAGGCTGGTGCTTCTTTAACTATAGCCACCACCCATCATGGTGAACTCAAAACTCTAAAATACAGGTACAAATAATTTTAGGAAATATAAATTACTTTAAACCTCATTTTTATGAAAGTTTGAATGAATAGCATATTATAATTAATTCTGGTACTTCTTTGATATTTTTTAACAAATAAATACAGTTATAAATATATTTTAGAGCTTGCTTGGTATAATTTTCTGTTTGTAGTTTTTGATTTTAAGAAAGTAGAAACTAGGTTTTGAAAATAATTCTTTTCTTATATTTGGCTTTTTGATTTCAGTTCTGATTCAAACTTGGAAAAAACTTGAAAAGAAAAAGCCAAAAATTGCAAACATACCAAAACAACCCGTGGGAAACTAAATACAATATATTAACATTATAGAGGCAATTATGAAAACATTATTATGTAATGGCTAATCGTGTCAACGGTTAAATCAATCTGTTACATGATGAGCATTACATTACATGAAGGCCTTTATTTGATTCCATGTTGCACTACCCCGGGGCCACCCAACTATCTTATGGTATCGTCAGTGAGACTCTGAAGTAGGGCGAGTGACTTCATTTATAAATTTAACTCCTTTACGGAACTTGTTTTTGGACAGCAATGGAGCCTTTGAGAACGCATGCATGGAGTTTGATGAAGTCAATCTCAAACCTACTTACAAGATTCTTTGGGGTGTCCCAGGTTTTCACTCTCAATATCATTATTAATAACAATTAGTTAATTTTGTTGCTTGAACTTATTCATGCTGGAATAGTTCGTGAACCGTGTTGGGATACCATTGTTAGGGTACAAGAACTATGTGCGGACCTTCACCTATCAGTTTGAGTTTTTGAGATGGTTGGTTTTTTGACATAATATTAGAGCAAGTTGACCAAGAGATTACGTGCTCAATTTCTAACAGCTCTCATTTTCAATATTTATATAATTTCGGAACAAGTTATGAGCAGGACGTGTGGACTATTCATGCTTTAAGCCCGATGAGTATTGTGTGAAGGAAATGTTATAAAAATCATTCATAAACCTTCATCCATGGGATTTGGTTCCTTGACAACCAATGCACGGATTGGGTAGGGAAGAGTGTAGAGATATGTTAACGAGTGATTTGTCTGTGAGTGTATGTGTGTAAACATGTATGTGAGCATGTGCTCCGAGCATAAGAGGTCTGTTGTACTCGGATGCCATACGATCTGTAATAAACCGTTGAGTTTGGACCCTCCAATCATAAGGTCTTGGGTTCTAGGCTCCTTCCCCCATCCCCCAATTGTTGGTGGCCCTTAGTATAGCGATGTTGTACTTTACTATTATTAAACAAGACATGATTTGTAATCTGAAATTTTGATAAAATGAAGTTTGATATTCTAATGGGTCCCATGGTTCGGGGTCGGTCAAACCCCCAATTAACGAAGCAATTGCTGTGGCCTCTGATTTGTCATGGACACCTTTTGAAAATTTGGTGTTAAGATGTTGCTTTTGCCGTGTATCACTATCCATATTTGAAGAAATAATGACCTTTCTGTGACATATTATAAAGACATATGTACATATATGCTGTAAAAGACATATTAGCTATTACAATAACATTAAGTGAATTATTCGACGTGTTCACTTTAGTTACCAAAAAAGGCATATCAACTTATGCTGTCATTTTGCGGGACAGGGACGTATGGTAACTAGCTGGTTTTGTGAGTTTTCTTATTGCAGGGCGTTCAAATGCCATAAATATAGCTGAAAGGTTAGGACTACCCAAAAGGATTATAGATAATGCTCGTCAACTTTATGGAACTTCTAGTGCAGAAATTGACGAGGTAAAACTCTTCTGTTTATCCTCTTTATTTTTTCTCTTCCCGCCTAAATGTCTAAGGCCCTAATTGGTTTTGTTTTCTATTTACCGTTTTGGTTTTAAGAAACCAGAAACTAAATTTTTGAAAACGTTTTTTTTATATATTTTTTTTTAGTTTTCTATTTTCAATTTTGTTCAAACTAGAAAAAACCGAAAACAAGAAACCAAAAATCTAGAAACATTGTTTCCAACATATGGCTTTTAGCTTCTGAAAACCAAAAACTTGCAAATAGAATACAATACCAAGTAGGATATGGAATTAGATAAAGGCTATGACATAACGTAATATACGTTACATAACATAATTTGAGCCAGCCATTACGCAATCGGCTGTTTCGAAACATGTGACGTTCTCCATGATGTGTGTATATATTGTATTCTATTTATTAAAGTATATATAACAAATGGGTCGAAAAAAAAAATAATTATGGCAATTCATTCTAATTTTTGCAAATAGAAAGCTTAAACAAACTGATGTTACCTTTTAAAAATCGCAATGCAATTGCTACGACCCTTTAGGTAGGTTATCGTAACCATGTCCGTTATGTGGCCACAGGGTTGGTCAAAGCTTCAAGTAAACCAAGCAATTTCTTGGGACCCCTAATTTGTTACCGAAAATTGATTTATTCAGTAGTCTGCTTCTAGTACATATCATCAGTGGTAATTGATGAGATAACGACCTAATATGATACATCATATACGTATGTTAGCTTACACAATATAAAAGAGTCACATTTTAGCCGGTATTACATTATAAACGATTTATTCAAGATGTGCTTAAACTAACATGGACACCTGCATTACCAAAAAGGGGTCCGTTTATCAAAACTTGCTTGAGGCCCTAAAATCTCGAGATCGGTCTTACGCGACCACTCACAAGGATTTGATTTCATAGATGGAGTATGACGCTGGGTTTCAATGGAAATTCTACTTTTATTTCTTACAATAATGCAGGTCGTAGCTGATATGGAAAAGTTCAAGCGAGATGCTCGAGAATATATACATGAGGCACAACATTATTTGTCGTAAGAACAAGCACTCCCATAATGATCATATAGCTGATCCCTTTTCTAAGTTTGAGGCTACATTCTAGATCATTTTACTCGGATCGTAGCTTGTTGAGTTTGGAGACTTTGAGCTTGGACTTGACTCATCATGATCTCTCAGGCTTAACTTTGTTGAGTTTAAACTCACCTTTACAAGTTTCAAGGTGCATTTCGCTTGTTTGGCTTCATTGAGGCTCAAGCTATGATCATTGAGGCTTAAACTTGGGTCATTTACTTTTAAGCTCCTAATTTAACTCAAAATTGGCTCGTTTTGTCTCATTTTGGTTCTCAATTGTCAAACCCAAGCTTTTACTTTGCTCTAGACCGACGGACTTAGCTGACCGAGCCAGCCCAACTTTGCTTGAGCTTGAAATATGCCTCATCTAGGGATGTAAATGAGCGGAGGACTCCCTTGTTGAACTTGAGCATGATAAGCATTATCAAACTTGAGTTTGAGCTAAGTTCTTATGGAACTTTCGAACTTTTGCTCGAACTTGGTTCAATAAGATATTATTATGTTCGATGCTCAGCTTTATTTTCTTGTTAGCGTAATCGAGCTAATTAGAGCTCATTATTGAGTCGAGCCAAGTTATTTGAGTTACTATCGAGCCATTATTGAACCATTTTTCAACTGATATTAACAAGCAGTTAACAGTTTTAATGAGCTCTTATCAAGTCCATAGCGAGCATATCAAGCTATTTGCGGCCATTTATGAGTCGAGCATCCCTTTGAACTCAGCTCGATTAATTTATCAAGCCTGCTTGAATTCGAAATGAACATAAATGAGTTATAATCAATATCAAACATGAGTAGTTTGATGAATGTTTAGCTCGTTTACACCCCTACCCCTAATTAAATACCAAGCCTTCTTATGAGGGCTTAAAAGCCTACTCGGATCATTTACATGCCTAGATGAGGCATATTTCCTCTCAACAAAATTAATGGGTAAAACATGTTTGGTTATCGGAATGGAAAATAGAACTTCATTCAGTATGCTAGTTGAAAACAAAAGAATTAGAACTTACCTAAGGGGTTAGGTAAGTTCCTTCTTGCATATATATAATCTTTTACATCATGAGCCAAAATTTGTAATTCCCATTAATTTTTACTTCGCGCATTCACTTCCTGCAAATCAAATGAAACCTTATTTTGTGCTCCTAAAATCCCGAAGTCAGTCAATTCATACAAGTGGACTCGAACATATGCAATGCATAATTGTCTTAAACTCGTCTTAGCAAAGTAGAATATGCAATTCTTGTGTTAGAAGGCTGTTTTACTTTTTTCAAGGGTTTTACTAAAGATTATGTGATGCGTTAATGGTGTATGGATGAAGTATTTAAACACAAGACGTCAAATGTGGGGCATCTGATGCTTTTTTGCGGATAATTAGTGACAAGGGTAGTACCAAAACACAAGCACCGGATCCCATTAGAACTCTGAAGTTAAGCGTGCTTGGGCGAGAGTAGTATCAATATGGGTGACCTCCTGGGAAGTCCTCGTGTTGTACCCCTCAGGTTGGGGATTCTCGGAAATAGCTTGGTTCTCGGAAACAAGTTGCGTACATCCACCCCCTCACACCCTGCTTAGGCGGGAACCCTTGGGGCACTGGGAATGTTGCTTTATATTGAACTAATTTGAAGAGTTTCCGCGGTGAGCCCTATTGCCTTTTTTAATCCATCAACTGTTGCTGGTCCTGTCCCTCATCCGTTTAATAATCCTGTAGAATCTTCTGAGGCCTGGCTGTGAAAACAATACTAAACTAACAATCTTCATGTTTAATTTGAAAGGCTCTCGAAGCATATTCATGAGAAACTGCTGCTCACCAAAAGGAAGCTAGCTGAGCACAGCTCTGATCTAAGATACACGAAGATTCAACAAATCTCCAAGATCGCTGCACTGGCACGTTCAACCATTCACGAGAAAATGCGTCAGCGTCGTGCATCTGCGCGTCAGGAATCCCACCACCCCATGGCAGTGGAGAGCCACCGAGAAGAGCCAGTCAGCCATCGGCATTCTACCGAAACTGATCTTGTTCTGGTTGTGGGGCCTGAAAGTTCTTCTTCGGCTGAGAGCGTCAAGAAATCATCATCAGGTGTGATAATATATAGTTTTTTCTTCATATGTGGAGTGTTTAGGCTATAGCTTGCGCAGACCTTGGCTGATCTCTGGTAGTGAAACCATATAAATTAGAGCCGGTCAAGAACCCATGCAAGCGAAGGAACTGCTTGAGGTCCCTTGTATTTGTTAAGAGCGTACTTAAAATTTCAGTTATATTATCAATTTGCTTATAAGTTATAGAGGTCGTTATTATGGTTAATCATATGAAGGAATCTACATGTTAGCCTACTCAAAACCCATTATATAGCAGTCATTACATTATTTGATGGCCTTTATTTGATTCTGTATTTCTAGCTTTTCGGGTGCTATAAATATTAGAATTAATATCGAATAAATGGTTCAAAATGCAGAGATTGCAAAGGAAATTCCCAAAATAGGAGATACAGTGCATGTTCCTTCACTGGGTACCAAGGCAAAGGTGTTACAGGTGGAACTGCCCAAGAAAGAGATTGTGGTTCAAGCAGGCAACCTTAAGTTGAAGTTGAAACTAAGTGATGTCACTACCTGACTGGTAACATCCTTCACTTCCTGTTCATCGATTGTATTGTGCCTCCAATTTATGTCTTTATTCAGATCGGAGGTCTGTTGTGTAACCTCTTCTTGTGAACTTAGTGGATTATTTTTTCCTCTGCTTGTAGATTTTCCCTTAATTGAGGGTTTTCCATACCAATCAATGTTATTGTTTAGCTTTTTCATCTTCCGCTCTTCTCCCGTTTTCTTGTGGTCTTTACATTTACAGCTAAATCCAATTCCGATATGGGTATTTTGCCTTGACTCCATCTTCTTTCTTAAACAGGGTGCCTAGACTAGCTTACGTACACCTTAATTGATCCGAAGTTGGAAAGGTGGGGCCTAAATGCTTAGTTGGAAAATTCTTGGGGGAGAATATTGATTTTTACCACTTATCCTACTAAAAATTAAGATTATACCTAGTGACTAGAGTTTTCCCTCATCTGAACAAGTCTTGCAAGAATGTGGCTGGGCTCTGAAAACAAGACTTACGATATTTTCTTAAACTTTCATAGTTCAATTTTCTATGTATTTTTCACGTAGTTCTTCTTGTGCATACAAGAAAAACTATTTCCTTTTTAATTCTTTTTCTAAACATTATTGTTCATTTGAATTATTTTGCTTATATGTGTGAATATTTTACTAATTTATGGGTTTGTACAAAAATGTGGTCAACTTAGATTATGTCAGCGGTGGTTGAAACCATTTCAATATTTATGCTCTATCTGACTATAATTATATTTTGAAAAAAAATATATATATATATTTTCTTTTTCAAATTTTGGGTGTTCATTCTTGAAAAAGAAAGTTAAAATAGAACAGAAGTTGTTTTTCTCCTTTAAAGCAAGACAAGAAAAATAATTTCTTTTTTAAAGTAGAAGTAAAAGCAAACAAAAATACTTTTATTAAAAGTAGTTCTATATAAAATATGATTTTGCAAAAAATATTTTTTACAATTGACCAAATATGTTCTTTATCTAACACAATGTACAAAGGTTCTGATTTTAAAAAAAAAAAAAAAAAAAAAAAAAAAAAAAAAAAACCCACACACACACGCACAATGTACAAAGGTCGACTTTATTTTAAATTAAAGAAGAAGACAAAAATGAGCTTAAAACAATTGAAAATGCTACTACTTGTCTCTGATGGGAGGGGCCACACGACCAATGTGAAAAATAAAAAAACAAAAATAAGAGGGAGAGAGAGAGAGAATGCACCATTAGCGTACAGATCTAAACTAAGAATCACCTACCTAATCATGCACCATGATTGCTGAATTTAAAAAAAAAAAATTAAATAATCCGAAAAATCCTAAAACTTCTGAAAGGATGAACATCGTTCTCGTGCCGTGAAATTCATCAGTGTTCTCAAGTTGTTTATAATCTGCACTGGTACAAATTGGATCAAATGACACATTGACCTTATGACTAACACAATACCTACTGCTGTAGTGTACTCTAGAATAGTAGACTAAAATATGCCCTAATTATGCTCTTTTTTGTGACAAATACATAGAATGAAAGCCGGAGAAGAAGACCCACGTGTGTACATTTTTCCTTACACCCATTGCAATAGGACATGACCGATTTACAGGATAATTAATCCACTATGTTAATAGAGAAGACCGGTAATAATCAAATGTCATAATGGAAGATATTATAAGGACCTAATTCAATAACTGCTAGAAACGATAACAAACAATCATATAATAAAAATACATAGGGTCACCAATGTTTACGCGGGACAAACTTTCACAATAAAAATATTGTATATCCAATAGTTTTTACATAAAGTATTTTCAAGTGTGATTTATGTTGAGAATTATCTACAATGATCTAATTTTTATCCGTTAATCGTCTTCTATTAAGATTGTTAGCATTAGATTCAAAACCCATATGTTATGTGTACAAGTTTCTGATCGAACCGAGGTTAGAATTTTAAAAGTCATTGAAAAAATTTAAGTTCAATGGAAAAAAAAAAAAAAGCAAATAATTATATAAATGAACTCTATTTTCCATTTATATTAAAAAAATTATATATGTATTATAATATATAAATATAATTAATTAAAATTTAAATTAAAAAACTCTAAAAAATTCCTAACGGTTATATCGAAAATGCGGAGGATGAATGAGACGCTGCCACGTGTGAGAAGAACATTGGTCAAGCTAAAGTCGTAACATGTAAGGTGAACACGTGATCTCAAAGCCACGTCCGTCTCACTCGCTAACCTTAATTTCTTTTTTATTTCTGCTTTTTTTAAATAATAAGAAAAAGAAATTTAATTTAATTTAAATTAAATTTATTATTTAAATATTCCAGTGAGTTCACTGTAGAACAGGAGGGGAATTGACTTTTGCAATATAATAATGGCCACATGACGCCAAATTTCTCTCCCTATTTCCCGGCAATTACTTTTTGCACTTCTATTATAGAAATCTTTTATATTATATGATTTAAAAATATAAGTAAATAGTAAGTTATACCTGTATAAGGTACATATATAAGCTTTTTGTATACTTTTTTATAATAATAAGAATGTACAGCATCATTCTGAAAGAGCTATCCATATTACAAGAAAATAAAAGTTGAGTTTCGAATCCAATATTTTATTTTTGGAGTTGTTAATTTAACTAATATACGAAGCCAACAACTTAAGACTTTTTCTAATGTAGGATACTAATAAGCTTTTTAAGGGGTTGTATGGTATAGTTACTTTTAGTTTTTATTCTTCAAAAATTGATAAATTTTTTTTTCTTGTTTTAGTTTTCACTTAAATTTAAAAAAATAAAATTAAAAGTAATACCTAAAAGTTAAGAAACTATTGCTGCCAAATACAAATTTGTAATCTTACGAAAAGAAAAAAAAATATCAACTTGAAGATAAAACCAGCAACGTACCCGGAGCCCAAAGGGCTCCCGCCTTAGTAGGGTCTGAGGGAGGTGGATGTACACAGTCTTCCCCCTTCAGGGTATTACCCCTGAAGAGAGGCTATTTCCGAGTGCCCCAACCTAAGAGTGAGAACTTACCAAGAGGTTCCTCATCTGGTCACTAACTTGAAGATATGATTTTAAAATTCAAAAGTTTATAAATCTAAAAAATTAAAAATTATAGAAACTAGTACTTTATATATAATTTTTTTCTTATATTTAAGTATTTAAAATACAGATATAATTTTTAAATTGAAAGCTTATATATAAAATAAATATATAATCCAACTACTCCATTGATTTGAAGAAATCAATATTTTTGTGACATTAGATATTAGAAGAGATCAATATTTATATGATATTAATTTTTCAAAAAAATATAAATACATATTTGCATGATATTATTATAAGATTATTTTATAATATTCACCAAAACCCCACCCACACCCACTATTCTCTATCTCTCTCTCCTCTTCCCCTCTATAAATATCCCTCTCCTCTCTGTCTCATTCTTGCTTCATTTTCTCTTCCACTTTTTCACGTCAATTTAGAGAGAGAGAGAGAGAGAGTGAGAGGAGGGAGAAAAGGGTGGGTTTGTGTTGTGTGTGTTTTATTTTTTATTTTTCCTTTTTTTTCCTCGCAGGTTCTTGATTGACTTCAAGAGTCAAGCTTCTCACCGCGTAATCTGTAAGTTTCCTCTCCTTTAATTTAATTGGATCTCATTTCTTCGTATCTCAAGTACGTTTCGTTTGTAAATTTTGTGTGATTTCTATGTGCTTGCCATTAATGTTCGAACCCTTTTGCGATACTTTCCCTTTTTAGGGTATTGTTAGGATAAAAATAACTGGATTCGATTTACCTTGTTTGACAACGGGGTAAAAAAAAAAAAAAAAAGGTAAGTAGGAGTAAACTCTTACCCAAATTTGGATAATGGGGTTGTGGGATAAACTAAATCCCATCTTCTTCACCTTTGGGAGGTCAAGAATAGATTGGGTTAATTTTTGAAAAGTTTTAGATAATTTTTACCTTTATTTTTATTCTCCTTTTACCCAATTAAAGGGGGTAATGGGGTAAAAACTTATTCACTATTAACCCTTTTACCGCTCTTTACCTTCATTTTTTTTTAACTTCCAAATTGGGGGTGAAGCGGGAGGGTAATCTTTTAAGGAATTTTGAACAATATTAACTTTATTTTAACTATAATTTTCTTTACCCTCACCTATTGCCCAATTATCAAATAAACGTAACTCATTTATCCCTCTTAATTTGCTATATCCAAATAAAGGTAGGACATTATCTTACCTTTTCCCTCCTGACCCCTCTTTATCCCTTTACTCATCTGCTAAATAGGGCATTATTGGACATATCTAAACAAGGGTAAGATTACTCTTTACACTTTCTCTCTTTACCCATCCCCTTTTACCCTCTTTTACCCAATTGCCAAGAAGAGAGTATTAGATGTAAACATATAAAATTGAATGAAGTTGAGAAGATAGGGAAAATAATAATGGATTTAGGTAGAAAATCCACAATTAAGGGGCAAACCACGGAGGAGGAGAAAGCAATCCTACGAGAAGTTACAACCGGGTGCCTCACATCTCATCTTCCCTAGACCCTACTTTTGCGGGAGCACTTTGGGGCACTGGGTTTGCTGTTGTTGTTGTAGTTGTTACTACTGTGTCCCTAGCCTGATAAGATTGGGTCCTTTGCAGCCATGACAGGCCCATATTTCTAAGTCGATGCATAACACTACAGATGTCATTAACTAAATTTGGATTTTGGGTGTGCTTGTAATTAAGATTGATTCTTCTGCTTAGAGAAGTGTTTCCTGTCGTTGGCATCTTTACCTCATGAAGTTTCTAGTTCTCTCTGGTTTTTCTGCTGAAATTGGGTTCTTGATTTTCTTAGTCCTCATTTAGGAAAAGAAAAGATCTTGTTTTTGAATCTCAGTGATGGGTAAATGCCATACAATCCTCTTAACTGATGCTTGAAATTAAAGCGACCCTTAAACTTTCAGTTTCATCAAATGCGTGCCCCAAAGTATCATTTTATATTAATTGTACTATCTATTATAAATTTCGTTTAGCTCTTTTACTTTGTCAACAAATAGCATAGTGTGTTCTTCTCTTGTTGTGATGTGGAAGGCCTAATTTAAATGTAGTGATGTGCAAGTGTGTTCAGCTACTAAAGGAGTTTTAAAAATTTGGATGGAATTACAATAGGGTGTCTAACTAATACAAATAGACGGTTCAGGATGTTTGTATGAAGATGTTGAAAGTTGAGAGGGTCACTTTAATTTCATGCAATAGTTCTGGGGTCTCTGACTCTCTATGGTATTTACCTTTTGCAATTGATGGTGATTGTTCAAGTTATCTATTTCATATGACATGTACTAGGGGTTGCGAATTCATCGTTTCGATAAGTTAGTCGGTCAAATTCGTCTCTATTGTTAAACGTGACAAAACATATCAAATGTGCCAATTAGTTAAATTTGCTTAACAATGTTGAGTCGTGTTGGGATCCCCGATCTAACTTTCATGAGAACTGACATTACTCCTTTCCTCTGTTGGGATTCCACAAAACTGCAGAACAAACCTTTTCGGTCTTATTTCCTCTGCTCGCCCATGGAGGTCAATGGCATGGCTATGTCTTCAAATGTTATTTTCCTGTCAAGTATTCTGGGCCAAGATGGGCCAAACCCGGGCCACAAGTGCGATTGGAAGTGTCAAAACGAGCACGTTTGTGGAAACATGTACCGGTGCAGGCTAACAGGATTGACCCATGTATGCGACAAAAACTGTAACCAGAGAATTCTTTATGACAATCATAATTCTCTCTGCCGAGTCAGTGGTCATGTTTTTCCTCTTACACCCACCGAGCAACAAGCAGTTCGAGGCATTCGTAGGAAGCTCGAGACTGAGGGGTGTCCCGGTGACAGTTGCTCGTTCAAGCGGAGGCGGGACTCGCAGCTTCATCCTTCTCCTTTCGAGAGATCTTTCTCTGCTGCTAGTCCTATCTGCAGCCAAGTTGGAGATGGCATGGACTTGAACTAGATAACTAGATTAACTGCTATTTTCTCGTTTTTTTCTGTTTCGTCTTCCTTTCTTCTTTTTTTCTCTAACGCTTGTTTACTTTCCAAGGTACCCTGAACTATTTGAGGATCTTAAACGCATTGCTGTTCATGTAAACCGGGATTGCTTACATCTAAGATTCATATAAACTCATATTGTCCGAGTCCCTCGACTGTTATGATTAACATGTCTTATCGTCTATGTACTTATGTTAATCTTTCCTTATTTTTTTCTGTTTGTTTGTGGGGCGAGGAGTTGGGAAATATTCACAATTGTTCATTAGCAAAGTACTACCGATATATCGACCTATCTTGAATCTTTGGGCATTACTGCTTCGCTTCAATTTTGGCCTTTCATGTATAATATATGTTTATTGAATGTAATGATGTATGTCTTATTGCAAAGCCCTGCAGCAGACCGCCCTCTCGCAATTCCAAGATGATTGGCTCTCGAATCAATTATGCTTATGCTTATAATTGGCTTCTATGATTACATTTTCAATAATCTTTTTTTTGTTTTCGCTGCATTTGTGTTTGGATGATTAATCTGACCCTTGATGCTATTTTGCAGGGTTCAAATATTTGCTATTCAGGGGGTTAAAAATTTGTCTGGTGTTGTGTTCAGTTGATGATTTTTGCCATAGTTTCTGATGTTCCATTCCAAAATTATAATTTTTTTGGTCTTATTGTTGTAGGGGGCAAACCTGCAGTTACATTTCCAGTGGCGGTGTGCTGACTAGGAGTGTCGAGAAGCTCGATCGTTGGCTTTTGCTTCGGGAACTGCATCAAGAGGATGACTTAGGTGAGCCTAACATCCATCAGGGTTTGTTTGGTATTGTTTTCTTTTTGTAGTCTTTTTATTTTTTGAACCTAAAATTGTGTTCTAGGAGCAGTTTTTGGGTTGTGGTTTTGGTTTTGGTTTTTCAGTTTAAGTGAAAATTGAAAACAGAGAATCACAAATAAGAAAAATTTGTTTTCAAAACCTAATTTTTAGTTTTTGAAAGGCCAAAAACGGTGAATAAAAAATGATATCAAATTGTCCCTTAGAAAATATTTCGGTGTTGTTTTACTTGTTGCATTTGGTGAGTCTAGAGATACGGTTAATATCCACTAACCTAATGTCAGTTAATCAACTATCTCTAAAATTATGAATCATTGGTGTAGTTAATATCCCAACTCATGTGAACATTTCTTAGGTTTGAAGCGTAGAGAATGTGCAGAGGGCCCACTCGATAATCGGCCTCGTGCGCTAGAACTGTACTAATATAAAGGCTGTGAGGTGTTATGATTTAAATTTGGAATCTCGCAATCTGGAGGCTTTGATATTGAGGAATTATCTTAACACATTAAGCTATTTGGTTAAAGTATGAATGGTTTTATACGCTAATATCTGTTATTTTGCATCCTGTAGTTGTGGGGAGGAAGGGATCGAAGCGACATATCAAGGTCACATTGAGAATAGTCGCTGGTATGAAGCGGAAGCCGGTTTGCCACCATATCTGATGCTCGGTAGGGTTGACCGGCTGATTTATGTACTAACAGTAAAACACTAGCAAGGTCGGGGCCTCGGGATAAAATCTTTTTGTTTTAAATCCCAAACTGCACTTACCGGAAAAAAAATTCACTATCAAGGTTGCTTGACTAAGCTCTTAGAGAAACGAAACAAAAGAACGACGGAAAATTTAACGAGGAAAAGAACAAGACACAGTTTATGTGATTTGGCCGATTGCATTTACGTCCATGGAGTTGCGGAGATTATTCAATATTTTTGAAGAAGTACATAGGATTTCCTTTTTTTTTTCCTTTTTTTTTTCACATTTGCCTCACAAACCTTGGGTTGAAGTGGAGTAGGATAGCTTTTTTGTGTTTCGTAACACAGAGTAGGGTAGCTTGTTGAATTGATATCTAGTAAAATATTGTACTTCACTGAACTATTGTTGCTTGTTTGTTGTAATAAATTCTTTTTTGATGATATTATATTTAATTTTATAAACACCTATAAGAGTACGGCCGCGTACATTTCACCCTCAAACCTTGCATTGGCGGGAGCTCTTAAGGCTCCGGGTTTGTTGTTGTCGTTGTTGTAGTATTATATTTAATTTCAGAGCTGCTCAAGTCTAAGCTGCACAAAGTACTTTTTAAAAATTTTAGAGCTTATTTGTTATCTTTTTGCAGTTTTTAGCTTTTTGTGAAATTAAAGATTAGCTTTTGTAAATGATCTCTTAATTTCTTAAAAACTAAAACTTTAAAACCGAACCAATTCTAAAGTTTTAAGTGTGGCAATATGTAGGCTCATTTCAATTGTCTTTTCAATTTGCTGCTCACTTTATGCCTAAATCCGGTGCTCGTACTAGACATGGTAATATGATTCAGATTTACGGTGTTGCTAAATTATAAGAAAATGCTTCGTGATATTTACCGTGCCTTAAGAGATTTAAACTAATTAATGTTTTTTTTATGTTTTATCTTGAGTTTTTGAGTTGATGTATTATTTTTTTATCAATTGGTAATACCTAGGAAAGGGTGGATGCCGGATTTAAATCCACGTCTCAAGGTTAGTCAACTGTCATTTCAACCATTAAGACAAATAGCGGACCAGCGAGTGAACTGATGTATATGGATTCAAATGTGGGCAATTGGTTAAAATATAAATTATGATTAAAAAAAGATTATTACAAAATGATTGTCAATTTGTGACCTTTGCTCCCTTTTAATCTCTTCCGATTAATAATTTGATCATTATTTAAAATTATTGGGATCCGAAGGTATGAAATTGAAGTTTGAAATTAAGGTTGAAGATATATGTGAATAATTTTATTACTTAGTTTACGTGGTGGAGTTAGATCTAATTATAGTAAAATAGATGTTGACAAAAAAATGTATATTCTAATTATTTGAACTAGGTGTACATTTGTAATTCTATATTAATTCTACTAAACTAATGTCTAAAAAGATTCAATGTAATTGACCTAAAAATTCAAGACGGCTCAAAACTAACTTGGTCTAAATTTGACTACAATTTGAAATGACCGTGCTCGCATGACTTGAGCCCAAAAAGATGCAACCCCAGTTAAACGTGTTTTGATATAGCTCAAAGTTTGAAATGATTCAATAAGATTGAATTAGAAGTCAATAGGAGTGAAACCTAAATAAATGTAGTGAATTTGGCCCATTCAAGCTAGCCCAAGATCTGAGTGTAATACCCAGTTTAATTAAATTAGGCTAGGTATTATAATACAATTAAAATTTGCTATTATTTTGATTAAATTATAAATAAATTAATAAATTAATTATTAAAAAGGGATCTATTAATAATACTAAAATAATTAAAATAGATAAAAATATATCTATATATATATATATAAAGAGAGAGAGAGAGAAAAAAATAAAAAAAGGCGCCCGTGGAAACCCCACCCCCAAAACCCTCACATCTCCTCTCTCCTCTCACCGCCTCTCCCAGCATCTCTCTCTATTCCTTTCGCCTCTCTCACTTTCGCTCTCTCGTTTTCTCGTCAAATCCTAAATCGCGATTCTCGCTTGATAGGATCCGAGGCTAACCCATTATAGGAGTTCGACTTTTGGATTAAACGCTAGTAAAGGTAAGTATATCACTCCTCCTGCTTGTTTATAAATACAAAAAATTTGATTATAAGGGTTTGATATGTAAGACTTATATTTGAATAGTTTATTAGTTTGTTAAAATAGGTTCAGGCATATATATTTAATTAATTGCGTGATTTTTACTCTTTTGATTTAATATATACTGATTTATACGTTGATTTGTTGTTTAAATATGTGATTTCTACTATTGTTTGATGTGTTAATGTGTAGTTTGAATTGTACTGATTTATATGTTGAATTAATGTTTAAATATGTGGATCTTGAAAGAAATTGTACTTATGAGCATGTGAATGAAACTAATGTGAACTTGTTATTTGAAATAAAAGATTTTATGGGAAGAGCTTACAGATAACTATGTTGACCCTCTTGGGGTCTATCGACGATACAATGCGAAATGTGAAATGTGAAAGTCGTCTGTGACCCTGTCGCCGGAATAATACCGGCACATAGATCTATGTTCGATCCTAGCGGATCTGTCGACTTAGAACCGGTTCGAATATGTGAAATGTGAACATCGATTGTGACCCTGTCGTGGGAATAATACCGGCCGTAGTTTTCGTTTCGTCTGTGAGTTTTATCAAAATGAGTACTAGTGAAATAAGTTAAATTATAAAGTAGTGATTTGGTGCTACTTCAACATGATTTCTGAAGAGAAAAATTGATTTTACCTGCTTTGATTGGAGTTTTATTCGTTTTAAATAATATGCCTGATTCGGGTAGGGTGTATGGTATACTTGCTGAGCCGTTGTTTGCTCACCCAATTAATTTATCTTCCAGATTAATTTATCTAGAGGAATGAGGACAATGCAGCGGCTCTCTATTTCGGGATTTAGTCTATTTTTCTAGTTTAATTATTTGATAGTTTTGTGGTGGGATATTATAGACTGTTTGAGATATTGGAATTTGAGCTTCCGCACTATTAGTTTTAAAATGTTAGTATTGATGTATTTAGACTTGAGGTCATATATGTTGGCAAAATTTATGGAATTTTGAGAAATTTTAATCGAAAGATTTTGGGCTTCGTACTATGATGAGGGGATTCATTGTAGTACGGCCGTGTAGCGTCCTTTTAACTTAAGCCTATTCAGTATAACGTTTGGGGGCGTTATACTGAGTTATGATTCAATCTAATTAACATGAAACACGAGATGACTCCACAACCTATACAATCCCAATCAATATTTTTCATGCTTGAGATAACCCAAAATTTGTAATGAATGTAACTCTTGTTACATGCCGAAGGAGGTTTCATCTCAAAACCAATTGACAATGAATGGAGTAACTCTTATGATATATGAAGTGGTATTTCCTATTCTAGCCTGCCAATGTGGGATTGTATTATCCAATTAACCTAGAATCCATAATTCCATGATAACTTGAATACAAAATAATCAAATCCAACTAAAAGTCAATTTGACTCGAGATTAATCAAACCCAAATCATATAACTTGATTTGAAATTTGAAATGATTTTATTGATTTGAAACTCAAAATAACTTTTTTCTAAAAAATGAAAATAACTTAAATTGTCATAAAATTACAATTTTAATATCATATGTATTTAATATTCAAATAATAAATTTTAATTTCATTACTATTAAAATAAGATTTCCTTTTTTTTCTTTTTTTCTTTTTTTTTTTGAGATGATAAATAAAGCCAAACAAAAGCCCTCAGTTTTGTCCTTTCTTTCGCGAGACTGTATAACCGTCTTGGAAATATAAACCCTAGCTTGCTCTTGGCCACTCTCCCATCGCATCGCCGGACCACCATCATCCAAGCATCGACGGCTACCGTTGAGCGCCGTCGACCACCGCTGGTCGCCGTCGAGCGCAGTTGAACTTCTCCTAGCCGCGTCGACCGTGTCCAGGTACACGTTCACTGCTGCCCTCGCCATCGACCTTATTTGACCGCGAGGGCGTTTCGTCCCTATGCTTATCCGGCGTCCTTCGACGATGCCTGATTCATTTTTGGTTGCGGTTATCCGATTTTCGTATGATTTTCGCGTGATTTTGGTTTGGTTTTCGAATTTCGGTCTATCTGGGTATGATTTGGTGATATTGATCTGGTTGTGGTGTGATTTTGGTTTACTTTTGATTGTTCGCTCGTCTAGTTGATTTTTGTTAAAAATATATGCTCGATGCTTAATTGCCTGGTTCAGTTAGGTTTAGGTTTAGGGTTAGAGAATTCTTCTTGCGATTGCGTAAGTCGGATTAAACTGTATCCTTTGTACTAGAGTAGCCCTAACGTACTTGATATTAGTGGTGCTACTTTTAAGGATTACATTAGGATTGGGAAATGAGATCAAACCCGGGCCACTAGCGAGGTGGAGTGGGATAGTTACGCTGATGCGAATTCTACGAGCTCTTGAATTAGTGGTATTGGACTTTATGCCTATTTCTATTTTGTAGTAGGAAAGATAAAATGCATCATCAGGCCAACGAGGCTTTGTATACTGGTTAAGACATTATCGAGGTTTAGGCACAAGAACAAGAGATTCTAGGTTTAAATTCCTTCGGTCGTAACCCTACTTGCCTACCAAAAAGGTAAATGAATCGTAGTCGGGATAACAATATTGTTAAGGGCTGTCGTTGTCTTGTCGGTGAACGGCATTTGAAGTCGTATGTTTTGCTTCACAATGCTCTAAATTTAGAATGACTTATAAGGTGCAGCACCAACATGGTTATCAGAATCGCTATCCGGATTGTAGGATCGTACGATCCTACGATGCCCAATCGACCTGGATCGTGTAAAAAATCGTAAAAAAGTAGAATCGCAAAAAATTGAAGTAGGATCGGTGCAGAATCGGTAGGATTGACGATTCTGACCAATCCTACCGAGTTTGATAACAAAAAAATTATAAAATTAAAAAATTAAAAAAAAAATTTACCCAAAAAACCCATCCAGCCCCCCCACCACCCCACGTTTCTCTCTCCTCTCACACTCCACCCATCCCCTTTCCCTTCCCTCTTAACCCCAACCCCAACCAACCAACAACCACCAATCACCACCACGACGCCAGGCGACACCACCCCACCGACCGACTGCTGCCAGCCACGCCACCGACCGACTACCACCAGCCAAGTTCTGACACGACCATATCTTATTTTCTTTTTGGGTAAAAATTCCTAATTTTTGTTTAATTTCTTATTCTTCTAGTATATTATTGAGTTACTTGGTAATTATTTTGATTTACATTTTGTTTATTTTAAGCTTGGTTTTGTTTTGCTTTGTTTTAAGGATTACATTAGGATTGGGAAATGAGATCAAACCCGGGCCACTAGCGAGGTGGAGTGGGATAGTTACGCTGATGCGAATTCTACGAGCTCTTGAATTAGTGGTATTGGACTTTATGCCTATTTCTATTTTGTAGTAGGAAAGATAAAATGCATCATCAGGCCAACGAGGCTTTGTATACTGGTTAAGACATTATCGAGGTTTAGGCACAAGAACAAGAGATTCTAGGTTTAAATTCCTTCGGTCGTAACCCTACTTGCCTACCAAAAAGGTAAATGAATCGTAGTCGGGATAACAATATTGTTAAGGGCTGTCGTTGTCTTGTCGGTGAACGGCATTTGAAGTCGTATGTTTTGCTTCACAATGCTCTAAATTTAGAATGACTTATAAGGTGCAGCACCAACATGGTTATCAGAATCGCTATCCGGATTGTAGGATCGTACGATCCTACGATGCCCAATCGACCTGGATCGTGTAAAAAATCGTAAAAAAGTAGAATCGCAAAAAATTGAAGTAGGATCGGTGCAGAATCGGTAGGATTGACGATTCTGACCAATCCTACCGAGTTTGATAACAAAAAAATTATAAAATTAAAAAATTAAAAAAAAAATTTACCCAAAAAACCCATCCAGCCCCCCCACCACCCCACGTTTCTCTCTCCTCTCACACTCCACCCATCCCCTTTCCCTTCCCTCTTAACCCCAACCCCAACCAACCAACAACCACCAATCACCACCACGACGCCAGGCGACACCACCCCACCGACCGACTGCTGCCAGCCACGCCACCGACCGACTACCACCAGCCAAGTTCTGACACGACCATATCTTATTTTCTTTTTGGGTAAAAATTCCTAATTTTTGTTTAATTTCTTATTCTTCTAGTATATTATTGAGTTACTTGGTAATTATTTTGATTTACATTTTGTTTATTTTAAGCTTGGTTTTGTTTTGCTTTGTTTAATTTCTAATTTTTTCAAAAAAGTTTTGCTTTGTTATCGAAGTATACCCATTTGAACTTTTGTGTTGAATTATTGATTACTTGATTGTAGTCAATTTTATTAATTTTATTATATTTCTTCAACTTTATAATGTAATATATTGTTCCCTAGTTTTAATGTTAACTTGATTGTTGATTTATATTATGTATTGAATTAAAAATTTGTTTAACTTATTAATATCATATTCACTAATTATGAATGCCTCCTCATACTCTAGTATATTGCAGATGATATTGATGACAACAATTTTGATTTCTAATATTAGTTTGATGGTGTTGCTAGTTTGAATGTATGTTTGCTTGATGTACCTCTATTAATTTCGGACTTATGGATTTTTAATGTGTTATGAAATTAATGTTTTTGCACTTTTTGATGTTCTTTATTGTATATTTGAGGCTTATAATGCGATTTTTATGGATAGAAGCTAGTGTTTTACACAAAAAGTAGAATCTTATGATTCTCGATCCAATTCTACGATCCCGATCTTGAGGACCCCTCACAAATCCTATGTAGAATCCCGATTCTGACAACCTTGAGCACCAATGAAGCTTAGTGCTATAATGGATGAAGTATGATAACTGCGAGTTGTTTACCACTGGGAGCTATTCTTTTGTTTAGTAAGCAGGGTTGGAAGAGAGGAGATATGATAACTTTGGTAGTGTTTTACCACTTAACCGAGCATTTAGGCCTCCATTGACACCAGTTGAAGCTATTAGTTTTTGTATTATTGTTTCTAATCCCTTGAGTTACCAATATTGTAGTTGACAAGGATGCCTAAGGTGAGGACCAATCGTGTCAAATATCCAGATGGATGGGAGTTGATTGAGCCTACACTACAAGAGGTAGAATCTAAGATGAGAGAAGGTACGTAGATTTTATGTTCAATCTTACCTCAATTCCCCTGTTACGGTTTTTTGCTTGCAATTTTTGGTTTTTGGGAAATTCATACCCGAGTTCTGAAGACAATTTTTGTTGGTTTTTTTTGTTTTCAATTTTTCCTAATTTGAGTGAGAATTAAAAATACAAAACTGGAAGGAAGAAAAAATTGTTTTCAAAACAATTTCTCAAAAACCAAACACAAACAGAAAATGGTACCAAAGAAGCCCTTAGCTCTAAGGAACTTACCATTTTTTTTCATTTGTTTTGGCAGCTCAAAATGACCCTCATGATGGCAAGAGAAAATGTGAGACATTGTGGCCTATCTTCAAGATTGCTCATCAGAAGAGCAGATATATTTTCGATATCTACCATAGAAGAAATGAAATTTCTAAAGAACTGTATGAATTTTGCTTGGATCAAGGCTATGCTGACAGAAACCTAATTGCCAAGTGGAAGAAGGTACTGAATAACAACAATTCATGCATCACATCTCTTCATCCCTCTCCCCTGAAGAGGAAAATATTTGATATATATGATTTAAGCATTCTAATTCAGTAGCCTATACTAAATATTGAAAATATTAAATTCCGATCTCGAATTATTGAATGATTGTTGACTTTTTGCCACATGCATAAGGTACATGAATCCGATACATTCTCCGAGTACCTAATTTGTATCTTAGGCCTTCATAAGATCCTGTCCTGGTCGTCACGAAACCAAATTGCTATTTATGATCGCAATATTGCGGAAGCTACATAATAGGTTGTAGCGATCATGTTGCTTCTTTAAGGGAACATAAGTTGCTTTCAAACCTTGTGTTTGCAAAACTTTGAATGAAGAACATATAGTCATCATTTTTCTACTTTTTGTAGTCTATTTATGCATAAATACAATTATAAAACATATGCTTTAATATATAAATTATTGTATGTGTTCACAATGGAGGCCAGGCCGTTGGAGAAGGTTCATAGTGTCATTAACAAACCTTTACTTGATTCCACGGTCCCAATTGGCTAAGTCATTCATGCGCATAGATTTTGACCTTTGACTCGGCTTTTGGATGTGCAGCCAGGGTACGAGCGGCTGTGCTGCCTGAGGTGCATACAGCCGCGGGATCACAACTTTGGGACAACATGCGTGTGCAGAGTGCCGAAGCATCTGAGAGAAGAGAAAACAGTCGAATGCGTTCACTGCGGATGTCGAGGCTGTGCCAGTGGGGATTGATCCCATCCCTTCCGTCTGTTTGTCTTCTTCTATTGGCCTTATTCAGGGCTTGTACTGTATGCTTAAGACTTTGTTTGTTCACTTGTTGATGAATTTAAGTGACATTTCCTACCTGCTTTTACTTTGCTGATGTGATGATGCATTATATAATGGCGCATTTTGACTGAAGAATGATTGACATTCTTTAACTGGGATCCCATGTTGCAGTGCCGATCACAACATTTTCGGAGCCCCAAGCAAAAATTTTTAAATGGGGCCTTTCATATACAACTACTTAATCACAAAGCTTATTAACGTTAACAATTGATATGTTAAAAATAATAACCCAAAAAACTTGGGGACCCTATTGGGAGGTCTTACGTGGTTGCTTGAGTCACTTGGAGTTATATCTAGCTTTAGTGTGTTGGTGAGAAGCTGCTTTTTTTTTTGAACAGGTGAGAAGCTGCTTGACATTATCACATTGGATAGCTTTTGTCATTCTAAAATTAATACACCAACCCTTGTAAAAATCTTTAATGTGGATATTCACACTATTAGTCTGTACATTTTGTTTACTTTGTTAACTTAATTTTACTTCTAATTGGGTTAATTTAACCTTATACTATTAAAAATATTTTAACCAAATCTAATATATTAAAATTAATACTAATCTATAATAGAAATAATAATATTAAGAAGCACTTGGATATGCATTTCATGTAAAGAGGATGTTTAAAAAGGGGTCAATATTTATAAAGTAAATGTATTGTTATGATTTCAATCAAAATTAAGATCAATTCTAAAATTAGGCTTGACTGGAATGATTTTAATTACAAGATCTAAATTAATACAATTAAAAATATAATAATTAAATTAAAAAAATAAAGTATAGAAACTAATGATGTAGCCCTTAAAATTAATACAATTAAAAATATAATAATTAAATTGAAAAAAATAAAGTAGAGAACCTAACGATGTAGCCCTTAAAATTAATACAGTAACCCATGTAAAAACAGTGTAGAAGTTGAAACTAGTTGGCAGTATGTTATGTAGAAGACAATACATGCATTTAGAGTAGGATCAGATTTGGAATACTATGCCATGCTTATAGTATTTCAAAGTACAAAAGAACAACAAACTTAATGTTATCGTCTTCTTTAAGAAAATTTAAAAAAAAAAAAAAAATTTATTATCAACCGAAGCTCTATAGTAACTTCGGTTTCAATATCTGATAAAAAAAAATTCTGTTTCAATAGATACGAGATGCAGGAGATGGAGAGTGTGAGTGAAAGGTTTCCAGCCCTAATAATGGCGGTGGTAGTGATAACGGGCTCGAAGGATGTCATGATCCTATCAATATCCGATTGGTCATTGACGCAGGTCCAGGAAATCTCCAAAATCAACGTGGATTCCATGCGATTCTCATCAACAAGGTTACGTTGAGGTTGTTTCTCTTTTGGCTTTCCCATGTTGTTTCTGTCTTTGCTTCATCCCTGCCATGTCCTGCAAATACCCTACCCTTTCAGTATTGTAGCCACATTATCAGAAAAACCCAAAAACAAAAAAATTAATTATATTTTAATATCCTGAAATTTGGTGAAATTATTTTTTTTAATTTATACACTTTGTGGTTGAGTTTTAGTCCCTTGGTTAGAGTGAATTAACCTTCGGTCCAACAGCCAATAATTTCTTGATCGCATTTTACAAAAGGATGACATTATATGATAGAAGAGTGATGTCATACGTCAGAAAGGTGGTATCACGTTGGACAAGTGATGTCACCTTTCTTAATAAATACTTCACCCAATTACCCCAATTTGATTTATCTTCTCCAAAGTGAATTTAATAACCAAAAAACATAATTAAAAACATAGGGATTAAAACAAAATATTACATGTTAGGATATTATTTACCTCAAAATTTATATTGATTTGATTTAGATTTGAGTTGGGGATATTTGATATGATTCAATTACCTAATCTAATTGAGATTTGATTGCAATTACGATTGGATAACTCAATTATAAATAGGGATTAAAGTTGAGGGTTGAGAAGTAGAAGAAAAAGAGGAAAAATGTGAGGGATTTGAGAGTGAATTTGTAAAGTGTATCCTTGGGAGGACCTCAATAGGGAGAGAGAGAGATGATTTTTATTGAGCGGTGTTTTTTTATAAGAGTTATTGTAGCTTCCTCTTTTCGGAACTACATTGTGAGAGGGTTGGTGGCTCACCGTGTAGCAGTTACACTTTGAAAAGGTTGGTGACTTACTATGCAATAGTCACGTTGATTGATGATTGTATATGGGGTTGGGGGTTTCAATTAGAGATTGTAATCCTTAATTTCATAGTGGATTGAGGCACCCATTGAGTTTCGTGGTTTTTCCCTCTAGTTGAGAGAAGGTTTCCACATAAATACTGGTGTTGATTATTTCGATGTTTATGCTATTTTACGCTTCCGTTTGTGCTTGATTGTGAATTTTCTCAACATTACGTAAGTATGATACAGTATAGTATTAAATAACCCAGAAAAAAGAAAAAAGAGGACACAGATAAACTCACTTTTGAATACATGGATAAAGGAGTTCCATCCTTCATTTTCTAGCCTTCCCCTTCTTTTGAGCCTGAGGCTTCTTTTTCCTCGTCTGCTTTGCCGGTGCTGCTTTGCCTTTCTTTTGCCCTGCAGCCTGCATCATGTAGTAGCATGCTTTTACGATCGACTTATCATTCCAAGAAGAGTAACACTCATGACTACCATCGTAGTTCACAGACGCACGGATCTTGATGATTAACATAAACTGCTTTCAAACCTTATATTTGCCACCCAAAAAAAAAAAAAAAAAAAAAATCTAAATGAACAGTATATACTTGTTAACTTCTATAATCTTTAGATAGATTAACATATGCGATTACATTTATAAATATATTGTAGTGAATAAAATGCAATACACGTGCAGACAACGACCATTATGAAAGTACTCTTACACAATGACTAATCGTGTAGCTCCTATCTCAAACTATCAAAAGAATTTATCGAGTGTACGTAAAAATCAATGGATCATAGAAAGGGCGCTCATTTCATATTATAATTGTTCTTTTCTAATTTTTAGCGCTAGTTACTCAATTGGAAGTAAAACCTGTGTCCGGAAAACCCAATCGTCTTTATATGATAATGAAGGATGTCAGTGCATACCGATTTTTTGTCAGCTTTTCCCTTGGTTTTCACACCAGGCTGCTCTTCTGCATCTTCATTCTGATCACTTCTATTTGCTTTAGAAATCTTGTCCACCTCATCCTCAGAGTCAAAAGAGAACCCTTCCAGCGTACCTGCTCGTAAATAATACCGCTGTATCAAATAAGGTCGCATACTTCAAAAGATCCTACAGTCGGATACATGGAAACAAAATCCCCGATTTGCAGTGGTAATGTCACAAGACACTACATATCACGATTTTTTTTTTTTTATCTACATATCACGTTTATTTGATTGCATTATGTAGTGATCTTTCTTTGACGCCATTACATTATGTAACGGCCTGCATTTGATTCAATTATGGAAAAATTGATTCCTTGCATAAAATAAGTATGGGAAGGGATGCGCATTGATATGAGAAAATAAATCGAACCTTCAACCATGGTTTCAGCATCATAGACATTAGACTGCGGTTTCAGCTGAATAAAGTCGTTCATAATAGCTTCAATCTGCTCAAAATACATTAAGCAACATCATACACGGTCTACATTCAAATAGATGAAAATTCAGTCCACTCTCTCCGCCCCGCCAAAACCAAAAACAAACAAGCCCGCAATGGAGCTAGAAAAACTGGTTTTACTTCAAGTTCGAGCCAAACTGATCCAGGCTGTTTAGCTCAACGAGCGAAACCCAAGCTTAGAAAAGCCCAAGCTCCTCGCCAGCCACAATGAGCCAATATAACAATAATCTAGTGCCCCAAAGAGGCTCCATGCTCAAGCCTAATTGAGCTTGGATCAAGTTTAAATAACCCTACATGTGGCAAGTTTACTCTAGAGCTCATGAAATCAGGTTTGAGTTCAACAAAGCAAAGCTTGAGGAGCAAAACATTTCTGAGCAAAGCCTCGAGTCCAGAATGCTAAGGCTTGGCTCACTTACACCCGTATCTTAGACAGATACAGATATCAGATACAACATATACAAACCAAAGTGACTGGTAAAAAAAAAATTCAACAAAAAAGAGGAAGATAGTTGTGTGGGATAGAGACAATTGTAGGACTAACCTTGGCTTCAGATTGGCCTATACTAACCTGAGTTAACAAAACAAAAGTGTTATGTTGCAGCACATAAATTGTACGGCTAGAAGAAAACTCTCAATAATTTTGCACATTAGAATGATCCATCAAGTTTTACTCCTTAGATATCTCTCCATTTTCCTGAAAATGCAAAGTCTCCTAACAAAATATTTTAGTATTTCACATCATGAGGCCAAATAAAGGTATAAAGGTATTCCACATATATCATATTTTCAAAATATATTATGAATATATTTACATGCTATAACTACAGAAAAAAGATGTAAAAATCAATGATTATATGATACAAATTTGAGCACATAAAAGGCTTAAAAGCAACTTATGTTTTATTAAGAAACCCAATGCTATCATGGCCACCCGTTACGCACTGTCCAAAATATCCCAATACCGCAGCATTGCAAATTGCAATTTGACCTCGATTGACATAATTAAAATTAGAAGACCAAAGGAGTCAGTGACATACAACGCAGAATGTCCTGGAAGGCACTATTATGGTTTTGTAAATGGTTCCTGAAATATTCGCCAAAACAAACGATTAGTTCAACAACAACGTTTAACCAGCGTCAGTTTTAGAGATGGTGTCCTAGAAATACACAATGTAAAACAATCTCCTGAATGGTTCATTTTCTTTGCCTCTAAAAGACAAGCGATGATAAAAAAAGGAATTAGGTAACAGAAGAAAACATACTAAATGAGAATTTGTTTTCAAATCGAGCTAAGCGGAGCCGAGTTCAAGCTCGAAGGCCCGTAACGAAAAGAAGCTAAATGTGTCAATTTTGATAAATTATAAGCCTAAATACACCAATTTGAGCCAAATTCAACCTTATGTAAGCCAAGCTCGAGCTTGGATTAAGATTAAATAAGCCTAAATGAGACGAGCTTAACACGGAGCTTGTTGAGTTGGGTTTGAGTACAACCAAGTCCAGCTAGCAAAAGCTCATGATTAGCCCGAGCTCAATGTCTCCAAGCTCAACAAGCTTTGAGTCATGCTAGAGCTGAGTCCAATGTTGGCCCTTACGAGCTTAAGCTCAGCTCGTTTATATCTCCAGATAATCATATTAACACGATCTTATCAAATTTGATGCCGTTGACCTTTTAGATCTAAGAGCATCTCCTGATCCTTGGATGGCGTATCTGACATAATCACTCGCCCAACAGCGCCCACATCACCACTAAGATCGATAGATTCCCCTTCACACTCAACAAGTGCCTGTAAAATATAATATAACAATGAGAAGTTTTGTTTAATCTGCAGCAGTTTCTTGAGGTAAGCATCAACCTGAAAACATACAAATCTTAATCAAGAAACAAGGCTTACCTTGGAGCGATGGACTTTCTCAGGAAGTACCAAAGGCAATATAGAGGAGCTAACCTGCATTGTCAGGTATCAGCAACAAGTCAATCTAAGACCAACCAGACATTACATCAGGTCCTACAGTTTCTCACATGAGGTTCAATGTGCTTCTCAAGTGTTCCTTCCTCCGCAGCTTCCAAATCACCAACGTCCCCTATCATCACATCATCATCAGCAATAAATTAATAACTAGTAAAAAATAATTTCAAAACAAAAAGGTTCACTTTTCTGTTTTTCGATAGTCCTCGTTAGCCAGCAAACATTTCAACTTCTTCACAGAATAGCAGAAATGAGATTCGGTATAGTCTAATTTTTGTTACAACTATGGTAATGTGGATATTACGGTTTGGGGGAGTGTATCAACATTATAGAACCAAATCAAGGTTCACGGTTGTGTAATGGTTGTTGGTATGCCATCACAGCATAGCAAAAATGAGTTACGGTTTACGGTTTGGGGGAGTGTATCAACATTATAAAACCAAATCAAGGTTCACCATTGTGTAATGGCTGTCGGTATGCGATAGAAGGCAAGGTGTCTTGGACGTTACATAGCAGGTAATGGCAAACACGTTGGCTTTTAAGAGAACATAAGATGCTTTGAACAATTATATTTGCAAAAATTCGAATGAATAACCATATAATCATTAATCTACATGCTTCCTTGATAGCTTTAAACATAGAAATACATTTACTAATGTGTTTTAGTAAATAAAATACAATACACATGCATCGTGGAGAACCTTACAAAGTACTATCACGTAACAGCCAACCGCATTCTGGCAAGTTTCAAATTCATTATGCAGTCGCTTTCACACAATGAACCAGCCTTTATTTGATTCTCAGTCAACATCAGCATTGATCGCGTTAGATTCTCTTACATGAATGCCACAAAAAATTTAAGCACCATGGAATTCCAGATAGTTATGTGTCCCCCCCCCCCCCCCCCCCCCCCCCAGTCTACAGCTAAAAAAACATTCCATACGCTTTCTTTTCTTGCGATCATTTGTCTCCTTCTTCTCTATAGGTAAAGGATCTTCTTTCAGCTGTTTCTTTGGAGATTTTCCTTTCGTTGGAGCCTTCTGTGCATATTTTTCGTTGTTAGTGCCATTTTCTTCTTCCTTCAGCTGCAAATCAGATGATTCTTTCTTTTCCGCAGTCCTTCTAGTAGGAGTGTCTGAGTCAGACTCAGAATCTGATGACAGGTCCCAAACTGAATGATGTGGTGCCTGTTCAACCGAAGCCATTTATTGAATCAGCACCAAAAAGGTATGATAGCAGTTTTGCATTATGAAGAAAAAAGAGACGCCAAACATTGAACTTGGAGCGATATCGTGTTTTGTTTGCATATTAGGTTTTGTAAACAACTTTTTCTTGTTTTTGATTTCTTACTTTAGTTCTAAAAGCTTGAGTAAAAACTGAAAACCTTAAATCAAAAACAAAAACAAAATTGTTTCCAAATTTTGACTTTTAGCTTTTGAGAATAAAAAACTGAAAAGATAACATAATATCAAAGGAGCCCTTAGTGAACTTTTTGAGAGAGTTGAAATTAGCAAACAGGATTTCTACTTTGTCCCAAGCACTGCATTCTCAAGAACAACCCATGAACAATAATTCATTGTAATGGTACCACAAATCATGGCGTGACACATTACATGAGTTTCCATTTGCCTATGAGGTGAACCTTCCTTCTCAACTTTCTCGTCATCTTTGTTCTCTGCCAAAAAAAAAAAAAGCCAAATTGAGTTAAGAAGCGCTAAAACATATAACGGCATTATGTTGGAGAAAAAATGAACAAAAGGGGATAATGTCTACTATATGCATAAAAATGGCAATATGATTCGGAGAAATAATAAGAAGGCCAACATGTTTTAAGAAAAGAACAAAAAGGTAACATGATAGTTCAAAACGTGTTTTGGTACGACATGTTGTCCTTGTTCTTGAATGCTTTGCAATGTAATGCCCTTTCAAAGTAGTTTCATCAATAAATAAGGAAGAACGTATTGGAAACATGAAGCTGCTCAAAGACAAACACTAATCCTATGACACAGTTAAGTTCTACGGGTCATTATAAATTATAAATGCACCTCCTTTCTTGTGATCGACTCTTTTCCTCCTTTTGGCAGGTGTCTCATCTCCTACTTTTAGCCTGCTTTTTGGTGTCTTCTTATGTGATGCATTCCTGAACTCAGATTTTGCAGCATCCTCGCCTAGGGGTTCATCAAGATCTTCATCGCCCTCAAGTAATCCAGATGCTTTATGCTTGGAGTCTCTTTGAGGATCAAAGTTATTGACCTTTTCAGAACTCTTGCTAGGAGAAGGCTCAGAGTCAGATGACAAAGTATATGCAGGGGTAGGCATCTGATCAATGAACAATGTTTTCACGGTCAGCATGCCAAAGGTTGCCATTCCACAACCAAATCCTTAGCCACGCTAAAGAGGACAGTTGATTGAGAACTCCTTATCATAGGCATTGCAAAACAAGAGCAGTTGAATACAATTTTACACTGACTTATAATCAAATCTGAGCATGAGGCTGGACAGCAAATTTGCAATTATGTGATGGACAATACATATGTGAGGTCCGGTTTATTCTTGAAGGGGTCGAGTTCATGAAGCAACGCATTTGGATAGACCCAGCTTGGATCCATATCTGACCCAGTTCTATGTGGGTTGTTTTGCGCACTAAGGTTTTGTCTGTGGTAAATAAAGTTTGCGAGAATCATTGTATTTTGAGCCTCCTCCTTGTACTATTCTCCTTAAACAGTGCAAAATATTTGTAGTTGTGAGGACATAGGCACATAAATCTATTGAATTATTTTTATATTTTTCTCATTGATTCTTTCGTTTTCTATTTTATCTTTTCTATAACATTATTTCGGATCAAAAAACAACTTCCATGACACTTGGTCCTATGAGCATACCAAGACTACTATTTGGGAAAATTAAGAAAAGAGAAATATGAAGGAATGTACATGATCTTTTCAGCCAGATGGATTGAGAAAGGAAAAGTTTGTGCATCTGGAATTCAACATATCTAATGTCTCAAAATCACTGTGCATATATCGGAGTAAAAAGTGTATATTTTGTGTCTATATACCATCCAGTTTACAAAGCATTTAAATATTGAGAAGGACAGTAGACTATGGTTCCCTCATTTCCCAGGACTATAAAGTGGACAATGCATAGCGACCATACTTTGGGCTGTAATTGTATTAACATAAAGAGTGAGAGCTAAAAGGATTTGAACTCAAGGCTTTTCGATCAAGGAAGCTACGATACTATTTCAAAAAACAACAATCCCAAAATTGAGCTTGTGTGAGGAAGAACTAAGAATAATGTTACACTCAAACAACCAAAGATGATTCTCCCTTACTGTAAGATATATGAGACTTAGAATAGAATCCAAGCAAAGTCATAAAGAACGACAAATTTCCATAACACTGAAGAACTATCACATAGTGTTCAAAAAGAAAAAGAAGAACTATCACGTGTAACTTGCCATTTATACCTGAAAAGAACGCAGCCAGTCCGGAGATTCCTCCCTGGTATCACTCATTTTGACTTCCACAGTGCAGGCGAGTAACTCCAATGCTCGTCAGCTCTGTCGAGAACTCCACGCGTGAATATAGCTAAATTTGCCCAACTCATGTAGGAAAGAAGATATTGACATATAAGCCGAGTAGGTTACTCCACCTAATACCGATTAGTTTTCAAATGGAAACCAACTTGGACTTGCATATAAACCTTGTATATGCCAACTCCATAGGTCAGACCTATGACCCGGAGAAATTTCACACCTCTAATACCTAAAACTCTAGTTATCTATGCAAAGAAGCACAGGATTACCAACATAAACAGAAAGCTTTTAAGTGAAGAAGTTGGAAGATGAACTTACTTAACCAGCAATAATTGGCCGATTGTGCAAATCAGTGAACTCCTTGGCAAACTAGGCTATGGATTGTGAGCGAACTACTCAATCAGCTTCCAGTACCTGAATTTTTCAACTTTCAAGTTAGCAAAGCAAAGAATCACGGCCTTAGCATTATAAACCGAAATTTTCCAGGTGAAGAAAATGGAAGACGAACTTACTGATCCTGCAATTATCGATCAATTGTGCGAATTAGCGAGCTGATTCACAAATTAGGGTTTCGATTTTCAGTGAAATACTTTGCAAAATCAGTGAAATAGTAAGCAGCGAAATCAGAGTCATTTCTCAAAATAGTACAAAAATCAAAAAAAAAAATTTAAACTAACTTTTTTAAAAAATATTTTTTCAAATGATATCTATGTTATTATTTTTTATTTTTTACTACATTTATATTTTTTAAATTTATAATATTTTATTTATTATAATAAATAAATTAAACTTAATTATTTATTAAAATTTAAATAAAATTATTTATACACAAATTTAATCTAAATATTTAATAAATAATTTAATTTATTTGTTGTGATTAAGAAAGTATTATAAATTAAAAAAATTATATATATATTAAAAATAAAATAAGAAAGTAAAAAAAAAGTAAAACTAAAAAATAAAAAGTCAAATGATAACATGGATGCCATTTGGGAAAATATTTTTCTTAAAAAGCTAGTTTAAGAAATATTTTTTATTTTTGTGCTATTTTAGGTAATGGCTCGCGAAATCAAGAAAATAAAGTGAAGTAACTGCTCTTGGTGTTCGAGTGTGAGACGGCCAGTGCAGCTGGGACTCGGAGAGTTTGGGGTTTCGGTGGGCGCAGGTGGTGACCGTGGCGTAACGCACCATTTTCCAAAATTAAATTGGGGCCACCAGTTTCGAGGGAGGTACTCTTCCTTTCGTAAAATATTTTACGAAAAATTAAATTTTGATCGAGATTTTTTATTGTTTATTTTGATGGAAAACATGTTGCAACTTTATAATATTATTTGTTTGTTTTCAAATAAATTATCTCCTGTTAATTATATTATACCTTGTTATAAAATGTAATGAGTAACAAGCTGTATTATAAATTATATATGATTTATTTAGTTGTAAAAAGTTATTAGAATGTTACTTGAAGGGGTGAAAAAAGATTACATCAAAATAATGATACAGTTGTGTTAAAGAAAAGAACAACAATATAATTTATAGTACCAATAGTTATAATTTTTTATAAAGTTGTTATGGTATTAATATTTTTATTATGATATGTTGGATTGTCCACTTTGGCAAACTGTGTTTGATTCATAAAATTTTTAAAACTCGTGTTGATTTGACAATAAGTGTTAAAATTTCAAGGATAATGCTTGACTTGGGCTCGTGAATTTAGTACGTCCTAGTTGAGCTCTTCATTGAACATTGCTATTTGAGATACTAAGAAGTCACCTTTTTTTATCATTTAGTTAAAATTACATAGCAAGCAAGCTTTCAGTGAGCTGTAAACAAATTGTTCGTATTCAAAATCTGGTTTTTAGTTTCTTAATACCCAAAACTCCAAACAAAAGACAATTTAAAATATCATTAAGTTTATCATGCCTATTCGAAAGCTCAGGTTCTCGAGTTTATAGAACCTCGGTACCAAACACAAAACAATTTTCTTACAATCTCAAACACACATAGTTTATTAGACATTTAATTGTTTACACTTCTAGCTATTCTATATAGGCATCCATTTTTTATTGGAACAAGAATCCGTTTGACCAAATTGTAAAAAAAATATACTTTTGAATCTGTTTTTCGTAAATACTTGTTGTAAAGAGTATTTTCAGCAATTATACTTTGTGTGAAACATAGGGTTCCAACAAGCTGGCATCGGATCCCATTAGAACTTCGAAGTTAAGCGTGCTTGGGCAAGAGTAATATTAGGATATGTGACCACATGGGAAGTCCTCACCCTTCGGGTTGGGGGTTATCGGAAACAGCCTCTCTTCAGGATAGCACTCTTAATGGGGAAGACTGCGTACATCCATCCCCCTCAGACCCTACTTGGGCGGGAGCCCTTTTGGCACTGAGTATGTTGCTTTATTATATTTTGTGTGGAAGTTTTTAAGTGTTAGTTTATGTTTATGCTTTGAATGAGAATAATGCAATTTTTTGCTTCTAAAATAACAATAACATCAACAAATCCAGTGCCTGCAATTTTTTGCTTCTACTTAAGGGAAAAAGGGTAGCTTTTTATTTCATTTAAAATTACTTTTATTTTAAATTAGATACACTTATATCTTAAAAACACTTTCTATTTAGGAAAAAAATTAAACAAACAAAGGTTAACTAATTATGCAACACTAAATGTGTTGAGGTATCGTAGCAACACACAGTGCATGAATACAATGCAACGACATTTTTTAAACTAAGTCCCCACACGATTCACATGCCAACTACTTCATTCTGAAATTCATGCCTCTTTAAGGATAACCTATGATATGTATTTTTAATAACAAAGAAAGCAGTTTACAAATCCTTATAACGTCAAGCCCACAAAAGGATAATTTGAAATAGAAATGAAAATCTATCTATTTTTTGAATTTATAAATTAGTAAAATTAAGATTAAATTTTTTTTTTTAAAGGTTGAGTTAAAAGTAATTTTTGAAATTTGAGATAAAAATACTGCTAAAAAGTTAACTACAAATTATAGTTAAAAATATTAACGTACAATATAGTGAACCAAGTATTAAGATGTGAAGTATTAAATAAAAGGTCATTTTCTCGGGTATTAATAGCCAGTTTAGAGTAATATCATACATTATTATCATTGTAAATAATTGAGTAAATTTCTTATTTTTTTTGAACAAAAAATAAATTTAGTATTAGTATCATGATATTTAGCATATCAAATAGTATAAACAATGACTCAACAACAACAACAACAAATTAAGTGCCTCCAAGGGCTCCTGTATAAGCAAGGTCTGAGGGGTGGATATACGCAGCCTTCCTCCTTTAGGGGGGCTACCCTGCAGAGAGGCTGTTTTCGAGGACCTCCAACCCGAGAAGTTGGTTCGCAGCCTAGGGTATGAGACCTGTCCGCAGGACAGCAACAAAGCATGAGAAGGGCAAAACACACGGCGCACAAAACAACAAACTCAAACCAAGCCACATCAGGCAAGAATCAAAAGATAAGAGATAACGATAAGATAAGATAAAGATAAGAAAGATAGATAAGGATAAAGATAGAGATAATGATAAGTAGGCCAGTAGGCAAGTAGCAAGTAGCATCTCGTTAGAGCGAATACACAACCTACGAGCGCCAAAAGAGTGTCAAGGCCTAGCACTAGTACTAGTAAGCTAGACTACCCTACTCCTACTGGAGCATCTATTACCCATATGCTAACCCTCCATTGGGCCCTATATAAGGCCATCTCCTCCCGAAGGTTTAGGTGGGTGAGATCTTGTCGGATCGTCTCCAGCCATCTCTTCTTTGGCCTGCCTCTTTCTCTTCTGCCTAGAGTATAAACAATAACTAAAAATAGTATAATTTTTTATGTTATTTGTTAATAACTCCTCCCTCTCCTGTTACCCTCCACACTTAACACACAAAGTGTTATAACGTTTTTAATGGAGAAGAACTGTTTTTACTCTTACACAGAAAATATTTGAATTATTTTATTAAACACTTATAATATTTTAAACAATAAAATTATTCGAAAAGTTTATACTGTCAAAATTATGGATAATATTGTCGTTAAAGTAAAATTACTGTTGTTTAAGTAAAATTATAGTTTTTAAAGTATTTTTATAGCTCTCACTATTTATAAAATAATAATTTTTATCATATTAATAACAACTCCTTCAGCTAAAAAGAAAAAAGAAAAAAAAGAAAAACAATATCTATGTTATCCGCTCGATAGAACCTATCTCCCAAACCATTACGTTACCTTCATCTCAATCAACACTCACCCCTTTCACTCCTAAAACCCTAGAAAATGGGAGATTCAAAGCAAGTAACAATGCATATCGAACCCTCAAAAGCTTTAATCTCCCCTAATCAAAACCCTATTTCCCTAATTCAAACCAAATTCAAAGAATTTCATCACGAATTCAAGGATTCGCTTGACCAAAACCCTAACCCTATTTCCTTTTTACAAGCTAAATTGAAGGAGTTCGAGTTAGGGTTTAATGCTTGGCTCTCTCACCAACCACTCCCCGTCGCCGCTGCAGTCTCCACCGTCACCGGCGCCGTGCAGGGCGGCGCTATCGGTGCTCTCATGGGGACTCTTACTGGGGATATTTCGAGTTCACTTCCGGCTCCTCCTTCTGATCCGGCCGGGCTCAATCCTCAAGCTATGGCTTCGTTGCAACAAGCTCAGGTTTGATACTTGTCAGTTTATCTATGTTATAGTATAAAATCATCCTTTTTTTTATAGGAAAAAAGATATTAAAAGATAGAGAATGTACAATGTCTTTAAAATTACAAAAGAAAAAATCAACAAAAACCATAAAATAATATCATAAAGCGCTCCGATCCCTTTGCAAATCAACTAAAGCTATATCAGTAAGCCTTTAACGCTTATGGAAATAGTCTTGTTGACTAAGAGGTTGCGAGTTTGAATATCAACAATTCCTACTTTAAAGATTTAAGTACTATAAGGTACATGTGCAGTATCCATACTTCAAACCTAATGAGCATTCCTACGAGGGGGTCTGTTACCGTATAGAATCATTCACTGGTCTTCACCTATGAGCTTAAACTTTTGGGACAATTGGTTTCTTGAGAATCTACTTTCTGGGTTATTTACTTATGTTAAAGGTTGCTATAAATGGCTTTTGATTTTTCTTTTTTTTTCCCCTAGGAATGCTCACAGAGTTTGAAATATGGATAGTATATTGACCTGCTTCATCTTCAATGCTAAATCTATGTTAATATTAAGAGAGGGATTCTAAACTTCCTATTTGAAGCCAGAATCTACCGGTTAGGGGACTCTAATACTACACCTGGTAATCAACTATCCGAAAAGTTAAGTTGTCGGTGAAGTTTCAAAAATGCATTTATGCTCGCAACATTTCATAAATGTCAGTTGTCGTGTATTGTTAAGATTCATAATTTGGTTTACCAGATTGTTTTGACTGGGCGCTGAGGCCCTCACCTAGTGGTAGAACACTGCCAAGGTTAAAGTTCTAAAGCAAAGAGGTTTCATATTCAAATCCCGAACCCTGCTTGCCTACCCAAAAAATTATTTTATTGCTGAAGTACAAGTAGATTGTTGGGTGTCTGATGATGGCCTTGATGGATATTTGAAGTTCACGTGGCTTATGGGCAGGAAAGAAAAAGTGAAGTTTATATATACTCCTTTTGTTTTGACGGAAAACATTTTTGTCTTAGTTCTATTGTTTCTTTGCCTAAATTCATAGCAACAACCATAAATATGGAGAATGCTAACTGCTGGTGAAGGGAAATCGACTTCCCTGCAATGGATGGGGAAAATATTTTCCCTTACGAAGGGAAAATGTTCCGTCCGCAGTCTTATATCATATGCTTTACTTAAATCTCAACTTGACCAAGCGTGAGCCTCATAAAAACTCATGATTGAAACCATCTTTTTGGCTAGAAAGACAAAACTATATAAGAAAAAAGCGTTTTTAATTGAAAATATCTTGTAAACAAAAATTTCCGGTAAGGAAAACGTTTTTGTTAGAACCAAAACGAGTCACAGACACTCAATTTTTCAGAGGGTGCCAATGTTTTTCTAGCATTTGGAAGAATCTAGATTACCCAAAATTTGTTAGAATGTAGTTTTGAGTAAAAATTGTTATATTAGAGCCGTTAGAGTTGGTTTAGTGGTAAAGCAACCCACCCCAAAGCTAGAGGTCTTAGATTTGAAGCTCATTGGCCCCATCCTCCATTATAATCGTCACCATTTTAAAGAATGAGGAACTGTTGTATTAGCTGACACTGGTATCTGTAACTCCCAGCCTGTTTGCTGTCACCTCATTCCTGTCAAATTGCAATATGATCTTCGGGTCAATATTTTATTACCGTCTTACCTTGTCTATTACTGCTGATTAGCATGAAACAGAGAATTTCATACCGAACCAGGGGTAAATTCTGCTGTCAGATTAGCATGAAAACATTGAACTTCATACCAAACTAGGAGTAAATTCGGATGTCTTATTGAGTTTGGGTTAGCAAGTTTGTCCCCGTGACCCTTATTTTACTATTATGATGATTTATTGACATGGGCTGCTGTATTTGCAGGCGCTTGCAGGTGGACCCTTGGTTCAAGGTCGAAACTTCGCTGTTATGACTGGCGTCAATGCTGGCATATCCTGTGTTATGAAGAGACTGAGGGGGAAGGAGGATGTGCAAACTAGGCAAGCTTTTCAATATGTTTTTTTGATTGGAATTAAAAAAAAAAAGATATTTAGGCTGCCCTATCTTGGGAGGGCAGCCTTTTTACCTCTTTTAATGTATAGTGAGGCCCCCAAAGCTCTTTGTCCAAAGTTCTTCTGAATGACCACCTTTTCCCATAACAAATTAATTAATGCATATTGGCTTTTTAAAATCCTAGCATTCGTTTCTAGTAGTGAAACACAATCTTGGTCTTGGAGTATAATAGTATTTACATGTTAAAGCTATCAAAAAGTAAAAGAAATAAATATGCTTTTCAACATTTCGTAAATTACAAGTCTAAAAGCAACTTACATGCCCCTAAAACCCAACATGAACACTTTCATGAGTCATGATGCAATTGCAACATGCAATTTGATTATATGAGTTGGTGGACTGAAAATTGTTGTGTGTAATGTAGCATGGCTGCAGCATTTGGGTCAGGAGCCGCATTTTCCTTGGTTAGCGGCATTGGTGGTCCAAACCAAGTTGCGAATGCTGTGACATCTGGACTTTTCTTTGCCCTTGTTCAAGGTGGTCTATTCAAGGTTAGCTCCTTTTATGTCTCAAAATATTTCATTCTCCTACGTATATGGACTCTGGATTAGCTGCATGTGTATAAATTTGGAACTATATATAAACTAGGGATGCAAGTGAGCGAAGACGATCTCAAGCTCATCAAGCTCAAGGCTTGACTCAAAGATCACGACTTTGTAGACTTTGAGTTCTAGCTCGACTCAACTCAAGGTCCTGCTCTACAAGCTTTGAATTTAGATTGGCTTATTTGGGCTCTTTCAAGCTTGAGCTTGGCTCATGGAGAATTCAACTTTGCTTACGGCACATTGAAGTTCATAATTTAGTTCGAGGTTCACTCATTAAAGCTCATTAACGATCACAAAATGTTGAGCCCGACCTTATAACCAAGCTCTGGTTCAGCTTGCTTAGTTAAACATCCCAGCTCGACTTGGCTTGAGCTTGAAGCGAGCCAAAGTCAAGCAAGTGTAGCTAATTCACGAGCATGTTCAACCCCTTTACACACCTACCTAATGGGCCTTTCTTTTGGCATCGAGTCCACTGACTGCTACGTTTTCTTAATGCAGCTAGGGCAAAAGTTCTCTCAACCGACTACTGAAGATCCTCACTACATGAGAGCAAGAAACATGTTGACAAGCCTCGGCCTCCAGAATTATGAAAGGAACTTCAAGAGAGGCCGATTAACCGACTATACTTTGCCATTGCTCACTGAAAGGCACGTATCTCAACTCCCCGTTTCTTTTTTTTTGGTGATGTAGTTTTGCACATAATTACTTGGTCTCTCGATTTTGTCGGGTAAGGATACTAAAATGTACTAAAAAGAAAGATAAGGATACTTGACCTTTTGCATGGCACCCAGACAATTCAAATTCTACTGAAAAAATGGCCCAATATGAACTATAAATGCTTGCGGGTGTCCAGTGCTGATACTCAAGTTTGGGTAACATAGAATCGGGGTGGTAAGGGGCCACTTTACCTGCTGCTGTATTGAGATTATGGAGTTTCGGGAATTTCTAGTGCCACTCTATGCGTTGCTCAAACTTGAGAAGAACGATCGGGTATGATGCGAATCCGAGGGTTTGGATCTGACTATTTTCAGGTGATGATTAGAATCAAATAAAGGCCGTTACTTTGTGGCAAATTTTGATGGCACAGTTTCTAAGTTTTACGTTAATGCGACATTCCATTTCCACATTCCATTTCCACGACATTGACCATGCACCGGGATTGTTGCTATTTAACATGTACCGTACTTGGATAAGAATTCTTGGGTATTGATGGGTACTGATATGTTTTCTATGTTTTTCTTCAGTACCCTGAAAGATGTGAATATCCCTCCTGGAGATAGACTCATCATCCTTGATTACATCAACAGGTTTGAACTCAAGCTCCTTCTGGTTCTGATCTGTTTGTGATTGCATATTTGTATGCTAATGAGGCCCCGAGACCGAGCTCGTCAATGTTCTTCCTGGCTGAGGCTCGGTTTGAAGCTCCTTGTGTTTGGAGAATGAGCCCGATCTTGGTTCAACTAAACCGAGCTTAAACCTAGCTTGGAGAGCTTTGAGCTAACCTCGCCTCATCCTTCAAGCCTTGCTTATGCTTTTATGGGCTTGAAATCGGCTTAACTACACATTTACAATGGTAAAGTGCTTGAGGTTAGCCCATTTATGCTCACAAATTGCCAAGCTTGAGTTTTAACCAGTATCTTAATGAGCTAAGCCTCTCAAGTTTTATTGTATTCTAGCTCGACCCATTTGTACAAGAAGTCTTAGATTCAAACACCCTCTGGCAAACCATATTTTTCTTGATTGTGACGCCCTGCTTTTCTGCATTCAGGCACCCAGAGCTGAGTGAGAAGCTAACAAAGCTGTAAGGTTTTGAGTCAATCGAGTCACGATTGTCACAAAAGAAAAAAGAAGAAAAAATTTTTTGGAGGAGAAATGGGGTGAGCTTTTGATTTTAGAAGTTAGACAGTTTGTATTGTATGAGAATATTATGTTATTGTGGTTTTTTCTGATAAGATTACAAAAAATATGTTTCCGAAAAAAAAAGCAACCATTGGTGGTGACTGCTGCTCTCCGGGTACCTTCACTTTCGTGTGTCAGAACGGTAAAAATTTGACATGTTGTCTTCCAAGACTCATTTGTGTGACTTGGGACGACCGTAAAGTTTATGTGGTCCCTGAATATATAGCTGACCATTGAGAGACCACCTTGTGTGTTGCGTCTATCAACTGAATATGTCGTTAGTACTACATTTTCTTCTTATGAGGAAAACCAACACTTTGAACCCATGATTTTTGCTTAGGGATCGGGGTTCATCATATACGATAAATACCTTGTATGGTATCGTGCTGTTGCTTGCGTAAATATCCCGGGGTTTTTATCACCGAATTTGTTCACTGTCCTTCGCCCGTCCTTACGACTCACTAGTCTCGTGTTTTTCAATTGAGTACTTACAAAGGGGTAAGGATAATGGAGTAAGGGTTTACCTCAGTTTAACAATTTATTGCGAGTGTTTTGCTCTCATTATTCATATTTCTTTTACCCTCAAACCCTGCTTAAGCGGGAGCCTTTGAGACATTGAATTTTTTTTTTTTTTTTTCCATATTTCTTTTACCCCCATTTAAGGGGTAAAGGATAAGGTAAAATTTTAGCAGTTTTTCAATAATTTAATCATGTTTAAAGCATAACTCTCTTTACTCCTATCTTTTTATCCAATTATCAAATATGGGTATTACTATTTACTCTTTTTAACTTTTATCCTTTTTATTATACATCCCTAAATAAAAATAGATTAACCTTTTCTGTTCTCCCTCTACATATACCCCTCTATCTATTCTACTCATTTGCCAAACAAAGTAGGCGTTTTTGGTTACCACGGGAATTAAAGACCAAAGAGGGTACCAATACGCCGTCATCGGATCCCATTAGAACTCCGAAGTTAAGCGTGCTAGGGCAAGAGCAGTACTAGGATGGGCGGCCTCCTGGGAAGTCCTCACCCTTAGGTTGGAGGTACTCGGTAACAACCTCTCTTCAGGGGTAATACCCCGAAGGGGGAAGGCTGTGTACATCCGTCCCTCCACCCCTGACCCTGCTTAGGCAGAAGCCTTTGAGGCACTGGATATGTTGTTGTACAACGGGAATTAAAGGTTATTTTGTTAGCCATTGACCCATAAGCTAAGGGTTAGTGTAGCCATTTATTATACTTGCAGTTGTCCCTCGGGGACATACCTTGGTGGTTGAGAATGTTGGAGTAAAGTGAAGTTACTCAGGTTCAATTTTACTAAAGATATGTTATCCCCATTTATGGGCCTCTTCTCTCCCCCCTCAGTGCCTTGCACTTGTCAATCCCCCATCCTCAATCATCTATGTAAATTAAATTAAAAAATGAAATAAAAATCATATAATATTCATATAAACTTGGAGGTTTTGTAGTCATTTTCACGTGGCTAATTAAAAAGTGTTGCATCATATTCATTCCATATGGCTCTCTCCTTTGATGTTATAGAGTAAGGGGACCCACCTCCTTGTCCCTTGCTCCATAATTATTCACACAATCACATTATTTACTACCTTCTTTTATAATTTAAATGCAACTCTAAAAGATACGCGACCAATATGTTCGAGTCTAAAATTATTTAATCAGCCAATTAAAAATGTAGTAAAATATTTTGTTTAAAGAAGAGAGAGCCATTTAATTAACAAGAGTTTTAGTTAGTTTATACGAGTTTTGAACTATAAATAACACTTGCTATCATTCTTTATTTTTACTAATATCTAATGGAGTCACTAAACGGTCTTAACTTTTTCATGCAAGTAGGACTAGTTTTGAGATTTTTGGACCTCTAAGCAATTGGGTCTTTTATATATAATAACGTTTTTATTAACACTATTATGCTAAAAAAATAATATTTTAATTATAAACCTTATTATATTTACAATTGATACTTTAGGACTAAAACCTTTAAAAATTGAGAGCCCTTATTGAAGTTATGTTTCATCCTCCAAGCAAGTAGGAAAATTTCTTAAATTAGACTTATATATTTCGAGCAACTCGAAAAAAGAAAGTGTGAACTTATTAAAACGATTTTCTACTAAATAAAATAATTTTTAATGTAAATTATTTTTATTTTAAAATACTACCATTAAATAGACACTGAAATAGTAGGTGTACATATGCATTTAATTAAGGATCATGGGTGCTGACTTTTATGTTATTTTTATATTTAATTTAATATTCTTTATTCCCTTTTTCTTTGCATTTTTGTGTGAACTGTGAACTAATACAACTCAAGAAAAATGCCAAACACAAGTTTATACAATAAAATATTACTAGATTATTAAATTATGTTTAATAATCTAATAATATTTTTTATCTAATAAATATATAAACTATGACATTTAAAATAAAGGACGTGTTATTATAATTGTATAGCAGTTAAATTGCGTACCTTCGACTAAGAGGTATTGATTTGGAAGCTTATTTTCTCCTCTTTATGTCTTGTTTTAAGAAAAAAAAATTATTTTCTCTATTAATTTACATAGGTAACACGCCGTTACCGGATCCCATTAGAACTCCGAAGTTAAGCGTACTTAGGCGAGAGCAGTACCAGGATGGGTGACCTCCTGGGAAGTCCTCACCCTCAGGTTGGGGGCACTGGGAAACAGTCTCTCTTCAGGTTAACACCCTGAATGGAGAAGGCTGCGTACATCCGCCCCCCCAGACCTTGCGTAGGCGGGAGCCCTTGAGCCACTGGGTATGTTCCTCCTTCCTTTTTAATTTACAAAGGTAATGATTGTAGTATTAAAAATATGTATAATTGCATATTTGGTAAATATATTCTAAAACTATAAATTTATAAAAAATATTTGGTACTATATTTTACAATATTTATCATATTAGTAAATGTATATTGTAATATATATACAAAGCTTTCACATCCTAGCCATAAAAATTCTACAAGCTTATAGAAAAGAAAAAATAATGAAAAACTTTTATTATACTATTACGAACTTCATTTAATTATTGAATAATTGAGGAGAGTCGAAACATGTTTAAAATTATTTTGCCATAAAAAATAAAAAATCTCTGTCAATTCATTCAAGACTAAGTATTAAAAGAATATTATCATATCAAAATTGCAAATATGTTAAAAGTGTTAAGAGTAATAATTCTACATGTGAATTAATATGAATCCCACATAGGAGATGTAAGAAATAAGAGACCAACTTATAAATCTGACGTGTTATTCCACCTAATATTAATTAATTTTAGGATAAAATCTCATTTGGACTTATATTTGGATCTTAGTATACAGCAACTCCATGGGTCAGGTCTAAAGCCCTTGTAAAAAAAACAAAATCTTAAACAAACAAAATTAAGAACATATATTAATGCAAAATATTAACTTTTTTAAATATAAAAATTATCGTAAATCTAGTGTGTGCGTGTGTGTGTGTGTGTATATATATATATATATATAATATGGGGTGTGTATTTAATTTAATTGACAATGCTCCAGTAAGGATATGCGAACAACCCCTTACTACACTAGGAGGGAGAGGAAGAGGCATGCCAAAGAAGAGATGGCTGGAGGCGATTCAACAAGACCTCTGAGAAGAAATGGCTTAAATAGGGCCCAATTGAGGGCTTGTATAGGGGTTATAGATGCTATAGTGAGAGTAAGGTAATCTAGCTTACTAGTGCTAGCCCTTAATTTCCTCCTAGCTCACTTAGGTTGTGTATTTGCTCTCATGAACTCCTACGTGCCTACCTATCATTTGATTTCCTTTGATTTCTTTGATTCCCTTGATTTCTTTGATTTCTGCGTGTTCTGGCTTGCTTTGAGTTTGTTGTTTTGCTTGACGTGTGCTTTGCTTTACTCATGTTCTCATGCTCTATGCTGCGGATCAGCTCTCAGGCTTCTCAGATTGGGGGTCCTCGGAAATAGCCTTTCTTCAGGGTTGCCCCCTGAAAGGGGAAAGCTGTGTACATCTACTCTCCCCAGACCCGCTTTTGCGGAAGCCCTTGCAGGCACTGGGCTTGTTGTTATTGTTGTTGTTGTGTATTTAATTTAATTATTTAATTCAAAATAAAATTGGCAGGTTGGATAAATAAATGGGCCACGTGATCCACGTTGTACCCAGTGTGTGTGGATCTGCTTTCGTATCGTCAAAATATCGTTTCAGCAGGCCCCACTCATTGGGCCTCCCTATTATAAAATCCAAAAATTCTATTCTCTATTTAAAATTTAAAACTCAAAATAATATTAATTAATAAAAAAATCTTGATAGATAGAATAGAATTGGGGTTGGTTCAGATCTATGCTTATGATACAAAAATAATAAATTTAGTGCCTCAAGAGCTCATTCCTAAGCGGGGTCTAGAGGTGGATGTGTGCAACATTATCCTTTCAAGGTGTAATCTTGTCGAGATATTGTTTTCAAAGACTCCTAATCTTATAGGGTTGACAACACGAGGACTTCCTCTCGCCTAAGCACGCTTAACTTCGGAGTTCTAATGGGTTCCTGTGCTTTAGTGCCCCGTAAATGAACCCTATCTATGCTTATGATAATTATATATTATACATATTATTATTATTATTGTTTATTATTATTATTATTATTATTGTTATTATTATTATTATTATTATTATTATTATTATTATTATTATTATTGTTATTGCTGTTGTTGTCATTTTGTTTTTAGTATTTATGCGGTTTTTAAATATAAAATTTTTTATCCACAAAATATTACAATTCTATGCCATCTGAATATAAAAATATATGATTAACCGGTGTTGTATATATTTAGAAAGTTTTTATATACGACATTATTATTACAAGAGCAATTAAATTTGTAGTTGTTTATTTTATTGCTTCATTATTAACCAAAAATATTTGTAGCTAACGAGAAAAATAGTGGTTGTTGCTTAGGGTGAATGAGTCAAGCTGACGTTACATTAAAGGCTTAGTGGGAAGATCAACAAGCTTTTTTTATTTACAAAGCTTATCCGCAAAACTTGAATCTAATTTTGCGTTCTCCAAGTTAAACTCTCTATGTTGAGACGTTTTAAACTTAAAAACAATATTATTTATGCATAAATCGAGTTTAGTTGGTACATTAATACTCGTTATCTTATATGACACTGACTAAGCTAAAAAGTTAACTTTTTTTTTTATATTCACTCTTTCTCGGGCTCCGTTTTTTTGGCCTTTCTTTGGATTCCCAGGTTTTGTATTTCCGGGGCTCATTAGCTTGCCAGGATTCATTTTGATCATCAATGTAATCACGACTAGTGGGTCACAATCCCCCCTCATTTGAACTCGATTGTAACAAATGATTTCAATAGAAGATAGTCTTGTCTTTCCACCCTATTTAAATAGTAAAAAGAAAACTAGGAGGCCCATCAATAAACAGGCCAACTTAGTACTTCATCACAGATAATTTTAATAAATCAGCAATTAATTGCTTAATATTTTTCAAGTTAATATAATTTTAAATATTTTTAACTGTTATCTTATCCGCTCTGTTACGTTCTCCCAATATTTTTTTTAATACATTCATATTATATAGTTGTCATAACTTGCATATCGTATAAAAATAAAAACAAAAATATGGAAAGGGACGTGGTCGGGTAATGCACAGCACAACATCACATCACTCCTCCGGATCTTTATTAATTAATGCATCCCCTTATAAATTAAAATTTTCACCTTGACCAAAAATAATAATAATTCACCAAAATTACACAAATAAAATTAAGAAAAAATATTCCTTAAATATATGAACTTTTTGTAGCAAACTATCACAAATTTTAAAAAAATATCACCTTTTTAAAAATATTTAACAAACTATCATAATTTATTGTAGCAACGTGGTTGCACGACCTCCCGTACGTCGTGCAACATTGGCACTGTTGCACGACCTCCCGTACATCATGCAACAGTGCCCATATTTTTTTTTTTTTACATATTTAAAATTTAAAAAAATTAATAATTTTTTTAATTTAAATTATTTTAATTTTATAATTTGAATCACTAAAAAGGTATATGTATATTATTATTTGAACTATTAATATAGAAGATATAAATGTGGGACACATTTAAATAAAGAGATGGTGATATATATATTATTATTTAACTATCTCGTACAGAAACTATGGTATTATAATACTATTAATAAGGAGGATATAAATTGGGAACACATTTAAATGAAGAGATGTTGATGTTTCTAACAAAAAATCACGATTTACGTATTTGTACATTATTATTTGAACTATTTTATTAGATATATGTAACTCAAAAACTAAAAAATTATTTCATATAGTTTATAAAATATATTTTAAAAATTCATATACATTAGTTTTTGAGTTACATGTATCTAATAAAATAGTTCAAATAATAACATACAAATGCATGAACTCGTGATTTTTTTTGTTGAAAACATCAATGTCTTTTTATTAAATGTGTCCCTCATTTATATCCTCCTTATTAATAGTATTATAATACTATAGTTCCTGTATGAGATAGTTTAAATAATAATATACATATCACCATCTCTTTATTTAAATATGTCCCTCATTTATATCTTCCTTATTAATAGTTCAAATAATAATATACATATACTTTTTTAGTGATTTAAATTATAAAATTAAAAATTAAAATAATTTAAATTTAAAAAAAATTATTAATTTTTTTAAATTTTAAATATGTAAAACTAAAAAAAAAATAATTAAAAAAAATCCTGGGCACTATTGCATGACGTACGGGACGTCGTACAACCACAGAGCTGCAGTAAACTGTGCTAGTTTGCTAAATTTTTTTAAAATGATATTCACTCTCTCTTGAGGCACTGGGTTGTTGTTGTTGTCTCTCTCTCTCTCTCTTTTATGGTACTGGAGTTTTTAATATACAGTAATATATTATAATATTTAAAAATTTTATTATTATGAATTAAAATTTAGTCAAATTTTGCTTAAAAAAGCAATCATATTTTTAACATGCGTAGACATTGTTTGTTGGAATTTAGTACTTTTTGTCATTTCTTGTAATTCTACAAACATTTATGTATTCTTGGCAATATATTATCATCATATATGTTTTAACAATGTACATGCATATTTTCAATTTTCCCTATAATACGAAAAATTTTATTCATAATCCGATGAATTTTAGATGAAAACACTAATGTATATATAATTTAGAATCATATACATGATAGTATCCTCCAAAAAATTTTTGTTGATGTAATATTTCAAAAGAACAGTTGTGTAGTTAAGTAATTAATTTTCTAAATATTTTAAAGGGTTATTTATGCTAAATTTTTATATTTTTTTGTTCATTGTGCCAATTTAATTATTATACTTTTAATTATGTTAATTTAGTCAATTTACAAATTAAAATGTGTCAATTGGGTCATTAGAAAAAAAATTATGTCAAGTTTTTAATAAAATTTTTAATGGTTCAGCCACGAATTGAGTTAAATTGAGTAAACAAATGAATTTATAATAAATTATTTACATCTAACATAATTTTACCGTTCAAAATTACGACATTAACTTAACTTAAATTTGACCAAATTATTAAATTGACACATTTTAAATTGTTCAAGAACTAAATTAACATAATTAAAAGTATAAAAATTAAATTGACAGAATAGACAAAGTACAGAGACATTTGGAATAAATAACCCTTTAAGTTTATTTTAAACTTGAATTCAAATTTTTTTAATTATTTTTCTCTTTTTAGATTGTCACATTTCCCGATTATTTGTCTATTATTGGGCACGTATTATTTGCTTTACTATGTGCCTTGTAGTTGTCTTATGTGCGGTATATTTTATACTGCTAGTTTACATCCACCCCCAGACCCTGCTTCGTGCGGGAGCCCCTGTGACATTGAAACTGCTGCTGCTGTTGTTGTTGTTGTTAGATTGTCACATTATCAAAAATTATTAGATTTTAGCAGCATTATATTTAGGTATAATATTAAAAAATTTAGATGTGATAGTAGAAAATTAAAAATCAAATTAATTTTTTTTTAAAATGATTTTTATTTTAGAAAAACCCAACTATAAATAATGTGCTAAAATTCATTATCAAGCAGCCGTCTAAATTAAATCCTTCACGGGCAACCTCGGGCAGCGCAGCATTCGCCTAGTGTTTCGTACCCCACACCAATGGAGCTCCCATTTCTGCAGGAAGATGCTGACGTGGCGGTGGGCCCCGACTTAAGGCGGCGTTCACGGCGGCGGCCCACCACCCACCACGGCGTCGGTAATGCCATTGCCAGCTCCGGCAGCGACAGTGAGTCCAGTGACAACAGCGGGTACAATTTCAGTAAGAAGAGCATCAATGGTGAAAGTTGCAGAGATGGTGGAGATGGATCCGTGGGTATTGAAGAAGAAAATGAGGGTAAATTTGGGGAAATTTTGAAATTGGGGAATTTAGAGGACCCCATTAAGTTGGAGGCTCCAAATGGGACTGAAAACGAAGGTAGACCCACATTTTCTTTTTTTGAGTTCTTTTCTTTCAATGTTTTTCATATACTTGAATTTATAATTGTCAATGAAACGTCTTTCCCGAAAGTTTAAGCTGATGGATGAAAGTTCAGGAATAGATTTGTACTCTAACAATAATAATGAGTTAGTAAAAAATTTCACATTAAAATTGTTAAAACTCCACATGTGAGTATAGTGAGAATCCCAGGTAGGAGTTGTGAGGGTGAATAGATCAATATATAAGCTTAGTGTTAGTTTATGTGGGTCTCATGTATGGTAACCTCGTGGGTTGGGTAACAGAAGTTGACGAAAGAGAAGATGAACAGTTAAGTGTAGTTTGATTCTAGGATGGACCCCGGTTAGGTTTATATGTGGATTTTATATATGTCAATTTTAGAGGTTGGGTTTAGGGTTTGGTGAAATTTTATATGATAATATTTGATGTTTGTAATTATGGATTTTTGATCTGAGTATTTATGGGTTAGGCTTATCTTTATTGTCTCTTTATAATTGTAAAGCAGGTAGAAAAATACTTGGGAATAGGGAAAATAAAGGTTAATTTTACTGGGTATAAGATAAAAGGGCGTGAAAAGGAAGAGCACGTAAGTTTATTATTTTTTGCTGCAAAATGTTCAGATTTTTGAAATAATAATCATAATTCGCTCATATTTCTCTTTCTCTTCTTCTGATTTTGCATCTGGAAAAGAAGAACATCTTTAGGTGTTAGTTCTTCTCTCTGATTTCATCCTTTTTTACTGGAAAATTTTCAGATTTCTATTGGGGGATTCTTTCTTTTCCATACTTTGTAGTATTAATCCTGGAAATATTGAATCAATAATCTTAGGGTTTATTCGTACCGTTTTCTATTTATAGTTTTTAGTTTTTGAGAAAGTAAAATCCTGGTTTTGAAAACATTCTTTTTTATTTTTGGTTTTCTATTTTTAGTTTTTAGTTTTTAGTTTTGAGCCAAGCTAGAAAAAACTGAAAAGAAAACAAGAAAAACGAGGAAAAATTGTTTTCACAATATGTCTTTAGTTTATGAAATATAAAAAATTGTAAACAAAAAACGACACCAAACAAACCCTTAATTCTTTCATATTTCTCCTATTTTCGTCTGATTTTGTCCCTGTCTTAATCTCAATGTACTCCAGAAATGATCATTTGAGATGGGAATGTAAGCTTTTGACTTTTCATAGTTCTTTTCACTCTTTTCTACGCCCCTTTCTTGTGTGGGTTTGTCTGGGATTTTCTAACAAAGCCATTTTTATGCTTTCAGTGGAAAAAAGTTTATGCTTTTCTTGTAATTAAAGTTCTACGACTTTGAATTGCACCCAGCAGAAAGAACTATTTGGTTATTGCAGTATATTCAGGTTGCTCTGAATAGATTCTCTCTGTGACTCTGCATGAATCAGTTCCATCGGTCCCAGACAATTTTGAGCTCCAACTCAGCTCGGTTGCAATCCAAGCTAAGCTCGCCTCATCTTGGCTCAATTGAGTTTTGTTTAGGCTCGAATTTGGCCCGGTGAGGCATGTTTAGGTTACATTTAGCTTGAGAATGGCTCATTTAGGCTTGTTTATGCTTTTGAGCTGCCTATCTCAAGAAGCTTAGGTTTAGTCCAGGCTCGAAATAGGACGATTCTTTCGAGCTAAAACAAGCTAGCACTGCCTATCTCATGATTTTTTCACTTTCAACCTGTTCAGTTTATGTTAAATTTCATTGGGCCCTTTACCGATCCACAGAGCTTGCATACATGAGATCCACATACAAGCCTAATGTGAGATTTCTTATTAGACCTATCATTTTGATTATGATTGCAATCTTAAGTTTGCATAAGGAGATGATTACAATGGAAGGCTCCCTCCTTGCTGTTGTTGGTCATGTGGAGTTGTATATCACAATTGTCTAATATACGAAACTTCAGAAGAATCCAGGAAATGACTATCGTATGGCGGTTACATAATCGATTTTGAGATGCTGATTTTATATGAAAAGGTGGTTGTGTAACAAATTTGGTCATGTTTCTAAACATTTACCTTCTTCATTGCAGCAGGTGCTCAATTTACAAATGGATCCTCCGTGGAAAATGGCCACGGTACCGTTGCACACCCTCCCCCTCTTGAGGAAAATGCTCCAGATGAAGAACTAGCTCACTTGGAAAAGAGTCCTACTTTCGGAAAGCACCCCGATACTGAAATTGACATTATACACGAGGAGAAATTATTAGATAAAAGCTCGGAAAGTTTCAGTTTCCCACCACCTGTTAGTTCAAATGTACAGCCAAGCACAGAAAAGGAAGAAGAATTCGATGTTGAAAAGGTGCTGGAGAAGCAAGAAACGCACGATTTATATTGTCCTAATTGTAACTCGTGTATTACCAAACGGGTAATTCTACGTAGAAGAAAAAGGAAAATTCAAGAAATTTCGAGTGGCGGGGATGATTTCAGGCTTGTGCCCATTGAGATGGCTCCTCCTGCACCTTCTGTTGAACCTGGAGATGTAGTTGAAGAGCCTGTTGCAGAGAGAGATACTGAAACCAAGACTGATGATACTCAGGATGCCTTCAGATGCTTATCTTGCTTCAGCATCTTTATTCCTGACGGTATGGTTAGACTAGACATTTTGAGAAGTTCATAAGGGCCGGTTTTGTATTATTTTCTGTTTTATTTTTTTTGTTTTCGAGAAACTAAAACCGGGTTTTTGAATTGAATCTTTCTGATTTTAGTTTCTAGTTTTCTGTTTTTGTTGAAGCCTTTTAAATTGAGAACAGAATATCAAAAGCAAGAAAAAATGATATCTAAAACTTGTTTTAGTTTCTCTATAAAAAGAAAAAACTAAAATCAGAAATTGCCAAATGGACCTAATTTGCTATTATCTATGCTACTGTCTTTGTTTTGCTTGGAGAGATCCTGGCATTTAATTCTAACTAATTTCGTTGAATCCAACAGAAAACGGCTTTCTGTTCTGGAGATTCGGACGTAAACCCGACAATACAGTCAAGCAGGGTAAAGTATCTTTTTCTTTTGTTCCTTTGATCGTTTACCGTTTATTTAGCGATGAAGGGCTTTGACCAGTGTAAGAACACTATGAAATCCGAGGCTCTAAAATAAGAAAGCCTAGATTCGAGTCCTGTTGGCCCCTAACCCGCTTAGTTACCCAGAAAAAATAAATTTACGGATTATTTCTTGACTGCTTTTAAGTTAAGAAACCACAGAGCGCGAACTTCTGCCTTGAATTTTACTTATTGCAGAATTTTGGTCTTCACATAGCCATTTTATATCTCCATCTGGTTACACTACTGCACCACCCTGAATCTTCCTCTCTTCAGAAAAACGAAAGATAAAAGGCCACTTTCAGTTTGCAAAAATTTGCTTAGTTTCTTTATCTATAATTTTCTAAGTTTTTCTATGAAAGATGAAAAATTGGGAAATAGTTGGAAATTAAGGGGGTCGAAAAAAAGAAAATGACCCTGTCAATACAACCTTCTAGAGTTTTTTTCTCCCAGTAGACATGCACGATGCGTTAAGAACTCCACATGCGAGTTCAATAAGAAATCACATCAGGGTTCTAAGAAGAAGATATCAACATATAAGATTAGTGAGTTACTCTAAGTTCACGTGTCAGGTGTAAGAGCCCTCTCACTTCAAAATGTGCCGAACTGCAGGTGTTTCATCCAATATTCCTTCAAGAGATATCGCTCCTCCAGCTCAAGTGCCATTGTTGACCGAGGAAGTGGACACGAATGTTGGACCGACACACACTGATGGGAAGAGAGGGGGTGGCACAGGTATCGTTGCAGCGTAAATGTTATGTGCTCTGTAACATTTTGCTCAAATCCAGCTTGGCTTCGTCCAAAGCTTGTTATGCTTGGTAACTTTGATCTCAAGCTTGACTAAGCTACGTTGAGCTTGAACCCAACTTTGCAAGCTCTGAGCTAAGCTTAAATGTTCAAACTCATTAAGCTTGATCTATGCTTGTTTGAGATCAATTAGGCTCAGGCTCAGGCTCGGTTCACCTAGGCTCAAACTTTGCTCGATGGGATCCATTAAGTCTTATAGTTTAGCTTGAGATTGGCTCATTCAGGTTTGTTGTTTAGGCTTACAAGCCACCAAGCTTAAGCTTTTGGACTTGGGCTGAACTCATTTAGCTGAAGGATCTTGGTCGGTTTTGCTCGAGCTAAAAATGAGACGTGCCTTTTCAACTGAATAACAACCCTTCTCACAGTCTTGGCTCATTTGCACCTCTAATATTGATTTAGGCGTAGGATAATTGATTGGCTACACTTCTTTGACATCAAATTCTGCAGAAATCGAACATGTTGTGACTACAGAAGACGTGTCACCATTGCCACCTGAAGAACCCTCCGTCCCTGAGAAAGAGAAGATTGACAGAGCACAGACAACTGCTGTTTCCAACAAAAAGGAGTCAGGTAAATACAACTCCGATACCAGTTTAACATTTTGGTAAATTTTTCACTTTTTACTCCCATATTATGCTTGGACTCTCAGTGCAACCCCTAAGATGTTTCATTTTCTCGTGGATGTCGGTAGTTCCAATGTATAAAAGGGCTCAAGGCGCATTGAGCCAATAGGGGGTCCTGGTGCCTAGGTGCAAGGCGAAAGGAGAAAGGCGAAGGCGCAGGCGCGCGCCTTAGCACAGTGAGGCGCATAGTTTTGTAATTTGCATTCATATTCTATATTCATAAAATATTTTATGAACATAAGCTATAAAATTAATTAGTTATGCAATATAACAACTCTAATTAAAAATACATATAGTGTCTAAGAAAAATACCGCTAAAAGATATTAATATTCATCAAAACGCGCTGTAATATATATCAACGTAAGCTTTTTTTACAAAAATTGTAAGGCATCCTAAAATCCACAAAAAATACATGGCATCAATATCATTCTTTTCCAATTCTTTCATATCAAAATAAAGATATCAAAATCAATTATGTATAACTATTAACTACTAATATGCTACTAAGTATTAAAGAAAAAAAAAAAGGATATTATGTTATATCATATAAGATAAATATGTTAGGGTTTATTTACAAGGCACTAAGGTATCGGATCCTATTAGAACTCCGAAGTTAAATGTGCCTGAGCGAGAGTAGTACTAGGATGGGTGACCTCCTGGGAAGTCCTTGTGTTGCCAACCGTATAAGGTTAGGGGTCCTTGGAAGCAGCCTCTCGGCAGGGTTACCCCCTGAAAAGGCTGCGTATATCCACCCCCCAGACCCCGCGCGAGGCATGCCTTGTCAAAGTTGCCTTGCCCAAGGCCTGTGAGGCGAGGGAGCTGCACCTCGCCTTGCCCAAGGTGTGCCTTTTTATACACCGGGTAGTGCAAGTCTCGAAAATAGTCTCTCTACAACACACTTGTCCTAAGATTTTTGGGGCCTAAAGCTAGTTTTGGTTTGCAGGCCTGTTTTTCATAATGGATGTGTATAAGTCAGCTTAAGCTCATGTCAACTAATCCACTTTATATTATAATAACAATTAATATGTGGGTCATGTATTATATTTGTACATATACACTATAATTTATTATACATAGTTTGTTATTTCTCCAATTATGAATGGTGATATGCGGTAGAAATAAACTTATAATATAATTAATTTTTAAAAGGGGCCCTTCATAAATTGGAGGTCCCAAGCAACTACATGAATTGCTTGGGGTCTAAACCAGACTCCATAAAAGTGGGAAACATACATACATTTGACCCTACTAGGTCATTATTTCTCCAATTATGAATAACGATATACAGTACAGGCCGACCCCTGCCTCTATTATCTTGGGTCTCTAATATCTCGGGTTGCTGATTCAATGAGCTTGTCTCTTAGGAACTTGGCTTTTGGTTTGGATTATAACCAATTCACTGAATTTGACAGGAAATGTTTTTAACTTCTGGATTCTAAATCTTCTGCAAGTATCAAAAGACAAACCAGACGATTCCATCCTTGGACCGCCCGGTAAGTTATTCTCTCTACATTCCTTTCAAAACAAGGAAAGACTCAATTGCAACTAGTGAATTTTTCATCGGTCCTAATGAGATCCATGTATTAGCCTAAGTGAAGTTCCATCCTAAAACCAATTGGCAATAAGTGGAGTAGCTCAATATGCTTGTTTGTTGATCTCTTCTCCCTCTAGAAAACAACCTCCCTTCAAGGTAGCACTCTGTAGGGGTAAGGCTGCGTTCATCCCCTCGGCCCTACCATGGCGGGATCTTCTTAGGCATTGTTGTTGTCACATGTGGAATTCTTAACACAACTAATATTTCAGTAAAGCTTTTGAAAGTAACCTGAGTCCTCTGTTTGAGTATATTTCTAATACCCGTTTGTGTCTTTGCATTTGCAGCTACGAACATATGTGATCCCGAGAGAGAACCTCTTCTGAAACCACCCGAGGGTACATTTCTTTACCTTCGTCTTTCTCAAACTTTTTGCTTGTGCATAAAAGCAGAAGCACATCTTCTACATACATATTTTTGGTAATCAAGGTGTGCATGCCAGATCGTGTACGCCTCGACTAATGCCTAGGTTCCATGCAACACCCACTCAGAATTTTCGCTACTTGCAAATTGCAACATGATAAACTGGGGCTCATTCCCCAGTGGATGGCCTTAAGGAGTTATTTGCTCTTAAGAAGCTTTTCTTCACATAATATTCGCAAATATTTTTTCGTAAATTTTTTCTTTCTGGCTAAATAAAATGATTTCACACTATAAATTTGTATGAGGTTCATTGTTTATAAAAGTTGAGGTTAAAGTAAAGCATATGACATATGATTACGACAAGGACATTTTCCGCTCTATAAATAAAAAAAGTTTTCCTTTGTCACTGAGGGGAAGTCAATTTCCCCTCATAAAAGGACATTTCCTGTATCTATGGTTGTATGAAGTTAGGGAAAGAAACATTAGAATTGATACAGAAAAGTTTTTCCCTCAAAACAAACGGAGCCCTTGCCCCTTGAGCTAGCCCTTTAGGATTTTATGTTTCAGTCACATCCATGCTAGTTCAAGAATGATTTTCCAAGCTTTCTTCTTTTCCCCCTTAACCGTTTTACATTCTCAACTTGATATAATAAATTTACATCATAATCAGTTTATCCGAGTATTTACTGTCACATGAAAATTGTGTTTTACGTAATGCACTCATAGCAAGACTTTCAAGGATTGGGGGTCTTTTGGAAACAATCTCCCTTCAGGTAACACTCTGTAGGGTCAAGGCTGCGCACATCTTACCCTCCCTAGATCTTGCCTTGGCGGGAGCGTCTTTGAGGCAATGGACTGCTGTGTTGTTGTACTACTGCACTCATAGCAAGAGGCTCATTTTTGTGGCTTTTCGTTAAAACAATGTTACAGGATTACTGGTATCGAACCCCAAACCTCCTGTAACTCCGGCTGATGGTATTTTCTCTCTTATTGTTTACTTTCACAAAATATTGAACGAGATAAAGTAGGTAAAAAAAAGAAACCATGGTGTTTTTCTGAATTCGAGAAACCAAATGTCGGGGTTCAGAATAGTTCTGTACAATGTAATAGTCAAAAAGTACACTGACTCAATTATCTTTCTAGTTATGCTGCCTTTTTCTAATGCTCAATAACTATGGCGACTTTGCAGAGATACCAGTGTCGAAACCCAAACCCCCAGTCATGCCACCTGAAGGTACGTATCTTTATCTTGGTCTCTTGCTCAAAATTTTGAATTCGTGCAAAGGATGAAAACAAAGTCCTGGTTTTCAATATCATTTCCACTATGTCAGGAAATATCATACTCGATTACTTAGATATCCACACAAGTCCGCACGCTACAAAGCTTCTTGAGGAGGCTAACATATTGCTCTAGTCAAGCGTACACCATTATTTAGATATCCACACAAGTTTACAATATACTTTGTGGCAGTGTTAAGGCCATGGAGTGAAATCGTTAAGGATTTCACACGTGAGTTTAGTTGGAACTCCTGTATCGAAGTTGTGAGAAAAGAGATCAATATATAAGCCTAGTGGAATACTCTACATAACGCTAATTGGTTTTAGGATGGTGGAACCTGACTTGGGGTTGTATGTGAACCTTATATATGCCAGCTCCCTGGATCGAGCCTCAAGTCCAATGAAATTTCAAGAAATTGTAACAGTGGTTATACAGCGGTTGTGGTTATAGTGTCGCGATGTTGTATTGCTGGTTCTGACTATAGCACTGGGAGATTTTAAAGAATGCAGGTTACTTTTAAGTGTTCCATTGATAAAAAATTCGAATATAATCATTAATTTCATTACTTGTAAACAAAAGTAGGAGCATGTTCTAAAACAGATAAACAATACACATATAATGGGAAATTACATAACGATTAATGGCTAGTTTATTGGCCATATTTAATGGCTGTGATGGCTGAAGTTGAAGAGTCGACGTTACACAAGTAGGGGGCCGTAAATTGTGCTTATTAACTGTATGTGTGTGCTCAGTGAGAAAGAGAGCAGGAGAAAATACTCTTATACCATCATTGTTATGGTGAAGTTTTCGTACTTCAGTCCATGGAAGTAGGCTAAGCCACACCATGTAAATTTGGTGTATCGTGTTTTCTCCTTATCCTATTGCGTGCTTGCCCAAATGTCGAAGATTGTAATTTCCTTTACGATTTATTATATGCAGAGGTTTCAATGTCAGTGCCTGGACCTGAACCCCCTATCATACCACCTGATGGTACGTTTATGCTCCTTCACAAAATTGTTTGCTCAGTTGCGACTTACGTTCTACCAGTAACAATATTGTTATATGTGTTTTATCCAACAACAATGATACACCCCCAACAAAATTTTTTTCCCTATGACGGGTGTCTAAGCCAATTTACGCGCATCTTTACCGATCATTGGGTCATTTGTTCTACCCCCTTAAGCACATAGATGCTTTGAAATTACAATAGTGACACTTATTGTAATTTCTAGATCAAGATTGAGATCTAGATTTAAGATATTTAATAATAATTTAGATTATTGTAATTTTTAGATCAAGATCTAGATTTTCAGGGGGTTCCTCGGGATGTCTAGGAGGATGGTTGAACAGTCCTATACCCAACCAAGTATCCTATATTTAGTTTTAACTGAATTTATTGAGAATAGTATAATGATTTAAGATTCGGTTATATCAGTAAATGTAAAGAAGAAATAAGAGTCTTAATAGATTAGAAACTCCTAAATTGATAATAACAATTAATCTAAAGCTAATTTGATAATACTAAATAAACAAAATTTTAATTCTAATGAAATTATAGCCTAATTGAAGTTTTCTGAACTGTAAAAGTTACAATAATTTAAATTATCAACGAATATCTCAAATAAATGAATTTGACAATTTTCACTAACTCCTTCCTTTATCCAGACTTGAAACTAGCTATACTGAAAGAAAACCCACGTGTATTTGAATACATGAATTTGTGTTTTGACTCGTTAATCTCGCCTTGGACCATGGAGACACAGTTGCTTGCACATTGTATCCTGCAAAATTGGAATTAATTCTTTATGTTGTCATTTTTTCACATGATTTTGTGTCTATTTTAGTGTATAAATAGACATGATTTTGGCATATATTTTTATAAGGGACTAACTTTATGCAGTTCCACTACGATTACTCAAAGAATAATTCAGAGTAAAATCATTCAAAGTCAACTCTCATTCTCTATAATCATATCTGATTATAATTATTAACATCACTTTCTCCTTTGCTCAGTAAGACATGATCAACAATCCCCTGTGAAGTTTTCAAACAATTTGCACATTTTTTTTGGGGTACTGGAGGGATTGGGAGGATTCAAACAGGGGATCTAGGGGGTAAGTGAGTCGAGTCGGATCTAGCCAGCTCGTCGTAAAGCTTGAAAAGTTCGGGTTGTTCCAAGCTCAAGCTAAGCCAAGTTGGCTCTTTAAGCTAAATGAGCTGAGCCAGATTCTAGTGAAGCTCAAGGTTGTAGGTTCGCGAGCCTAATCAAGCCTAAAGGAGCCTCCTTTAATACCGATTTTAGCCTAATAAATCGAGCCATATTCAAGCCTAAACGGCGAACTCGAGCCTGATTAGCCTAGATTGCCTTTAAATAAGGCGAGCTTAGTTTGAAGCTTGCTGAACTAAGTTCGAGCTCAATTGAGCCACGCCAGTCCGAAGCTCATGACGAGCCGAGTTTGTGCTTGAAGTTTTTAACGTCAATGAGCTTCAAGTTGAACCTGGACCTAGCTGAATATTGATGAGCCTGGCGTCGAGCATGTAAGCTTGGGCTAAGCTTGGCTCATATACTCCCCCACTACAGAGTCTACAGACCTTTTGTTTTCCTCCTGATAGTGTTTTATCTCTAGACCAAAGCCTTATCGCCTAACACTTTGAATTCACCTCTTAAACAGGAGGTGATGTGGTAATACCAATGCCTGGTCAACCATCTAAACCATTATCTACGGTTACACCACCTGAAAGTGTCACGGTGCCTGATGTCGAAACCGGAACTACCGCCCCAGTTGCAACCCCCGCTCCAGTTCGTGGTTCGGGTCCCGAACTAGATATAGTCAAGGCCATTGTCTATGGCGGTTTACTTGAACTTATCACCAGCTTAAGCATTGTAACGTCTGCTGCAGGTGGAGATGCCTCTACATGTAAGTTTCCGACTTTACTGACATACTGAGTTTCTTGTGCAGTTAATTTTCTAGCTAAGATTAGAGAGACGGGTTTGAGATGGTATGGATATGTGAAATGGTTAGTGCTGGAATCACGCATCTATCACGTCATTAGATTAATTAAGTCACCACATCACTTACAGGTGATACGCTCGTAATGAGAGGTCTAATTAATGCATTTTAATAGTTTAGGAGTAGATTTGATTAAATTATCAGCTCATAGAGGCATTACTTAATTTCAAGCAATATTTCAGGGATTATTTGCCCAAGAAACCTTGTTTTATTGGAGCTTAATATGATTCATGGCTAGGGGTGTAGATGAGTTGAGTGGCTCATGAGCAGGCTCATTGTAGAGCTTGCTCGGTTGGTTTCGACCTTGAGCTGAACCAAGTTTGAGCCTCTCTTGATACAATTTACTATGCTAAATATGCCTAATGGGATCCAAGTTTGAGCCTGAACAAGTCCAATCAAGCTTAGATCAAAGCTTAAATGAGCCTAAATAAGGTGAGCTAGGCTCATAGCTTGGGTTCGAGCTCAACTGAGTTAAGACGAGTCCAAGCCTATGATGAGCTGAGCTCGAGCTTGAAGTTTCCGAGCTTGGGATTTGGAAAGCTTCAAATCGAGCCCAATTAAACCGAGCCTTGAGCCGGACAAGCTCAAGTTCCGCTCAGCTCATACAGACCCGTATTCATGATAGAAGGCAGTGACATTCTTTGATCTGGCGAGTTGACGCTATCCAGTGGAAAGGGTTTAGACTGTTGTCGTTAAAAATGGCGCCTTAACTTTGGTGTGCCTTGTCATGCAGTGAATCTGGTGGCATTAGGGGTGGCAAACGTGTTAGGAGGCCTGTTTCTTCTTGCTCATAATGTGAGTAATACTCCTCTCTCTCTCTACGTCAATATATCCCAAATTAAGATTCTATTCTAAAATCAATTGACATTGGGTAGAGTAACCCGCTAGGCTTATGCATTGATCTCTTCTCTCTTATAGCAGCTATGTCGGATTCGTACTAGGCTCACATGTGGAGTTCTTCACAAGATCTCTTATTGTACTCACCTGTAAAATCTTTAACAAAAACGACGTTGTTTACTTTTTTTTTAATTTTAATTTTACAGCTTAGAGTATTACACCATGAAGCCACCGAAGAGAGATACTATGAACAAATGGGACACAGAGGACACTTCTGCTTGCATGCAACAGCAGCAGTCATTTCGTACCTCGTTTGCGGCCTAATGCCTCCCCTTGTCTACGGTTTCTCTTTCCGTAAAAGCGATAATCGGGATCTCAAACTCATCGTGATCGCCTCTATCTCACTTTTCTTCATTGCACTTCTTGCCATTGGGAAGGCTCACGCGAGGAGGGGCTCACCGAAACGTTACATAACGACTTTGATGTATTATCTTAGTCTCGGGATTACGGGGTCGGGCATCGCCTATGTTGTCGGTGACCTTATCAACATGTTGCTACTAAAACTCGGGCTCTTTGAGTCAAGTTCGAGTTTGAACCTTGCTAGTGCTCTGCTTGTACCGGGAGCAAGCACAGTGAAAACGGCATGGGCATCTTACTGATTTTAGAGGTGTTTCTTCTGATTGGAGTTATTTTCGGTATAAATTTGTTATTGCCAAAACACATAACAAATTTGTATCTGGAAATAACACTACCCTTTTATTTTGTGACCGAGCAGAGTTGAGGATTTGAGATGGGATTTCTTATTGTAAGACTTTAACCTTGCTAGTGTTTGACCACTGAATCAGAGTAATCTAGGAGTAGAGTTGTCGGGGGCAATAGAATAAATTTGAAGGCATGTATTATAGAGTTTGTATGTTCTATAGTCGTGCCCTTCGGTTGTATTAAGGTTATTACGATGTGGGTTTGACATTGGCGTTGAATGATGTGATCTAGGGTATTCATCTTGTCGTGTGTTTGTATACATTACTTTGAAATTTGGTTGGGGTCTATTGGTGTGTTTTTTTTTTTTTCGGTGCAATTTTTTAAAACCTAAAAGTTAAATTTTAAAAACGATATTTTCTTGTCAAACCCAAATGGTGTCAAAAAAGTTCTGAAAAACCCAAATGGTGTCCAAAAAGTTTTAATTTCTGAAAAACCCAAACGGTGTCAAAAAAGTTCTTAATGGCTTAATTTCTTTAAACTAAATTCTTGGAATTAGAATTTTGAAGAATTAGGTTCATTGTTTGAGTGAATCTTTAGATTCAGCAGATATTGTTTTGTTGAAATTCCAAAATCGAGGGTAGGTTAGCCATAATACTTGTATCCTTAAGCTTTTGCATCGATACGTATGACCAACTTTGACCCATGATCGTCCTAACATGGGTCCAACCCAAGTTCAAACTCCCATGTGTAACTCCTTTCAAGAACCACTGTGATCTCCAACTGATCATCCGAAAGACGTGAGTCATAAAAGGGCTCATAGTGGGTCAGAAGCAAGGAGAGTCAGCGCCAATGCAAACTAGGATCAGATCTATGAGAGTCAACGGCACATTGGAATAAGCCTTGGCGTTGTAGTGGTGCTTGTAAACGGAGACCCACAATTGTCTTGGTTAAGGTTAAAGTCTATGGGTATGAAACGGAATCCAAAGATTGACGCAAGAATATATATGTAGAATCTTCAATTTGCTATATCATCAAAGTAATTGCTCTTATCAATGCAAAACTTGTTATTGCCAGAACAATGATATAATCTACACAAAATGAGGGCCAAAAAATTGCTTGAAAACTACTATCTTGCTCTTACTTTGGCAATAACAATTTTGCTCTACTAATAACATTACCCTATCAGCAATTATGGTAATTAACTCATTCTACTTGGATAAACCCAATTTTCAGTACTTCGCTTTCCCATAACTGCAGGGCTCTACTTCATGCGAAGGAGATTGAAAAAACGAGATGGGTGACAATTACATCGTCCACAACGCTGCAACCATCAAGACCAATTCAGAAATAACTAACAAGGTGGAATAAAGCCAAAAAATGACAATTACAAAAGGGCATTATATTCAAGAAAAAGATAAGAGTAGTTGGGTTCGGTTGAACAGTTAGACTACCGAGCCTCCAAACATGAGGTCATGAGTTTGAAGCACATTTCCCCCGAATGTTGCTAATGTTGTACCTCCTTACTAGTATAAATAGAAATTGGAAAAAAACAAAAGATGAGCATAATATTTACTACAAAAGAGTAAAATATGCTTTAGAAAAAGGTACATGCTTGGGAAAAGGAAAAAAGAGGGCAAAAAGCTTCAAAGTGTTCCTTTTCTTTAACATGTAGTCCTGTTTTTTTTTTCAAAACATATAAATAATCTTGCATATATAAATAAACATTATGTCATTTTTAATCCTTTTTTTCAAACACAATACCCCCTCCGACGAAACTTTTACCGGGTGATAAGGCAATCTGAAGCTGGACATTAGTAAGGAAACCATGATAGTGAGTGCTTTTTACAACGCAGAAACCATCAGCAGCACCAATTCCAAAGTGACAAAACAGGAAGCAACGAACTCAAAACAAAAGAAAATAGATTGAGGAGCAAGCAAAGCATCAGTGACCCAAAAAAACATATACAAGTAACACTCTCTGACACGCAATCAACAAGACGCTGGCCACGAATCATGAGACACTCAACCCATAATTTTCCTCTATCAATGTATAATCATACTCCGAAGATCCCTGCCACAACACAAACAAAAGTAGAGCACCGGCGCACCTTTGTAGACAGAACGAGATAATTTGCATTAAATCTGGCGGCTGGGTGGTCGACCGATGAGGCGGCATTGTTCAGGAAGCAAGGAAGTGATGACTTGCCCATGTACTTGGAAGAGCTCACCATCGATTCCACATCCATTGTGTGAGTGCTTCCCAGGCTTGATCTTCACCGACTTCACCTGCATAGTAAAACCAAGTTTTGCTTATTATTATTATTCACGTTCATGGAATCAAATCTTGGTTCGCGGTCACCATTACAGTGTAAGAAAAAACTGGGTTTTGAAGACTTTCAAATATTATGTAATGAGTCATAGTGACCATAGTGTGCTTTTCAAGTTTTATAATTAAATTATATGCCGCTTTAATAGCTTTAACATACAAATACATGTGTAAAATACACATGCTTTTCGGAGGCCATAACAATGGTATCATTGTGCAACGGCCAATCTCGTTATGTGCTACAAGAAATTTGTCATGCAACATCCTTTATTCGATTCCATGCTTGCATATGAAATTGTTGGATCAACACTAACAAGAGAATAGAAGATAATTCATGCAAGATATTTCTTATTTTTACGTCGTCTATACAAATAAGGGAGAATAAAACATGGCAGGAAAAATACCAAAACTGAACGCATACCTTAACATACTCAACATATGGCAAGGATAGGTGCCGACCAAACTGCAAGAGCAAAAAAAATCTCAACAACCTCAGCCGCCCACTCCCATGAACCAACAATAGATCTAACGCATTGTCATCAGGCTCGGCTTTTGGTGCCACAACCTGAGAGCTCAAACTTTGGACAGTTTTACAAGAATGGTTGCAGACGAGAACACCGAGAAATTGTCCCTTCTTAGACACCCATTTATCATCAAATCTCGGCACGAGTTCCTCCCTTTTGTCAGTATCATCCTCAGCCGGTGGTGGACCCGGTAGTTCGATGCGATTTTCCTCATTCCAGTTGGGCTCGGTGTCCCACTTTGGCTCAGAATCCCAGATTGGACCCGGATCAGATATTGTCGAAGAGATATCCTCTTTATCGTTTGGCCCCCACGAGGCTCGAGTTGCATCATGGGTGGTCGTCAGTCCGGTCCATCCCCTGTCGGTCCTAGACCTAGACCTAGTCCTTGGCCAATTGGGAGTGGTTGACAGTGGAAGTTGAGGGTGAAGTACTTCAGGCTCTTCCGCGTCAGCTCTCCTTCCGGAAGATAGACGTTTCGACTTTGGATCCAGAGCACGCACATATTCAGATGGCTCGGTGCTGGCATGTGTGCTACTGCCAGTGGTATCGAATTCCACCCCAGACATTCGAGAAGGGCTCATTATAGAATCAATACTTGACAAACTCGATGCTCTAGGTAGGCGGTCCGTGTTGGATTGCCTCATAACATCAGTGTATAGATCGGACATATCAATTACTTCCCGGTCACCTGTCGTTTTTCTAGCCTCGAGTGCCTCTGTCAATGCTGGAAGGTATTCCACTTCAAAGCTGTACTTCGGCAAGCATAAAAATTTGAGGACACCGGCAACAAAGTAACGCAGAGGACCAAAGCGCTTCTGATATTTCTCAGAAAGCTCAAGCACTGCAACGAACATAAAGAACAATTATCAGTCACTTCCACGGAAGAAAACCAAGTGATTTAGCGCAATAACAAGGGTAAAACTGGCACCGCACTGCACCGCCAAAAGTAAGGAGAATTATCACGCACACTATCCACTGTGAAATAGCAGAACCGTCTATTAAGACATAACATTCAAATAAATTTTGCCAGTAGAAGGATGGGGGAGGAAAAATACGAGGATTCTAAAAACGCCTCCAACTTGTTAAAAATCCCTTTCCAATGTTAATAATTTATATAACAAATAAACCACCTAGGAGTTATAAAAAGCATGGCAGATTACCATCACTAACAAAACCGAAGTATGAGACGGTCATTCCAAAGTGAACAATCCCAGTGTGAATCCACTCAACCGCAAAAACATCTGTAGCTGTAAGCCCTCCCTGAAACCCAGAAGAAAAAAACGCATTGTAAGTGACAAAGCCATGCATGAGTAACAGGGGGAAAATGCAACAACTTCAGAAAGAAAAACCTGACTTCAGTTCAAACTATAGAACAGGCACCTTCCTTGAATCAGTAAGGATAGAGATCATATCAGTATCACTAAGGTAGTTCTTCTTACTAGAAGGAAAAAAGTTTTCAAGTCTTTATTTCATAATTTTCTCATTAATAAATCCCCCTCAGCGACAAAAGGTTTTATTAATGAGTTATACAGGGCACTTGTTCAAGTGCATTTATCAGAGGTAGTGGCAGGTCTAGAAAATTTATTCACTATAGCCATATTTTAATAGTGACTGCAATAACACTTCCGAATAAATAACTCAGTATAATAAACATAATGTTATTACATGTTATTTGTCAAATTGTATAATCTTCAACACATCTCATATCTATAAGTACGTCTTTTTCAAGATATGTTCATTAATTGCGCCAGGTAATATTTTTTTACAAAATATAATAATATTATTTTGATAAATAACATACAATAGTATCATATACACTATACTTCTAATTTTTTAAAAAGAGTCTAAAAGTTTGATAAATATACAATATTTTGAATGCTAATAGTATTATGTGATCATGACCCATTGCAATTTTGGCCAATTACATAATACAATTACGCATGATTTATAATAGCTTTAAAAATCTATCCTTACAATAGACATAGAAATGAAGGTAAAGAGATTAACTGATAAAATTTTGACAAATGTTTCGGGGCAATTTAATTTTTTACACAGATAAAAATATATGTAATATTAATTTACATCTATCCTAAAATCATTGGGGGTCAATTACATAAATATTCTATTTCACAAATTAGTTCAACATTAATGATGAAAAATTACTAGTTGAAGCGCAGAACAGTAATGTAATCAATAACTTGACAATATTCAAGCAGATCCAGAGAAACTCAACCTGAAACTTTAAAACTAAGTTCAACATTGCATAAATATTTGAAGATTAAAGCTGAATTCGCCCATGTTGAACTACAAGGACTCGTAGACTGCATTATAGTCAACAAAGTTCAATAAACATCCAAGAAAAAATTATAAGCTAATATAAGCAGGTAAGCCCATAACTTTCACAAATTATAACATAAGCACTTTGCGTGCTATAAATTAACTTAAGAAACATCCTTGGCCAGAAGCTGAAAAATTCAGAGGGAGTGTGATATGAGGTACCTTCACAATAGCTATTGCAGCAGAAATTGGATCCCTAACTCCAAGAACAGTCCAAACAAGGGAGTTATCAGAACCAGCAGGAATCACTCCAATTGGAATAGATATAGCTTCCTTCTGGTTATCCCTACTTAGGAGACCATTTAGAACCTACAGGATTTAAATCAAGATATCTAACTGGAGTCAGTAGTTGAGTAACCAAGAAGTATATTCTACTTCTTTTAAAGACATAAAGCAATATTTATAAAAACCACACTGTAGCAAATATGATGGATCTCAGAAAATTACCCAGACCTTACTAGTTTCAAAGATTCTTTTTGAGTAACTATTAAAACTTTGCACAGCATTCTCAATCACCACAACAACAACAACAACAGCAGCAGCAGCATTATTCTCAATGTACACTGAAATTCTTAAGTCAGAGCTGAGTGAATTTGATCAAGGGTAATGAATGGAAGACAGACCTCGTTTACAATTCCATCACCTCCAACGCAAACTATTCCTGCAAAGAAGAATCACAGAGATTATCTTTAAAATAAACAAAATATGAGGGGGGGAAAAAAAGTAAAGAGTACCAATGTGAAACAATGTATCTCCATGACCTTAGAAATTAGATAGTGACCATTGAATCCAACTGCCATTTGCGTTGCAGTTGGCAGAGCAGTATCACAACAGCGGACTGTTGAGAACATTACGTATATGACATTGCAGTGATTGTGTTATGTAATGGCTAGCTCAAATTACGTATATGTCATCATTTTACATAACCTTCATTTGATTCTATTAGCTACTAGCCTAGCACCATAATATTAATCAAAGAAAGCATTTGTGAGTACCATCAGGGCATGTGCTGAAGTCAACAGTAGATGCGAGCTTTCTAGCATGACCAGCTGATGTTGTTTTCACGACCTCCAACTTAAACCCAGCAAGCTGTCACAGTTTGCAACCATATGTCAATCACATACTCGGCGCATTTGTCTGATTCAACTACTCACGGCACTCATCTAGGTAACCCTGCCATCATGGTTTCTACAGAACAAATCCAAAAACAACAACAAACCAGTGCCTCTAGGGCTCCCGCATATGTGGTGTCTGGGAGGGGTGGGATTTAAGCAGCCTTACCCCTCAAGGTGTTACCCTAAGGGGAGACTGTGTCCGAGAACCTCTAACCTGAGAAGCATAAGGCATAAAAGCATAGAAGTATATAAGCCTACAAGCATCTAAGCATACGAGCATAGGAACATGTCACAGAGTAATCCTATAGAAAGAATACAACAGTAATAGGCATTAACGCGACAGAGCAAAATGCACCAACATATGGCCAAAGTCGCATACAATCAAGCTCGCATACATATAAGCTTAGAGGCCCTAGTACTAGCTTGGATGTATTCCACTATATCGGGCACACCTATGCGTACCCTCCACACAATTCTATCTAGTCAAGCATGACTGGAAGCAAGTATTGTATCTCAACGAGTAAGTGACCAAATCAAAAGTAAGGAAATGCGATCAAAAGTGGGAGCAAAAAAGGAGATCCATGCTTCACTCACAAATTTATATTTTAAATGTTGAGGTCTTAACTCTTCTTTGAAGGAGACCGACCACTTCCCCTATTAGAAGATGCGAACAACTCCATACTACGCTCGGGACAAGAGGGAGAGGCAGGCAAAAGAAGAGACGAATGGAGACGATCAGACACGACCTCACCCACCTAAACCTACATGAGGAGATGGCCTTAAATAGAGCTCAGTGGAGGACTAGTATAGGGATAGCCGATGTACCAGATTAAAATATAGAAGCATAATTTAGATAACACTAGTGCCCCTAGGCTTATATGTTTACCTGTTGGATTTACTTGATATGGCTGTGAGCTATTATATTGTTGATTGCCGCTTTATACCTTCTATATGCTTGCTCTGTGCCGTTATTTTTATAGTTTTATGCTTTTGTGCTTTTACGCTTTTAAGCTTAGATGGTTTATGCTTTTATGCCTCTCAAGTTGGGGGTCCCCGGACACAACCTCCCTTTAGGGTAGCACCTTGAAGAGGTAAGGCTGCGTACATCCCCCTCCCCCCAGGACGGGTATTATGTGGGAGCCCTTGAGTCATTGGAATTGTTGTTGTTGTAAAGCGTAACAATTAAATGCAATACATTCTTCTCTGATGCAGATTCTAATTCATTACACTATGAGCATGCATCTTAAGAAAAGAGAGAAACATCCCCCACTTTTGTTAGGTAGGGCCAGTTGGAAAAGCACAGCATCGCAAGCAGTTTTCATTTCTGCCAGTTGCTTCCAGAAAGTTACAGAAAAAGAATAATTTGCAGTAAGAAGGCATTGAAATGAAGCAAATCGCCCCATCTACGACCACGATGAGCAAACAGTAAGACTTCTTTTTCAGGGTTGCATAGGCTCCAAGAGCTAACGATTGATCTAGTTTGGCATTTTATAGATTCTATAACTAATCCAGAATTTCAACAAGATTGAAAGCAATGATAAACCATAGTCGCAGCTAATATCAAACAAAAGGATGAATCATCAAAATCATATCCCAGGATGTAATGTGCGGTGTCCAGAGACTTTCGGCCTTTCAGTTCCTTTCTGGGCTTGGTCTCCATTAGAGCTATTTAGAAGGAAATTTTTCTGTTCAATTTATTTGTTCCACCAGTTGCTATAGTTTTCATGAAGAGTTGTTTGAATCTGTAATTCATGTTTTCCCCCAGCATATCAACATTATCAGAATTATCTAAATGGCCCTAATGCAATCCATTCTAGTACCGCATTTTGATAACTGAGAACCAGTTAGCATTTGTCCAGAAATAGAATGTCTTATTGTGGACAAAACGAACGCGCATTTAGGATAGTTGAACAAGGCAGTCAAACATGCGAAAGAAACCAGAATATCAACATACCTTGAATATTGGTTCCACCATCCCATGGAATACTTTGCTTGATCGACCACGTCCTGACCGCGGATTTAGTATCACTAACATTTTAGGTGAAGTTTTACATTTTACATTTGCTTCAAGAAGAAAATCACTAGAAACAAATTCCATCGACTGTTTCTTTGATGATACCAATGGATGTGGCATGCAGTTCACAAAACATTGCTGGTCTGCAAAGCCATTAACCCATTGAAGAGCTTCATCAGGATTAGAAGCTAGAAAGCGAAAATCCTTCCGACTTCTTTGAGGTTTCATAAAGCACCGCTTCTTTATTGGATAGGAGTGTATGGTGAAATGTCTAAGACCAACATTGTACGATACCTGCAAGATTAGTACAGGAGGATGTTGAGAGTCCATGTGCCTTAATAATTCTAGGTAGAGCAATAGCAGCAAGGTCAAGGAATCTTACGGAAATCACGTCTTCCAAATATAACATATTTGATCCCCAAACCAGTGCTTTGCTTGTAAGTTTAGCATCAACAGCTTCTTGTTTTGTAGTTTCTGTAGAACTATGTACATCGGTGCTTTTGTTTTTCTTCCTCTTATCCAAAACAAGCTTTGCTGAAAGCACTTCATATCCCAATAAATCAGACTGCTCGTCCCCTATGTCAATCCTATGTTCTTCCCTCTTTACTTTTTGAGGGTCATCACTGCTAGAATTGACTACACCGCGTCGTGATGCTTTCACTTTACCACGTTTTTCTGGGAAGACGACTGGGGAGCACTGCTGCCCAGTAGAAATTTGAGAACACAAGCTCAATCGGCGTACAGATTGTTGCGGTGTTAACTTCAAAGAAGGACTGTTTGAAAGACTCCCAGTATTCTGCATATCTGTTTTCAAACAGATTTATGACATCAATTTGTCACATGGAAGGCAACGAAACCTTCAATTACTCGACTATAAGAAGATTGTCCGATGCCAATCAAACTTAGTCTGCCAATGGCACGGTGACTGCACTGTTGCAAAAGTCCACTTGTAACCGCTGGAAGCCACTGTCAAGCAGGAAATGTTAATGATGCATAAATCAATAAATGGCCGCACTAGCAGAAATACCAAATACAACCCAGTATGCCCCAAATTTATAGCTTTGGCTACATCATGAGCAACCATCCAGAACTTTAAAACATCAATCTTGGTCCACAGCCTAGTCCCGGATCAAAGGGGAGGTTCATAGGCTAATAAATAGCCGATTCTTCTATTATCCATAACATCGAATATACTATAGTAAGGAAAATAACAGTACAATGAATTGTACTCACGACCTTCACTGTGGTGTCACTGAAATCAAGCTTAAATTGTACTCCATAAAAATTAGGACTTAGAATCGAGGCAACCCAACTATGATTCTTGTTTGACAGTATACAGACAACTATATGGTCCATACAACAACCACCACCACCCAGTGCCTCAAAAAGGCACCCACAACAGCTAGGTTTTATGAGGAGGGTAAGATGTATGTAGCCTTGCGCCTATAAGGTAGCCTATAGGAAGGCTGTTTCCGAAGAGCCCCCAACAGGCACCTATACAGGCCATGTTCAACTAATTAAATTAAAGTATAGCATAAAACAGACCCGTTTGCTCACTTACAACTTCGATGATACAAGATCAAGATCGATCATCGAAAATCTTACAGCTCTGATGCAAATACTCGACAATCGAGCTCAAATATCATAAATATTCTAGTGTACCGAAATGTAAAATGCACAATACATAGCATCTACCGCAAAAATTATACTGATAAGCTCGAATTTAAAAATTAAACCCTACTGCAAAGGAAAATCTTGGGCATGCCGATATTTCACCACTCTTTCAAAAGAACACAATAATCTGTTGGATGAACAAATAAAATTACGATAATCAACAAAAGATAGCTGCAAGAAATCAAGATCTTAACCTCAAGTAATCGACAAATCTGATCACAGTGAATTGGCGCCTGCAGATTGATTGAATAGATAGAAAAGAATCGGGATTGAAGAGTGGGAGGAGAGAAAGAGGGGGAAAATGTAGCGATTTGGTTAGGGTTGAAGAGTGACAAGAGGAGAGAGAAAATGAACAGAGAGAGAGAGAGAGAGCTTTAGTTTGGGATAGTAGAGATGGAGAATATAAGTCATGAGTCCATTTCCCCCTGCCGTCGGTGTCATACCTTTAAATTTCGTACAACTAAAATAGGTTATTATTATCTTATTAAATATTTTATATTATATTTATGAACTACCTAGAGAAATCAACCCTCTAAAAGGACAAGACTGCGTAAATTAATCCCTTATATCTTGCTTTTACTGGAACCCTTGAGGCAGTGAGATTGTTGTTGTTGTTAGATAAATCAACTTTAAATCCAAAATTTTATATTTAAGAATGAGTACTCCATCTAATTTTTATCTCTATATATTATAGCTGAGTAGCTTCATCTTTAAGAACCTTTAAATTTTGAACCAAGCTAATACAATTCAAAATATATAAATTAAATGAGAGATAATTTAGAGGTTAAATAAAATAAATAATTAATTACAATTATATCATTTTTTTTAACTCTATATATAGGGGCTTAGTTAGTAGAGAAACTAATGAATAATATTTGAAATGTATGTATCTCTCTCTCTAGTCTCCCTTCCTTTTTTATCTTTAGCTTATCTCTCCCTACTTTCCCACCAATTACACAAACCTTATATTTGAATATGTAAATTTTTTTATTCTCTATTAATATAAATTCTACTATCCTGTATTGAGTTAGTTGATTGTATAGTTTGATTTTGAATCATAACACAAGCAATTCTAAGGAATGTCATCAAATTTTCTATGCTCAAATCCAAGCAATTTTAATGGAGTGTCATTTTATATTTTAGGTCATAAGAAGAAAAATAAAAAATAAATCCAAGTTCTTTACCATATTATTCTTCAAAGTATATAATATTATATATTTTTTATATATATTATTGAAAAGTCTTTCCTTTTCTTGAAACCTCTCAAATCTCAGTGTATATTTTGAAAATCAAAAACTCTAGATAAAAAAATGATATCAAATAGGCCTTGAGTTATTTACTCTATTGGTTGCTAACATACGTTAATTTGTTTAAATTAGTTTTATTTTTTATTTAAAATATTTTGTAATATTTGTAAATTTTATTAGCTCACTTTTTTGTTTAAAATAACATTTTTAATTTTATTTTATATAGATTTTATCTTTTAATTTTTAACTAGTTAAGAAACTATATAGGGTACCAATACTATAATAAACTAACATTCAATGATCTATACTAAATAAAAAATAATACAGTAAAAGCAACATACCTAGTGCCCTAGGAGCTTCCGCTTTAACAGGGTCTGGGGGGAGCGGATATACGCAGCCTTCCTCCTTCAGGGTGTGACCTCTGAAGAGAGGCTGCTTTTGAGTGCCCACCCAAGCACGCTTAACTTCGAAGTTCTAACGGGATCTGATGACGGCGTGTTGGTACCTCCTTTTATCATAAAAAATAATAGAGTAATTTGAGTAAATATACAAAAATTTAGATAATTTTGAATGAAAATAAAAATAACAAATTAGTATAAATAAACTTACAAATATTATAGACTAATAAAGCAAATAAATTAAAACTAATTTAAAATGATTTTCATAATTTAATGATTTTTATTGTAATATTATAAATTAATTAAATTAAGTAGTTTGTTATCGTAGTACGCTGCCGTTTGCTTTCTTTTGTCTTACTTTTTTAAAGCGTAGTGTTTGGTATATGGAGATACTTTAGGAAGGACTCCCACCAAACCTGCCCTCTAATAATAGTTGTTGGCTGTCTATTAATAATAAAAAATTAATTAAATAATAGTAGTTGGGTCACTTAACCCGATGATCCCTCCTATTTATATATTTATTTAAATTAGTCTTTTTACCCTTTTTTTTAAACAGTCTTTAATATTTGTATCACATTAGAATTCCGAAGTTAAACGTACTTGGGTAAGAGCAGTACCAAGATGGGTGGCCTCCTGGAAAGTTCTCACCTTCAGATTGGGGGCACTCGGAAACAACCTCTCTTCAGGGATAATATCCTGAAGGGGGAAGGCTGCGTACATCCGTCCCCTAAGACCCTGTTTAGGCGAGAGCCCTTGGGGCACTGGGTTTGTCGCTTAGATTGTTTTATATTAATTTTTTATTTTTTGGACATTATTTTGAACAAAAATAAGACGATGAATTAATTTAAAAGTATTGGAAATTAATGGAGTAAATAATTCAATAACAGGTTTAGTCGCCCCCCCCCCCCCCCCCCCCCCCGATCAGCAAACGGTGAGCTCTAGGCCACCGAACATAACACTACATCTGTAAAAAGCACATTAGAAAGTTACGGTGGTGGGAAAATCCGCCACTCATGGTTAATCTGTTAACAAAATGGAGTCTTGTTCCTACATCGACTACTCTATTACACATTCTAGGAACCCACTTAAAATACATGTATACAATTTTGCTTTTAAGGTTCAAAAAGTCAAATATAATCGCCTTAATGGACCAAGGGACAAAAGAACACCCGTTAAGTGCATCAATAACCATTTTACAATCAGATTCGATAATGACACGATTCCATCTAGCTGAAAGGGCAAAGAAACACGCATTCCGAATGGCTTGAGCCTCTAGAGTAAGAGGGTCATCCACGTCAACTCACCCGCACCAACAACCCGTCATGATAAGCGCCCATTCGTATTTGTGTCTAGTTATATTCCATTGATTAAAATATAATGCAATTTAAAATATATAAAAAAAAATTCATTTTCTAGAAAGTCGAACACAAATCTATATTTATCGTGTGGAACAACTATGAAATCTAATTTTATAACCCCATTAATTATATCGCAAGTTACACTGTCATGGTCTAACATTTTAATCAAGGCCGGCCCTGATATTTTCGGGGCCTCAAGCGAAATTTCTAAAGGGTGACTTTTATATATAACAAATTATAATAAATTTGATTGTACAATTTACTAATACTAAGAATTAATAATTTAAAAACCATAAATTCAAAAATCTGGGGCCCTTAAAATTCGGGGGCCCTAAGTTGGTGCTTGGGTTACTTACGGTTATGTCTGGCCCTGATTTCAATTTGATACTTTTTTTTTTTAATTATGGTAAGGATTATCATTTTTGCCTAATGAGCATTATTATGTCGCATATTAGGAAGTTTTAGCCGTTATATCAAGTTTTGCTCATTTAGACTACATTTGGGTTCACTTTTTAACACCACTATGAAAGAAACTCTAGTAGTTACTAAGGCTCGTGATTATTTGATGAAAATATATTTTTACATTTTTTCATAGCTTAAATAGGAGATGAAAAATATATTTTATAACTAAAAAGAAAAAAAAAATGCAAAACTAATCTTATTCTACAACTTATTCATAAAATTTCAAAAATAATTTATTAATTCTAAATCTTCAACATTAGAACTCCGAACTTAAACGTGCTTGGGCGAGAGCAGTACCAAGATGGGTGATCCCCTAGAAAGTCCTCGTGTTGCACCCCTCAGGTTAGGGGTTCTCTGAAACAACCTCTCTTCAAGGTAGCACCCTGAAAAGAGAAGACTGCTTATATCCACCCCCCAAACATTACTTAGGAGGGAGCTTTTGAGGCATCGGAAATGTTGCTTATTTAAATCTTCCACATTGTGACTTATTTCCATTTACACCACCCACTGCACCCACCATTACCCATTCAACCTTCATGGCTTGTTCTGCTCACGAGCCTCCATTATCATGACTAAGATTCATTGTTAATCGCCATGACCCGTCACCGGCCTCTCACCATGATCACCGCTCCGTTTATCAACATCCACCACCACAATGCACTTCCATCATCCATCACCGGGGCCCCCATGCCCATGGTTCTCTACGACCACGGCTCTTCGCTTTTATAACTTCAGTTTACCGTTAAGGCCCACCTTCGCTGTGCACTGTCATGGTTCGCCGCCATTACAGTCTACCCCACCGACAAGGCCATCCCTCTTTTGATTAATTTGTTCGTAACTTCCACCCATTATTAAGGCTTACTATTATTTATCACACTTGTTCGACTTCCTATGATTTACCCAAACATTAGGGCCGACTACCACTACCACCCATGATTATTGTTTATTCTTATTATTGAGTCATTTGTCATTATAATTGATAAGCATTTGTCACACCCCCCCCCCCCCCCCCCCCCCCCCCAAAGATTTATAACCAAATCATTTAATGCGTATCAGTATATCATACATACACTATAGTTTGGCCCACAAGTTATAAATTATTTTTCCTTCTTGGAGTGCATATATGCACTATGGTATGACCCACATGTTATAAAATTTATTTTTAGATTGAAAATAAAGAAAAATTAATATGTTTCACAAGCCTAGGTTTTTCATGATATAAAACCCAAAAGTTTGGGTTGTGAAGGTTTGCATAGCCATAGCTCCAGAAGCAAATATGAAGTGACAATGAGAGAGGTGATCGGCAGCCACATATATCAAAATCGAGAGAGAGAGAGAGCGCACGCACTCGCAAAATTTTGGTGGAGATTGCGTTTGATATCGGAGCAATTTAGGGTGCATTTTATAGGTATTATTTGAAGTGAATTAATCAGGAGGATCAGGTATTCTCAAGTTTAAGAAGGTAATTCTTATATTTATATATAGGTTTTAAGTTATGCCAAACATCCTGAAACCAAAACGTAATAATTGCTATTTTAATAGTAAATTTTTTTGTTGGTTTGTCCCGTAGTTTTTTCTTTATTGAAGGATTTTTCATGTTATATCTAACATTGATTTATTTTTGCTTTATTTGATGATCTCGATGTGGCTGTAAATAAATCTGTAATTAATATTGAATTGAGTTTAGCTGTGTAAACCCTAACATTCTTGGACAATTATAAATTGATTTTTTACGAAAACAGGAAAAAAAAAAAAAAAGTTTGAGTTTTATGTAATTTTTGATGGCCCATGGCTACTTAAGCCTACCCTATTTGCTGTAATGTTCATAAATAGCCCCAATACATATATCTATTTTTGGGTTATTTATATTATAGGACATTGATATTTTAGAAAATAATAAAAAAAATTCTAATTTTTTTAATTAATAAAAAAGTTTTAAGTTTGTGTCCTATTAATAAAAAAGCCCATAAATTTTTATTATATTAATCAAATGTCTACTCTCCAACATAATTACATCATTTTTTGCTAATAGAGCTGGAGTGATAACTATTTTTATTAATGCTATAATAAAATGACAAAAATATATTTTAGTAACCATATTTTTAAATGAATCAAGTGAAAACAGATAGTTTCTACATGTTACAATATTTTGAATTTTGTGCTAATAAAGTAAGAATAAGAGTACTGAAGTGTACTTTTATCATTTCACAGTAACATTAATAAAAAAATAATTATCGCATTAGTTTTATCGATAGAAAATAACATCATCACTCTAAAGTGGGACCTTTTTATAAAAATAAAAAAATCTTATAAACCTTTTTATTAATTTTGAAAAATTATAATCCTTTTTATTATTTTAAAATATAAATAGTTAAGTTATATTCACTAATCTCTTAATTTTTCGGCAAGGGGACTCCACCCTAATTAACTTTTGTGTTCCCGCTGTACTGTCAACGACCAGCGCGACGTCCGTCGTCAGCACCGTCATTCACCGCCATTGGAGAGATGAAGCAGCACTATGATACGGATGCGCAAGCACTGTGGTCTCACATGAAGCACCACGAGAAAGAAATCAACGAAAAGCGACGGTTAGATTTTCGCCCTTTTTGTGGTTGCTTCAGGCTTAATTTACGCCATATTTTCTGCAATGATTGCTTGTTTTCTTGTTATTAGGGTTTCGGTTTAATCAAAGTGTAGCTCTGGATATGATTTTGACGTCGTTTTCACTGTTTTCTTTTATTATTAATTGTTCTTTTGGCTATAATTTTCTCTACTTTGTTCACAAGTGTGGGACTGAGGAGCGAAATAAAAGAATCGCCGTGGTTGAACAATCAGAGAAGAATGAGATTCGTAGAGAGAGTGTGCGAGAGACTTCCAGAGAGCTATTGTTCAATGTAATAACTAAACATTAAGCAGAACAATTAAAAATACTAATTACAACAATTAACAAAATATCTACCTAATTAATTACATCACATGACAAAATAACTGAAGTGTAAACTATATTAATACCTAACAAGAAGCAGGTTCAGTCCCGAAGTTTTAGGGGCCAAAAGTAAAATTGGGTTGGTAAATTTTTATTAACAAAGGCGTCCCAGTACTTTATCTTGCAATACGAGCTAATATATGAGCCTTTTATATTACACATGTACACATGTGCTTATTATATAGTATAAGTAGTTTGATATTTATTTGATTATAATTGGTGATATGCAGTGGATAAAAACTCGTAACATAATTAATTTTCAAGAGGGAGCTTTAACAAAGTGGGAAATGGGTCAGTAGTGGTACTAGGCCATTGGTTAATGAGTGAAGACGGGTTGAGGAGATAAACTATTCTTTTCTAGATTGTGGAATGGAAACTTTGAACACAACTTTATGTCAAGTGCTGTACATGATAAAATCATTCATTGTCTTTCATCTAACAAACCTAAGTTAATATTTGGTATCATTGCTTCGCTGTGGTTTGGAGTTTGAATTCCAATTGCTTCTATTTTTAACATTAAGTTAATGCTATTATAATTCAAACGCAATGTATGAGAGCATAAAAATTATCTGCAATTCAAGCTCTATGAGCATTCACGCGAGGGTTCATGCTAGAGTCAAGGTGTCATTAGAGTCTAAAGCACTTTATATTATACAATTCCATTTTATTCGAATCCTTGTTTTTGCGAAAATTCCATGCCCCCATACCACGGCAACATACGTAGCTAAAAAAGTTTATCATGATTCACGAGAACGAGATTTACGTTTACCTATGTCTATTGTGCGTAAAAGAAATTCATTTTCTGATTGCTTGTAATTCTTGATGTCAATGGACACTGTTTGTAATTATTAGGTGTTTGCACATCATGTGTACTTTCCTTTATAATGGCAGTTCTTGTCATAATGCCATCTGGGTGGAGTGCCATGCAATGATTGATCAGAAGAGAAGGAAATATAGCATGATGTCTGGAGATGTTCTATATCTGTAGAATTTATATTTAATTTAATTCCCATGTAGACAAATTTCTTGTCATATGTTCTCTTATAGATTGGGGTGTCAACAGACTAAGTCGGGCTGAGCTACTCCTTGTTCGAAACTCAAGCTCGATGTTTCATTGTGAGTTCAAGCAGATCCTTAAATGAACTTATGAATCTCTACTAAAACTTAGTTTGATCAGTTCCCTAGTTAATCGAGCTGAGCCGAGCCCATTATTGAGTCAAGCTCATTATTGATCTGAGCTGTTTGAGCTACTCTCAGGCCATTATATTGCATAAAATGCTTGTCATTTAACAACTCGCTCGTGCTAATGACAGATTCTTATCAATCGATTATTGAGTTAATACCAAGCAACTAACAAGCTCTTATGAGCCTTTAATGAACCGTGACGAACTTTAACGAGTTGAATATCGTCTATTCAAACTCGATATATTAAGCTTATCGAGGGTGATTAAATTCAACTCACTTATCAAACTCGTAAAACAAATAAGAAACATGTTAACTTTATTGTCCCATTTCATTGGACCGGTCGTTGGTTGTATATTATCCTTTGTCATATGCTTAATTTCTATTTGAGCCACTCCCCATGCCCCACCTGGCCGGATAACTTGGGAAAGGGAAGAGATATATGCCTGTTAGGGATAGTCCCGAGGTTTTAGTGACCTAAAGCAGGTTTTGGTCAATGCGCCCATTTTTGATAATGGAGATGTTCTGGTCAGCTTGAGCACACCTTCAGTTGTTCTCTTATAATATGAACTTACGTGATTTCTGTATATATGTACATATACATTTATAAATGTGTCTGAATAGACCTTGATTTCTCCAATTATATATAATGATATGTAGTAGAAGTTTACTTTCGTAGTATAATTAATTTTCAAATGGGCCCTTCACAAATCGGGGCCTCCTATAACTGCTTGGTTGCCTGGGATCTTGATTGGCCGTAATGCTTGTTTTACCTATTTGGAGAGGCCCGTTGCAGGTTGCTGATAGGATTTTCCCCAGCAAACTTTGAGAAGAAACCAAGATTCGAAAAACAGTTGAGTGTGATAATTTTAAGACTTAAATATATTCTTTTAGCAAATGATTCTTTGTTGAATGGCACTGGGCTGAATTCACAAGAGCTATTAATTTTTCCACGTGCAGGGCATTGTTGCCAGAGTCGGTGTTGAGGGAAGATGATGTAAGTTACTTATGAAATGAGCTCATCTGTCATGTTTTGTGTTTGATTATCATGTAGTAGCTGGTAAAGTGAATTGTTAATTTACCTTTGGACCAAAATATTTTGGCTACTTTATGTTAATGATCCTGGGATTAAATAAAGGCTGTTGTATACTGGTATTTTGAGTTAGCTAGTTAAGCGATCAACTGTTATATAATGGTACTTAGCTTTCCATAATGTATGTGTTTTGTATTTTATGTACTAGTTAGAAATGGAATTATATAATAAAAACTTTGGAGGGGTTAAAAATTGATGATCATATGACTATTATTCAAATATGCAAACATAAGGTCTTAAAGCAAATTATATTCCTTTAAAAGATACCCAATGAGATCGCGTTGACCCATGATCTGACATCCTTGACATCTTACTTCTGTGACATTGCGACCGCGAAGCATGATCTGATTGCTCGGTTTTGATCATGTCCCTGGGCATGATTGTGTGGTTTTTATCATAGTTTCCCTCATAAGGAAGTATGGAAGAAGGGAGCTCCCTTAATTAGCTTGGAATGTCACCTTGTTAAGAACTGTGGTATTTTTGTGCTTCTTTTGGCTCTCTTCTGTTTACTAGGCCGCACACTAAACGCAAAATCCGTGTCTGTTCTAAACCTAGGTCTATTTGGGTCTCACGAATGTATGTTTAGTTATTTTATGGCATCAAGTTAGCAGTTACCAAAAGCTTTTGCCATTCCGTCTACTATGTAGGGTTCTGGAGCTTTGTCTTTGATTGTTTTGAAATTGTTCCCTTTCAGGTTTTCTATGAAGATGTCAAAATTTATGTTGAGAAGTGCTTTGGAGTATGTTATACCGAAACAGGGATGGCAATGATTCATGAGGATGTCGATTCCTTTGGCGAAGGCAGTGTGTCAAGTACTATTTTGACCCTACTTGATGACTTATCAAACTATGGGCTTTACCTATTAGCTAAAATAATTATGGGTGGCGTGGTTGAATTTGAGAAAACCCGCCCAAAAATGAAGAAAGTCATAAGAGAAAATCTTCCGAAGATGCTGAAAAAACATGGCCATAGTGATTATCAGGTTGGAGTTTGCAGACAACTGTCTGAGCTCCTTAAGGACCCAAGGAATTATCGCCAGAACCACTCCAACCCCAAGATGCAGTCTCATCATGATGCTGTTATGAACGTTCTTGACGGACTTGAGGATATGTCCTTCCAGACTCTGAGTGCGATGCACCGGAAACTCAGAGGGACAGAAGGAGCTTTACCCCAGCTGAAGCCTTCCAAATCTGGATGGACAAGGGATCGGTTAATCCAGCGTGTAAGGAAAGAATCATTGGAAATGCTCTCTCAGCTTGATGAATCTGATGCGTTACAAGAGCCATTGGCAAAAGCAATGGCGGTTGCAGACTTATCAATGAGGCTACATTACGGCTACCAGGATTCATTTCGGGCCAAATTTTATCGTGCTACTCCAAAAGTAGAAGCGTTGCAGAACGAGATTGTAAAGGCGATTTGGGTACTCCACCAGAAGGCTAAAATGCCCAAGTTAAAGAAATTGCAACAACTATTGGATCCAGTATCTGAAGTGCCTAATAAGGGATTGAGGGTGGTGATCAAGAAAATGCTAACCGAGTTTCTCTTTGAGTGCGTTGATTTGGATGCTATTCCTGATTCCTTACTAGGGGCTCTCGTGATTATCAATAAGGGGTCTCGTTCGGTACATAAATTGTTCTCAAAGCAGGTTGTTGATGAAGAGGTTGAATGTATATTAAACGTAAGTGCTCAAATAAAGCAGATCGTTTGGGATCATCTTCCTAATTACAAGGTTGACCAGCACTTTGCAGATGCATATATGGGAGAACTAGAAGAAAGTGATGATGGAGACTTTGTCGAGGAGGAGGATGATGATGATGGGAAGCTGCAGCTACATGCAGACAACTTGCATGAAGCTCAGTGTAGGTTCAAGGATTTTAGTGAAGAGGTGGAAAGTACAGACTATTCGGACAGGGCTGATTCAAATTCTCCTTCCAAGGTGAACAGCCGAAATGGCAGTGACCCACATTTTACCCCTCCGATAAGCTCAAACAGCATGTCTGTTGGTATACTCGAAGCTGAGCTCAGGAACGGCATGCATTTGGAGGACTTACATGATTTTTCTTCTGGATCATTAGTTGAAGCTGTGAAATGCGATGATGATAAAAATACAGATAGAAAATCGGGTGAGGGTGAGCTGGACATTCCTATTCCGAACGGAAATGGGTTGTCAACTCTTCTTTCATCCATCTTATTGGTAGATGGATCTGTTTCTGGAAAGCAGGATCCACAAACTAATATTAAAGTGGATTCAGATCATAGTGATTCTGACTTATGTGGAAAGACAAAGAGTACATTGGAACATCAAAACAAAAGTAGGAATCAATATGTGGCTGTCCAAGATGTGTGTGATCAGACAAGTGTAGTTGCATACCGTCTTATCGGGCATGTATTGGATGGATTCGCTCAGATGGATGGATTAGCTTTGAACTGGGATGATGAATCATACCTTAGAGGTGATCATTCAAGCCTAGAGGACTTTAACGGTAAGAAATGTGATATTCGTGTCTTCTTTATGAAATGCAGGAACAAATTGATTACAACATCTTTGAGATGATTTGGACTCTTGGGATGTTGATTCCGTTGTTTTTTCTACATATGCTTATCTCTCAGTTAAATATATTTTTATCGTGGTCTACACATCTACCAATTAAACTTCAATTTTTTGTGCAAGTTTATGCGCAAATACGAGTAGGGGGCTCTTATCGAGCTGTCGAACCTTTGTTCAGCTTGGTTTGATGAGATAATAGTGTGTCTGACACTCGGCTTGACTCTACTTGTTAGCCTATTGAGCCAAATGGGGCTAAATCAAGCTAAATATGCTATCGAGTTGAGCTCGCTATCAAGCCAAACTATTTCACTTATTATCGAGCCACCGTCAAACAATTTTTGAGCTAATACTGATTGCTAATGAGCCTTTATTGAACCCCCAAAATGAACATGAACAAGCTATAAGTGATTTCGAACATGAGTAGTTTATTTACCCCCAAGTTCTCTTCTTTTGGCGTGTTTGACCTTTCCGCACTTCTCCTCAGCTGTTATGGGGATGGGGTGGTGCGGACCGTGCGGTGATCACAGGGCTGACCTCTTGCAAAAGGGACAAACCATTCTACATAGAGTGTGAAGTCTGATACAATAAGGAGTAATTTGTCTAATGAATTCCCGGGTTTTCTGCAATGACGTTGAGAAAGTGAGGCCTCAGGATGAGCTACCGATTAGCTTTGCAGCTGCGACCTTGCTGGGAATAAGTTGGGATAATTATAGCAGCAATTTTTTACATGGCGTTCTCTGATAGATTAAAGTGTGGCTATCTGATGCAGTATGCAAGATGAGATTTAATGATTTTGAAGATGTGTTAATTTACGTTATGTTTTTATTAGGCTCTGTTAAGAAGATTAGTGGGATTAGGATGCAACACCAATGTTTGTTTCATCGTGAAACCTCTTATTTGTGGGCGAGTTGTTTCCTATTTGATTTAATAAGTTGTTTCATTTCATAGTTAATTTTATATTTGTAGGGAAGTCGTTTTGTATTTGATTTATTATTTATCTTTTTAGTTATCTAATGTTATCTTAGGAATTAGTTTTTGCCTCTAAATGATAAATGCTTGAACCTTAGGGTACCTAAGTTATAAGTTCCCTTTGCTTATTTGACTAACTATACAAATACAGTTGCAAGAGAAAACTGGGCTGCTGCAGCTGGAGATGCGAATGCTTCAATCATTGTTCGAGCTGTTCAAAAAGTAATACCTTCATTTTGTGATCGGTAAGCCTCTGGTTTTCTAGTATGAGGAAGTTTTTAATTTTCTTTCTTAAAATTTTTGTACATCCATTCAAAATCTTTATGCATTTATATTTTCTTAGAGACATTAACTCTTCAATTGGCAGCTTATTTTGTCAAAACAGTCGAGTTATTGCTTCAGGAAACATTGGACTTAGTGAATTACGTGTTTGTTGTAATGTTGTCTTATATGTATCCTTGACTTCTAGGGGATTTGTTGAATTTCAAGTATTCCGTTTCACCAAATTCCTTTTCTTGTGTCAAAGACTAGGCTTAATTTCCTGGGGCTAGGCTAAAGATGAGATATCATTCAACTTTATACTTGTTGCAAAGGTGAAAATGTGTTTAGTTTGCAAGATCTTTTTGTTTTCTATCTCTTTTTCTCCAAGTATCTCATATAAAAAAATGAAGAACTAGAAAGCACTTCGAAAATTTAGAAAACATGGAAAACAATCCTTCAATAACAGAGACTTGGGAACAGGGGAAATGTAATTCCAGCTTTTAGTACCAATAGAAGAATACTGAAAATCGTGCTTCCTAGACATTGGGCTTTCTGAACTCATTTTCTCAAGAACCTGTGGGTTTGGAAAAATTTATTAGAAAAATGGAAATTTCCGTAACGTTGAAGATGCCTCTAAGCTTTGTCAATCAATTCTTTGATAACATAAATAATGGGAGAAAATGGTGGCTGTGCGTTCACTTTGGTTCCTGATGCCTTTCCTTCTCATGTGAATTTGTGGTTCTTTTATTGCAAGGAAGGTAATTTTGATCTTATGCGTTATATCAGTGCTTTCTTTTAGTGCCTTTGACCTAATGAGTTTATCATCGTAACGGCAGTGAACTCGAGAAAGTGAAGAATTTCATGAGCTCAAAATGAAGAAGTGTATCAGCTGAGAGTATGCGGAAACGAACTGGGGGAAGTGATGAAGACAATGAGCTGGTGAAGAAAATGAACTTTGCAGCACCGATGGACTGACCTGCTGGGCCATACAATATCGTCATGGAACGACCACATTCTGCATCAGAAAAGGACTCATGGGCTAGACAGTTTTGTGTCACACATGCAAGCCTCATTGGTGACAAGCTCATTGTCCTTCATGAAGGCCTAGTAATATGACTTCCCTTTGATTTATTCACATTTCATTGCATCAAGCAGAGGGAAGATGAGAAGTTATGTCATTTCCCTACGTTGACGTATAGAGCGTCGCTGTGGAATTTGACTAATATGCTTGCGAATTATGAGTCAAATAAATGTTACATAGTGTAACAACCATTATGTAACTTATATTGAGCTAGCTATGACTTGATTGACCATTATGTAATAGATGTACTTGTAATGGCTTTCATAATGAATTTTATTATGTTTTATTTGAGCAGAACATAATTATAGTCTGTAGATGTGCTCACCTCTTAAAAGCTTTCAAGTTCAAAGGGATATCAGTATCAGTAATTGCATTCAAAATGAATTTTGTATCCAGAAAGACCTTAGTGGCGATCATTGCCGTTTGTTATACAACACTTGTCACGGCCCATTTTGTGACACTATGGTCAAGGACCGTGATCTGCAGTTTGATTCTATGAGTCACTATCTAAAATTCTGAATATTGTGGAGCCTAATGGCTCTATAGTTTCTTTAAAATTCGCCTCCTTGCTTAGCTCTTTGAATGAATCTACAGCATTCTGAAGTCTCGCGACTAATTCCTTCAGCAGAGAAGCAAAAGTAGCGAACAAGGAGGAACTGGCGCTCTCATTGATTCTTCTCTCTCCCTACGACATTGCTTTTCCCTCTATTGGCACCCGCAAAGGCCATGATATTTGCCTCCTAAAACATCCTTTGACGAACCCGTTTGGGAGTTGGTATTATATCAACAATTGTGTTTGAATTTTGTGGATCTTGGTCCCTCCCTGACACAGGACCAGAGTTTCCTTCAAGGGAGGGTTGTTTGTGCTCGTTTTGATGATGGGTATCATGACAGTCATTGGGATCTGTGAATTCCTTCGGTTGGATATTTGATTCCCAAATGGATGCGTTCACTAGGAGGTAAGATTTTTGGTCTATCTGCATTTGCAGCTCTTCAGCCGCTCTATGCACATTCTGCAGAAGCCGTTTTCTAGAGCTTAATTTCTCCGTATCTTGGACCCTTTTCCGAGCTCTCGCAATACCGTTGCTCCTTCTACGCCAACTTCCCTTTTCCGAGCTCTTGCAATACCGTTGCTCCTTCTACGCCTTGGTATAAAACAAATCGAAAGCTGGAACCTTGCTCAAATAATGCGTACTCTCTGGTACATTCAGGATAAGAAGGATTCGTTGTGGGCCCGATGGGTTCATGAGATCTATATGAAAAAGGGCGAGTTTTGGCATTTGAGTGCAGCGACAGATGATTCTTCTTTTTGGAGGATGTTGATAATATGTCGGGATAGTTTGCTTGCTCAGTCTGCTTCGGTTCAGGATGCCCAGCAGAAATTACTTAGCTGCGTTCAGGGTGATCAGTTCAAATGTAGCAGAGCTTATCACCTACTGCGAACTCACCGAGAGCAAACTCACTGGGAACGCACGGTTTGGGGTAAGTTTTCTTTTCCCAAGCACAGTTTTATTTTGTGGTTAGCCATATCGGGGGGGTTGTTGACAGATGATAGATTACAAAGGCGAGGAGTACAGCTAGCTAGTCGTTGTGCTATGTGTAAGCAGGCTAATGAATCTGTCGAGCATTTATTTTTTGATTGTGTGTGGTCAAAAGATGTGTGGCTTGGCATTTGTCAATGGAGCGATATATGTTTTTTCACAACACTCCAGCAATGTTTTGACTGGTTCGGAAAGAAGATTCGAAGTCGGCTGTTTGAGTCACATATTAAACGGGCATGTTTTGCTGCAACAGTTTACATGATTTGGACAACCAGGAATGGAAAAATTTTCAAGGAGTTAGACGGATGTAAAAGTTGGGTGATAAGAGAAATTCAGAAATTAGTTTGGTATCGGGTCAATTTTGTGATTTAGTTTTTATGAATTTCTTTTTGGTTTGCTCTCTATTAGATTGAGTGTATAGGGGCCTTTTGGCTTTTATTTTTGCATATTTTGATACTGTTTTGTACTGAATTTTGATATATATTGAATTTGCGCTTGTCTTTTGGCCAAAAAAAAATACTTGTCCAAGTTCCCCTTGTGCCTGCAAGTATAGTTTGATACAAGTTAATGACGATTGTTAGTAATGAATACTCAACAATTCTTGAGCTTTTACCTATTATTTTGCATTTCTGGTGTGGTTGGCTTCTCCGCATTCTATGGAGTCCCATTGACTATAACACAATTACTTTTTTTTTTTGATGTAGAAAAAGTAATAGAAGAATTAAAGACAATATGTCCTCTCAGTCATCCAGAAAAAAGAAAACACAAAAAACTACTAACACAATTATTCTTTTTTTATACTTAAATTTAATACACATCAATAAAAGAAATATCAGCCAGCTATTTCAGAGAAGGAAAAAAATTCATTTACGCAATTTAGATACCCATTTGAGTATGTAACATACGGTAATAGTTATTGGATCATAAGAATACAACACTAGATAATCGGATGACTTGTTAACTTTTTGTCATATAGAATGTATGATAAAATTTTGTCAAATTTGAGTGTACTTATAGCATTGTTATTTCATAGAGCTCATTTGATGACCCTTGGTGCTTCAGGGGTTTCCGCTGGTAAGACCTGGCTCTATGTAATTCTTGTGGAATGAATTTGAAATGGGCCCAAATTAGTATGGTACGTAATGTAATTTTTTCTTGCATAAACAAAAAATCTGAGTTATAACTTAAGTCCATTATTTCATCCAATTGTCTATTGGTTCGGGTTCAGGTTGTAATACATATTCGTCAAGGAACATGAAAAAAATTCTGGTGCTGTTAATATGATCCAGTGCGATGAAAATACTGAGGATGATGATGGGCTGTTGGATTATGCCAGCTCGAGTTGACAATTGTCCAATGCCTGCTGAAAGTGCTCCTGCTGAAAGTGTTCCGAGTGCTCTATTGAATCATTTGTTGAATGTGGCCCCTGTAGGTACCAGTAACAATCAGAATACCACGTCAGGACATAGCATCATTTCTCTACTGCCTTGCAGTGTATATGAGCAGGGTGGGTGTTAGTTCAAATGGCTTGGCTCTTTTTGAGCTCGAATCTAGTCAAACCTACATGTTAGGTGAGCCTAAATGAGTCATGCTTGAAGTAAATTAGGAGGTTCATGTGTTTAAACGAACTAAGTTTGAGCCTAAATAAGCTTAAAAGAGTTGAGTTTGGACATAAGGTTTTTCAGCCGGGTTCGAGCTCGAAATAGGGAACTGAAGCTTGAACTTGAAGTCTTTAGTCTTGGTGAGCTTTATTATGGCTTTTCCATAAGATTATTGTAACCCTGTATATATTTTTGCGTCCAGGGCGACCTTCTATTGAGCTTCGTATGGTACCATAATGGAAAGAAACCTGAAAACGAGGAAGTTTTTGACTTGAATTCCACCAGTGTGTACCTTTTTTAGTAAATTGAATTGATTAACCTGTTCGTCATGATTCATAATGTTGAATACTAACACGTTATCAACAAGCAGTAAGTACCTACGGTGAACTCAAAGACGACAATGACCGTCATGAGAGCCCACATGGAGTACTGGCTCATGCTGTGGAGGGGCTCGTTGAAGAAGATAAGCACTGAGATGAGTGCTAGCGCCAAACCCATTTTTGCTGCGCACAACACCACTTTCCTCGGTTCCGACCTCCCCATTTCGTATGTGCTGACTGCAACATCCTGAACTGATTGCAAAATGTAACAGGCTTTCGGGCTTCCACCATGGCTGCTGCTGCTATCCGACGTGTCTATGCCTAGCTCAGAGTACCCTCTTCCATGGCGGAGCAGACTTTGTAACCCCATTTTGCTTGAGGGTGAGAAATGTCAGATAAGGTATATGGGTGTGTATTGAACTTGGTGTGTCTTTGAAGAGAGAGAAGGTTAGGTGGGTAAACTACATATGCATGTGACATAATTTTCATTAGCTTGACTGTCAAATCATGTGTTACCGAAGCTGGTTTATTCGTTATGATTGAACGTTTATAAATGAGTCGGGCTGTGTCTGGGATTTTCAGGCTTGAGACTTATGCAACAATCATGTCGCTTCAAGCTTAGAGCAAAGGGAGCTTAAGCTAGTAGAATCAACTTATTCATGTCTCAATGGACTTAATTTTGCATTGCATGACAATGAGAATGCATGTGCCTCAGATCCATCAAGGTATCTAAAGAGTTGAATGATCGCTGAAACTGAGTCCCCAACTAACAGTAGGAGCTGGATCAGACATGCACTTGACCGTTACAATTATACAGCGAAGATGTGCAATTGGCCCCACTGCCACTGCATTTGCCTTTTGTGATGCCGAGATTGGGAATGAAAACTTGTCTCTAAAACGACCAGAACTTCTCTTGTTGAGGTAACTCGAACCATATTTGAGTATTCTTCGGCATTGTAAAAGATATCTTCTTTTTACCTTTTTGAAAAAGATAAAGGCAAAGCGTTAGGTGCCCTTCTTTGGGAAATGATGTCCTAACACATCATAAAAAATGACAGAGCGGGGATCATAGATGGGGCATTTCTCCAATCATGAGAAGTCAAAATTGTATTACTCAATTTTGGGATATAATACGCTGCTCCGACGCCTTCCCAAAGGATCATACCCAGTGCCTCAAGCCACTACGGAATCTTCGTAAAGCTCAAGCTTGACAGCTTGCAATTCTGGACAAGCCTATTGCCAATCCCAAGCTAAGTCGTAAGCTTAAGTGTACCAAATGAAGCCACTTTTGAACATAATGATCTGAGCAACAGCTGATATTGAGTTGAAATAAGTATAAACAAAGCAAGTTTTCAATTCATTGGTAGAGATTAAGCGTCCGAGCGCATGATCCTGGACGTTTGTGCTGAAGCACAGGTGCTGTGAAGAACTTGGGATTCCTAATTGTAAATAAGAGCTTTAGATACCTTTTTTCATCAGAAGGAGCAACATCATCAGAAAGAATGGTCCGCGGCTCTCAGAATGGGAATGAGTTTCACCCCACAAAGGAGAGGGTGATTAGCTTGAGTTAGTTGCCCCATCCATAGCTATATTACCTAAACCGAGACGCTACAAAAACAGCACATATAATCCCAAGAACATATTCCAAAATAGCCCAAATGATATTTTGAATTTTCCCAGGTGCTCTAGTTTTCCTCCAAATGAATATATTCCCTCTTTGCATATTGCCATAATTTATAGATTTAATGCACAAGAAGAATAACAGATTCAGGAACCTCATTTTATGTAGGTTGCTCTACAGTTGACTGTGCAAAAGAAGCTGAAACAAACAAAAGATAGGAAGGATATTGAGCAGAAGACTTAGGATTGCACTTGCTGCTGATCTTTCTTGAGGTAATATATAATTTTGAGTTGTAATCTCTTGTTTCATTATGTTTCTGCGTTGTTGCAATATTGAAGCTTCGTTTGTTTTGATGGAAAACCTTTTTGTCTAAATTCTATAGTTTCTTTGTATAACTTTATAACAACCACCACAAGTACGTAAAACGGTTTCCTCCATTAAGGAGAAATTGACTTTTTCTCAAAAGTGGAAAACGTGTTATTGCCGTAGTCTCGCGTTCTATGCTTCACTTGTACCTCTTAGCTAAACTTGAACTTCATATAAATCTGTAACATAGAACTATCTTCTTTAGCAAAATAAATAAAAGTTTCTAAGAAACATACTTTTAATTGAAATATTTTGTAAAAAAATTCTCCATTGAACCAAATGGAGACTTCCACTGATTGCATAGCTATATCGTTATTTATAATAAAGTCTCATATTGAAGTTGTAACCCAAAAAAAAGATAAAAGCTAGCTTCATAAATTTTATTAATGAATCTTATCCTTTTGAATTCATATGCCCTAAATATGGTCATTCAAACCCTTGAAATTGACCAAAATTTGCTTGTTGGTATTTCCTTGGTGGTATCCAACGTTTTGTAGTGATATAACCTCTTGCTTGCTCAAATTGGCTTGCTGTTTTTGACTTCCTAATCAAAGTAAAGATTATCAAACATGCAAAAAAAAAAAATTATCTGAAGAGTCACGAATAGGATAGGGTATGAACTCGATTTTGAGTAAAAGTGAATCAATGAACATTTTTGTTGTGTTTTGTTATATTTTACAAAGTTACTTTCAAAAGCACAAAGTTTAGAGAAAGGACGAATAAGAACATTATTATATATAAGAAGGGTAACATATTCTAGGAAAAAAAAAAAAAAAGGAGAGCGTTACCTATATTAAAGATAATCATATAGAGGATGTAGTAGATCATGTGGCAATTAAAAAAAAAAAGTTGATAATGTGGCAATTACTAATGTAACCAATATACCTTTTTTGTCATTTTCCAAATGTTGTTGTCTTTCTTATTCCTTTTCTAAAATAAGTCGTCACTCTTTATGTATATAATAAATCCTTTCTTTTTTTTTTTTTTTGAAACATTATGTCCAAATAAAGTATTTTTTACTTACTATATTTTAAAAGAAATAGGATGTACGTAAGTTATACTATATTGGGATAATACATGCATATCTTAATCTTAGTCATCCATATCCTAAATTCCCTATAAATGCAAAAGCCGTACACAATTAGTACTCCACAAAATTCAGCTCATCAAACAAAATCAAGATGGATAAAGTTACATATAAGCTATTAGTTCTCTTGTTTGTCCTGATTTTTTCATCTCACCAATCTCTTTCTTTACGCCATCATCAGGCTCCATCGTCGTCCCCTAGCTCGCCCTCTCCACTGCCACCAGTGGTTCCATGCCCTAGCTCGCCCTCTCCACCGCCGCCAGTGGTTCCATGGGTGCCACATGGATGTGGGCATCCTTGCAGTGACTCCAACGACTGTGATTATCCCTGCACTGCTTGCTGCTCATCCGGTTGTTGCTACGAGTGATTAACCGTATCTTGCTTTGACGTATCATAATAATGTAGCGTCTATCCGATGTTACTTATGGATTGAATTTTATCCTGTAAATAGTTTTGGATGTCGTCGCATTGGTTATTGTGGCATTGGTGTGTCAGGATGATGTATTTATGTATGTCATTTCAGAGTGACTAGTATGTCAAGATTATGTATGTCATTGGTTTGTAAGGTGATGCAGGTGCGTGCGGGCTTTTAGTGTATCATTCATATAAGATGATGTATGTGTGGCATTTCCTCAATGTTTACGTTATCATGGGAAAAATTTAAGTAGTGTCTCATAAAATAGCAAACTGCAGCCAGCATGAAGAATTATTGCCATAATTATGAAGGGTCAGTTTCCTCTTGCATTTGAAACACATATACTGACTTCTCTTTTTAAACAATTATGATATGAAACGCCGCTACTTAACAAAAGCCTTCAAATGCAATGGAGTGCAACAAATAAAAGATTTTTTTGTTTTGTATTTTCCGAGGGGCAATGAATGATGAGAAGAAAAAGCAACACACTAGTACCCTAAGGGCTCCCGCCTACGCAAGTTTGGGAATTGACCCTAATTTATAAGCTAGACGTGCCTCCATTGGCCAAAGTCTGAGCAAATTGTAGGCTTTGTCAGTCTCAACGCTATGTACTTTCTCATAGCATGTTGCAAATACACATTAGAAACGGCACAAAACTTCAAATTCGTCAAATTCAAACTCCAATAATACAAAATGATCAAGTGCACATCCATGATAAGAAACAAACTCAAGCAACTTTAAGTATTGAAACCAATAGATAAAACTGACAGCAGTACAAAAAACCTAACCCAAACCTAACAGGGGCAGAGGGACTTATGGGGTTCGAACCATCCTTACTTCTTCTCTTCCTTCTCAGCCTCAGCTGCCTTCTTCAGTCTAGCCCCCATGTGACGCTCATTTGTTCTCTCTAATCGGAGCTTGGCATAAGCATTGAACGACTTCATCTCTTCCGTAATCTTAACGAGCTCCACAGTTGGAGGCTCACGTGTGATTGGCATGTATGGACCTTGGACTTGAGTTGCCGTGGCCAACTCCTCAGGAGCAGAATCACCCGCCTGCCACAACGATGTCATGTGTCATTTCTCATGCATATGGAAGAGACCCTTAGCCTCATATGGTTCAACAAAAACGTTTCCCTCCTGAGTATTTTTTTAACTAGAAAAGCCCTTATATGTCTAATTGCATTATTTTGCATGGACATGATGTTTAGGACATGTATGATTATAGATTTGAACGGGAAGGTTACAAGGTGGGTGGGAAGTGGTGTTGCAACTGACACTAACTCCCTTTATCAACCAAAACGGACACTTCAGTCTAAACAAGAGATTCAGAGGTTACCTTGAACTTGCGTGCACGTCTTGGGAACACAACGAGCTTGGCCTTGTAGGTCTTCAACCGCTGGACATTAGCTTGAAGGGACTCCAATGATCGATTCTTCCTCCGGTGATCAACAGCTATGCCAATTGTTGGGGCTAGTTTCTTCGGAATACCGGCTGCCTGGTTTGCATGAAGGGGCATGCACATGTTAACGTACACATAATGATCATAAACCAGCACTTTATTAATGGCAACTGTAAAACCAAACCAAACCATGTCTGGCTTCCATAACAGAGCAAGATTCCCTACCTGTACTAAGGGATCACAATAAGCGAGATATTAGTCAACTTTGCCTCCAACCTATTAAAGAATCCAATCTAACCCAAATCTCCAAAAAAAAAAAAATGCTGCCTAAATATTCAACTGCAATTCACATTCCTTGGAGAAACCAAAATCCACGACCCATGCAAATGTTATAATCTGATCAAGCACATTAGAACTATGGGATAGTCGATAACACATTCTTGGAACAATCGCAATATCGAAAAAATGTATATGCTAGTTGAACTGAAAACGGCTAGATTCAAATATGTAAATAAGATTGAGATTGGGTCAGTGATGGATTGGATTAACACCTAAAGCAAACCGAACACATAGCCCACTTACAAAAATCCAATAGGTACATTTCAAAGTCAAGGCATTTGGCCCCACCACATTACCATAAAACATCTATTCATAGCTATGATTTTCGGACAAACGATGGATCATACCAGGAGCACAATGCTAATAAGTTGACTTACAAAGAAGCGACCCGGAAAAAATGGCGGAACAACCTACCTTAAGCTCCTCCAAAGAGAATCCTCTGCCAGCCCTTAATTTCATGTTGTACTTTAAGGTCTGTCCATGGACTATAGGACGAAGTGGCCCAGCAGTAGGCCTAGGAAATATCTTCACGGCCTTCTCTTGCCTAGCTGGAAGTTAAGAGAGAAAACCCATATTTAGATATAACTAGTCACATTTTTTTTCCTTTTCATACAAATTCAAGAGATGAAGAATACACCACCAGCCTTTCCGAAGCAAGCTGGACGACTGAGAGAAGTCATGGGAAATAAAACAATTAGAGCTTGTTTGATATCATATTCTATTTGTAGTTTTTGAGAAATTCAAAGCCAAGTTCCAAAATCATTTTTTACTTGTTTTTGGATTATGTTTTTAGTGTTCACTCTTAACTAGGTAACAACTAAGAACAAAAAACCACACCAAAAAAAAAAAAAAAAAAAATTCATTCTCAAAACCTGATACCAAACAAGCCCTTGGAGACAAGCAAAAAACAAGAAGCAGCAAGGCATCAGAAGTCAGAAACAGGAAACATGAAAGCCGTGGACCAAGGAACTAAAAACAGAAACAAAGAGGAGCTATGAGAAATTGAACTCACCAAGTCTTCTCCTTGTCTTACGGGCTGGCTGATTGAACCAGGTCTTGACATACCTTTGCCAGTGCTTCTTGAAGTGTCCATTAGGTATAACGTTATTATGCCTCACCATTGCTTACCTGCGTAGTCATAAACAATGTCAACTCCAAAATAAGAGAAGCTTTTTAGGGCAATCTTAAACACACCAGTAAAGGACACCATAAGCCATCTATTATCTATGGCCATTCCAAAAAGCAAAGCTGAGATGAAATCATTTTGCCATAGCAATAATTGTTTTAATGCATATCACTCTCTTCTTCGTATTCTCCTGATGTATGATAAACTAGGTTGTACACGGCTCAGGATCAAGGATTTCGAGGCAAAATGATGAGGTCTAACATCAAGATCATCTTATACGCCGATCATAAGAACGAATACAGAATGAAACAAAACTAAGTTATCGCATTTGGTCATATAATATCGATTTAATTATACATAACCCAAAATTTGGATTTCGAAGATGCATGGCAAGAAGGTCCCTACAAAAAAAACCTTTGAAGGGTCACATCTAAAATCATGAACCGCCTCATTAATGATCATACTGAATCGCATCCATAAATACGAAACAATGATGCAATTCCTTGCCATTTCTCACTCTCCCCCCCCCCCCCCCCCCCGGGTCCCTTGCAAGGAGCTTGCTCTTGGATAACGAAAATTGCAATGAAAACATCAAATATAGAGTCAATTGGATGTTATAACCATGAGAGACAAAGAAATCACTAACCTAATCAATGATAACACTAAATCAAATCAACAAATGCGCATTAAGAATCAAATTTAGCTCGCTTTCTCTCTCAATCTTGCAAGAATCCTATTTTCAAAAGTAAGTACATGTCTTACCTGAACTGTGGATGAATCGCAGCCCGCTTGCACTGTCTCAGAACAGGAGCAGCAGAAAAACCTGAAAAGAGGCAGCAGCAGAGCGAAGGTTGATAAACCCTAATTTTCCTCCCCTGCCTTGAAACATTTATATAGACGGTGTTGCATAAAGTTGGGCTGGGCTTACTGAATGCAATCCATTTTGATCAAATTTCTACTAAGGCGGCCCAGCCCATTTAATTCATGTCGTATAAATTCTTTTAGACAAAATCATCTCATAATTTTTAAAGTAATTTTGTATCTCTTATAATTTATAAGTCATATTATTACTATGACAGTAATAATCTATCAATAACAAATTTTTATACACATGTGCATGGGTGTGATGCAAAATATTTGATGTAAAAAAAATACACGAGTGAGGAAAATAAATTACCCTTACTTATCAAATTTGTTCAATGCTCAATAAACTTGAAAAACTTCAAACTGACTTGATTATCCTAATCTGAACTCCGTAGCTTCGAGTCATAGTTATTAGGTTTATACGTGTTAAATAATAATTGAGTAACTTTTAAATTTGTATTTAAAATTTAGCTGATTTTCCATTGAAAAAGAAAACCAAAATCAATGGAAAGATCCTTTCGTTGCTCCATAATGTGCAAGACCCTCACCTCTCCCTCCACTAATCTCAAATAACATCAAACAATTCGCATACCTCTCAGTTACACACCAAATGAATCTACTTTACATGTCCTCCCCCTCTTTCAAAATCCATTCAAATTCAACAATTTATCCCCTTTTTCTCCTCATCTCTCCCACTTTTACAAGTACTTTCAACAATCGCAAAAAGCCCGTAATTCATCGTTGCCTCTGCATCTCAATTCGCCAAATTAAAGCCCAAAATCATGAAAATTATGTCATTAACAGTTCATTTGCGGATTACCCAGTTGGGAAAGAGCTTTGTTCAGATTCATACTGTGAATTGATTCGAAATTACTGTAAGACTGGATGTATAAATGAGGCTCTTTCATGTTTATCTCAAATGCAGGCATTAGGGTTTAGGCCGAATTATATTTGTTATTCGAGCTTAATTGAAGCTCTGTCTAATGTTGGTAGAACCCTAGAAGCTGATATATTGTTCCAAGAGATGATATTTTTAGGTTTGAGGCCTAAAATTTTTGGGTTTAATGTTTTGATTAAAGGGTTTTTGAGAAAAGGCCAATTAGAGATTGCTAGTCGGGTTTTAGTGGTGATGGATGATCTGGGTATCCCTAAAAATCAAGAAACGTATGAGATTTTCTTGGATTATTATGTAAATTCGGGCCGATTGGAGGATACTTGGTCGATTATCGGTGAGATGAAGAGGAACGGTTTTCGGTTAAATTCATTTGTATATAGCAGGATAATTGAGATTTATAGGGATAATGGGATGTGGAAGAAGTCTTTGGAGATTGTAGAAGAAATAAGGGAGATGGGGGTGCCAATGGATAGGCGGATTTATAATAGCATAATTGATACTTTTGGAAAGTATGGCGATTTAGATGAAGCTGAAGAAGTGTTCATGAAAATGCAAAGGGAAGGTATAAGGCCGGATATAGCGACATGGAACTCTTTGATAAAATGGAATTGTATAGGCGGGAATCTAATGAAGGCGCTTGATTTGTTTAGTGAAATGCAAGAACAAGGGTTGTATCCTGATCCAAAGATCTTTGTTACACTGATTAGTCGGTTAGGAGAAGCGGGAAAATGGGATTTCTTGAAAGAAAATTTTGAGAAAATGAAAAGTAGAGGCCATGAGAAGAGCGGGGCTATATACGCGGTTTTGCTTGATATATATGGACAGTATGGGAGATATCAGGATGCAGAAGATTGTATTTCGGCTTTGAAGGCAGAAGGTATTCAGTTGTCGTCCAATATCTTCTGTGTGCTGGCAAATGCGTATGCGCAGCAGGTATGTTCCTTTCTAGCATCCGTCACCCAACTGTTAAAACTCAGGTGGGCCTTAGTTCTAGTCTAAGGATTTAGCGTGTGAGACCACACATAAGTTCAAGTGAGTTCAACTTGTAACTAACTGGCAATAGGTCAATTTAGGGATGTGAATAAGTCAAATGTTTGATATATTGCTTGCATTCAGTATTGATTAGGGCTTGTTCGTGTTTGTTATAAGACCTCAAGAGCTCATTAAGCCGAGTTCAATTAGACTCGATAAGCTTAACGAGTTGAGTTTGTACAAAACAGTTTTTGACATTAGCTCAAAAATGGTCTGATAATGGCTTGATAGTAATTCGAATACCTTAACTTGATAGCGAGCTCGACTCGATGACAAGCTTGACTAGATTATGATCTCAACTCGGCTTAGTAATAGGCTTGACTTGGGCTGATTAGGTTAAATAGCCAAGTTAAGACGTCCCATAAGCGAAGATTTAGCAAAGGGCCTGGCCGCTGTGCCCGGAACAAGAAGTCTTGTTCCTTGTATAGAACATACTAATGTCTTATTGAATCAAGCTTGAACAAATGGTCAAAAGCTTGACAAAGCTTGGCTTGAACTCAAGCTCGATAAGCCTTATCTATTGGAAATGTTTTCCAATTACTATATCTGAAAAGGAATACCATAAGCATTTATGGGCTAAATAGAAGCAAAGAAAAGGATAATTTATACCTCTACCCTCAAAAGGGTATTTCTCTCATATACCATATGTTTTACAGGGATTATCTGAAGAGACGGTCAAGGTTCTTCAGATCATGGAAGCGGAAGGTATTGAACCAAACCTCATCATGCTCAATGTGTTGATCAACGCATTTGGCACTGCTGGGAGGCATCTCGAGGCTCTCTCTGTGTATCACCATATCATCGAAAGTGTAAGCATTATGGCTTTCTACTTGTGCATTGGTAGGAGTGTAAACGAGTCAAGTTGAGCTGAGTATCCCTTGTTTGAACTCCTATCAAGCTCAAGTTTGGGTTGAGTTTTTATCAAGCTCTCAAACTTTTAACTCGGATCAATAAGCTGTCAATTCCCTGAAACGAATATGAATGAGCCCTAATCAATTCCGTACACGAATAGTCCATTTAATGTGCAGTTTGTTTATAGCCCTATGCATTGGTAGTTGATGTTTACATTTGTTATCAATTCTTCTTTCCAGTGATATATACATAAAATGATCCATTTGCCCTTATTTTGTTTTGTAGGGTATTAGTCCTGATGTTGTTACCTACACAACCCTTATGAAAGCATTTAGCAGGGCAAAGAAATTCAATCAGGTTTGCTGTTTCCTTCAGTCGATTCCCGATCTTAGTATATGCTTTTCATATGGGGTTGAAGTACTTTGTTAGCTTGTTCTCCATAATTTCATGATTGGTCTCACTGTTGATAAGAGTGATTGGGCAATTGATAAGCATGCTCCATTGTAATATGGAGGTTATGGGTTCATGTCCTAGAAACAAGCTCTACGAAAAAGTGGAGGTAAGACTGCGTTTCTCCGGCTTCTACTTTGAGGAGAGCCTTCTACAATAAAATGTCCCCTTTTATTGTCTAAAAGACCTAGTAGCAACAATATGGATTATTTGCAATATATGATTACTAGGGCATAGTTACTTGTCCTACAATGTTTGTCTCATAGAGGCAGCAAAGTGGACTGTTTGCAGTGGCATTATTACTAGAGCATAGTTACTTCGATTTTCCATTATGTCCTAAGATACCTATGTTAGAGAAGCATCAATATGGATTATATCTAGTGGGATGATTACAATATGTCTTAAAATACCTGTATAAGGGATACTTGGAGGTTGGTATGACACCCAATCACATCAACTTAGACCGAAAGCATCGAAAAACTTTAGAAAATAGCTGATTATGACCTCATATACATACTCGTGTCTAACTCTCATACTTTGAATCTGTATAACATATAATCTAAGTCTTTCTTTAGCCCCTTTCAATGTTTTCGAGGAAATTTTCTTTGGTATCTCATTTTCTTCTCCATATTTTGTGGGATTCATTAAAATGATTGTACTTATGGGCAGGTGCCAGAATTATACAAGGAAATGGAGGCTTCTGGTTGTACTCCTGATAGGAAGGCTAGAGAGATGCTCCGAACTGCATTGATGGCACTCGAACAGAGACATTTGAGTATTTGAATGATCTCGGTTTGCGTACAAAAAAGAACTGCGTAAATTTGCCTTCCTGACGAGACGCAAGCCAGATTCAGAGTGACATGAGTAAGCTTTCTTTGTCATTGTCTTTCTGTTTTCTGGTTGTACGATACCATATAAAATTGAGTCTGCGAGGAAAGCTTGAGATGAATGGAATTGACTATGTCAAATGGCTGTGGGAGATTCAAATAATCGTGGATAAGTTGCTTAAAGAAAGACCTTTTTCATTATAGTATGACGGAATATGATTCACGACTTAGTGTAGGAAAAAGAATGAACGGGGTTAGTTAAGATCCCAAGCAAATGGAACCCCTAATATTAGGGCACCTTTTAAAAACTAATTATGTTATGAGTTTCTGTATGCTACATATCACCATTCATATATGGAAAAATAACAATGTATATATGATATATTATAACTGTATATGCAATGGAATTTATGTAATATAAAGAATTCACATATTAGTTGATGTTGTAATACAAAGTGAATTATTCCAGGAGTACTTAAGTTGACCTGGACACCTCTGATACCAAAAAGGGGTCTACTGATCAAAACTTGCTTTGGACTCTAAAATTTCGAGAGAGATCCTGCAAATGAAATTGGCATTTGTTTAGCAGTGTGATTTTGATACGTACTACTAGTGCATTCATGTCTTTTATTTTGACATTGCTGCTTTGTGCAGCACCTGGCGGAGGCGAATTGAGCTGGCTCGTAGCCTTGCAGCTCATCCGAGGGTTCATATTCTCTTGTTCAGCTCTTCTGACCCACTTCTCAGTAAGTGTGACCAATCGCTGTCGATACCGTCATGATCTCTCTCTCTTAACCACATTGTTCTTTATAGCAGGATTTCCATGACTCACTGCAACTGCGAAGCTCCAGCTGATGGTTTCGAGTCCTTAGGTTGGGGATCTTCGTAAACAGCCTTCCTTTAGGGTAGCACTCTGAAGGGGTAAAGCTATGTACATCCTTACCTCCTAAGACCCTGTATATGTGAGAGTCCTCGAAACACTGGGTCAATGTTTTTGTATGGGGATGGGGAGAAAAGGAGGTGGCGAGAGAGCGACGTAATGGATAGCGCCTGGTTCTTGCCAGGCAGTTGATGTTGGCTTGGCTAATTTATGTTAGGTAAGGGCCTGTTGGTATCCTTTTCTGCCTATTGTTTTGGTTGGTAAGGGCCTGTTGTTGGTATCCTATATTTTTTGGTTTGTTTGAAACTTGATGTTGGGTTTTGGAAATGATTTTTTCTATTTCTGATTTTTTTTCCCCCCCTAAAAGATCATTTTCAAAATTATTATTTTTTTGGTTTCTAAGAAACCAAAAATTGCAAAATAAAAAATTGATACGTACCAGACCCTAACATAATGTTATTTGTAAAATCATTTGAATGCAGTAGTATATGTAAAATCATTTGCAATACAGTGGACTGGGTTCTTGTGATTGCAAATGAGCACTATCAATGTTAAGGCCAGCCCTAGCCCGTAGCCCGTAGCCCGTTCTAGGTTTGAATTCCCTCGCTTACTTATGGTTCAGTGGCATGTTCAGTATTGTTTTTTGTTCGTATTTCTTTTATGTCACATTTTAAAAAATGATTTTTTCTTGTTCTTTAGCTTGTTTGTTTTTAGTTTATACCTCATTAGATTGAAAGCTGAAATTCATAAGCTAAAAACAAAAAAGAAATCATTTTTAAAACTAATTTTTAATTACTCAAATATTATAAACTGCAAAAAGAAAAGGACATTAAAAGGGTCCTAAATGTTTTTATTTTTTTTACCTTTCTAGTTCTATGTTTTCTATTTTCACTCAGAAATTGAAAATAGTAAACTAAAAATAAGAAAAAATTATTTTCAGAATTTACTTGCTAGTTTTTTTTTCAAAACAAAAGACAATACCAAATTAAATTTAGCAGTTACTGCAAAGGGGTTGCATCGAACAAATTTACATTTGCAATGTATGAGCAAATATTGAAGGATCCCTTCTATCATAGGACTGTTTTACCCCTATATCAAGATCTTACTAACCACATAAAGTGATCCAACGTGAACTTAGAAAGGAAGATTATTTGCAAGATATTTTACATTCACATAACATAACCACTTCTCTACACGAGTCTTCCTCCATGAGTGATAAGAAGCATACAACATGACACCATCCCAGCAACAAGACCTACCTTCCACACTTATCTCACAACCTTACCTTTTATTACAAAATAACCCCTATACGCACATTGATAAACGCAAGCTTTACCTATTAATAGTCTTCCTTCCGTGTTAAGCGTGCTCGGGTTTGTCCAAGTCCTCGAGTGCGCGGAAGAAGGCCTTCTGCTCCAGCACGGACTCAGTGCTTCCACCTTTTGCGGGTGAACCCAGGACGGGATTGTGGTCACCAGCAGGCCCGAAGACCCCGGTTTGAGGGTGGGGGCCCCAGTACTTGTCAGACTGGGACTGGATCACCTCGTCTGGCACCACCGCTGGGCGAACGTGCTCATCTATGTTCTTGTCATACACCGAGGCATGCACTGACCTGAACATCCACCACAAGTAGCATGATTTAACAGTCAGCTAATTGTCGAAGAAAGAGATACTAATTTCTGACAAAGGCAGTAGAGAAACACAAGCACAGTTCCGGAGAGTTGTATTTTTTTTCCCCCCTTCTTGTTTTAGGTGATTGACATGTCCAAACCAAATTACGTGTATTTTGACTACTAGTTACAAGTAGTGCTACTCGGAAGTTTCCCATCATGCAACAGAGTAAATTGGAGCCACAAACCCCGTCGATAGCCCTATGGGATCGTTTGCGCTCAATGGTAGGATATGAATTGTAGAGTTGATACTTCACGACATATCACGGCACTTTCTTGAATCAATGCCTTGGAGTGTTCGGGGAGGTTCAGATGTATATTATTGGTTTGAGACAGGAACCCATGAACAAATACAAAAATGTGAAATTTCACTGGGCTTGAGTCCGCACCCTAGGGGTTAGGTCGTTAGCATAAATAAGATTCACATATAAGTCTAAGTGAGGTTTCATTGTAAAATGAATTAGCATTAATTATAGTCACACGTGAATTTCACAGCAAGAATTGAGACGGAAAATTAATTTCAACACATTTCTATGTCAATGAAAATACCAACTGCTACTGGGTAATTTGATAGGACTGCTTGATGTCAGCAGATGCTGTTAAAGTGCAATTCTTTAAGCCTTGAACGTCCGATGCTAATTTAATTAATACACGCTTGCTTTTGTAAGAGATTCAATTTTGCTTATATATATGTAATTAAAAATGAGGATGAACAACTAAGTCACGCAGCTAAATATTCCCCACGTGAAGCATGCGGCTACTACTAACTAATTAAGATATCTTACATTCCAGAGGAGCTAAGGTATGTGTGGTGGTAATGACTAGTAGGAGAGATGCTGTATAAAACAACCCAAAAAAAAAAAAAAGAAAACAACGGGGTTGATACACCCAACTTAAATGTCCAATTCTCAACATCAACCGCTGGTAGATCTTTATCATCTTAACAATAAAGATGAATGTTGTTCCAGTGGTAATGTATAGGCCACCGAACCAAAAAGGAAAAAAATAAATAAATAAAAAATTGCTAAGGTTCTCACGATGGAAGGTTCTCATGGTGAACACTCAGCTCTTGAAAATTGCTAAGCTGAACTCGCTTCGTATGGACTTGCTTAGGTACGAACTAGGCTTATTTGGGGTTATGCTTGGGCTTGACTTATTTTAGGCTCAAAATCCTCGATTACGCACAATGATGTTGATGATCTATATCAATATTGAATCAGTTAGCCTTGTTTGGGATGGCGGGCCTTGGAGTTTGAGTTTTACTAGGCTTATTTTTTACTCTTTCACCTAAATGACCCTATTTGGACCTGCTTAGGCTACACAAAGGCCAAGTTTTCCAAATTTATAACAAGCTCGTAAATCGGATCAATTCATTTACATCCCTACAATTAACTCTTTACATGTTTTTGTTTATGTGATTCAAGCCTTATCTCATAATTTTCTAAAGTAGAGAGCCCACAGCAACGACCCAAATAGTGGTCTATAGACCTCCATGGACGAATAAATGAATACACAAATTCCACGCCCCAATCAGGGATCAGGATTGAGAAGATAATATATTTTATTATTTGTTTGGAAAAAACAAATACTCATTTGTCAATCATCACTCTTTGAAACTTCCTAAATTAATGAAAACGACCCGTACTGCCATCCAAGCACAAGGTATTAGATCACAAGTATTTTACAAATTCGATTAAAAGTCAATATTGTATACTAATTCTCTGTAACTTCACAAACAAGAAAAAAAAATTTGATTTAGGTCTCCAAATGTATGATAAGGACATTTTAATAACATCAATCCGTCACTATATGACACGCACCAAGCATCCTACCTTCCTAAGAAGCTTCCTCAAATTGACCGCAACAGATACAGAACAAAAAGATAGAAATAATGTGAATCAACCAACTACCCAAAAAGTTTAAGACAATGGACAAAGGCACCTGAACATTTTTATATTTTAACATTGTCGTCTCACGCAAATGTCTATTGAGCCTGAAGTATGGATAGTGCACAACCTCATATTTTGTGTTAAAATTATATGTTGAGATTGAGAGTGAAAATACTGGGATTTGAACTCCTCATATCTTGGTTAACAACATCCTCAAAGCATGTTAAAAAATTAACTATCCCAAAAGTTTATGCAAGAGGTCAAGGCCTATGAATGGTTTTATATTATAACAAATAGCATGCAAAAGTTTTAGTGAAATTCTAACTACATATATAGAGCATGATTAGTTCCAGTAAGAAATGACAAATATACTAATTCAATCCAAACACAAGGAGTTCCAGTAAGAAACGACAAATATACTAATTCAATCCAAACACAAGGATTTATACTAACTAAATCCAAAACCAAAGTTGTCATCGTAATGACAGATTGTTTACTTCTACTCCTCTCAACCTAAGAAAACGGAAATTTTGCAGATAAGATGGACATAAAAAAACATTATATAATTGAAATAGCCATATGTAAAGGAACCACTATTTCAAGAGTGTAAACTAATGGGTGAAGGTCTAAGAAGAATTTTACTCTAATATGCCCCCCAACACAAAAATGCTCACTAGGTTTATAGTGTGGATAACGCAGAAATCCTTCCATTTCTTGTACCTAAAATATTAATCTTAATATTTAGGGTGAGAGTTCTTTGGTTTTGAACGCGTAACATTTCAGTCAATAAAACTTTAATATCAGGAACCAACTCTTCTAAAATCTTAACTATCAATGATTTTATAGTTTTAACATACATAACTTGAGAGCAAATCCCATAAATTACATACCAATACCTAAAGAAGTAAAATAAGCAAAGATAATTCTTTCAAGTAAGCTAAAAATCACACACTCACACTCACACGAAACTAGCATATTTGCTATGCGTCAAACAAATTTCCAAAACGGTTTAGATGTAAATTAAATACTGGATTAGTATATTCTGAGATGTCCTTTTATGTGAATATCAATTGAGTTTAAAAGGTAGATAATATACATATTTATTTAAAAATTTTATTTTGTATTTCATTAATATTACGAATATAAACTATCAAAACCTCTCGCATCTTTGACATCTGCACAGCTCCAGATATAACAAGATTTTCCTCGAATTACTATACGAACTTCCAGAAATCTCAAAATGCACACATTATCAGCAATAAGTACGCAAAGCAACAAAATTAAGGAATCACAACCATCATGATCAACTATAGAAGTAAAAGAGAATCACATTAAACGATCAAAACTACTTGAGATGCATCATTTCAAACAAATTGCATCATTTCAAACAAAAACTATGATATCACTACTGTGAAGTACTGGAAACAATCAACTCTAAGAATCATACCAGAAACGAAAGCAAAAAGACAAAAAAAACCACCAGCGATAAATTACTCTATCAGAGCCGTAAATTAGAGATTATACCGGTAAAACAGTACAGAGAGGGATCGCTTAGAGTGTGGAGACCTGATCTGAGCCACAAATCGCTTCCCTAAGTTCGCCACCACTCCACGGCTGCTCGAATTGGCGGCCATACAATACACTACAAATTCCGAGTAAAAAATATCACAGAAACTGAAAAAGAGGAAGAAAATGTGGTAGGTGAGAATCTAATCCGTATGAACAAGTGATGGCTTGCTTGCCTATATAAAGAAAGGAGAAGAGAGAGAAAATGAGGAGAATGCAGAGAGAGAGAGAGGGGGGGGGGGACTGTGGGTTGGTCCGGCTCATGTGATGTAACTACCCTGGCCCGCACCTACCCCCGTACATTTCCTTTCTGGTACGGCCCCGCCCCGGGGGGTCTTTCTTGACGGTTATCGTTAATTGGTGACGGCGGGCTAACGGAGTTTTTGACGGCGTCAGCATCCGGTTTGTGAGAGAAGAAAGAGAAAGATTGTGACACGTATCATCACATTGTCGGGTAAAATGCACCGCTAGTTTCCTCTTTTGCCCTCACCCTGCGCTATGACTCCGTTGCTCGTTAATATTTTTTAGGGTAAATTACACAAAAAAAAATTTTATTTTTTGCTTCAAAATTAGGAAAAAAAATTTATAAATAAAAGCTTTCATAAAATTCTCTTATTTTTAAAAATTTATCACTTAACCCTTATATAACTTATTTGTGATCATTTTGTCACTAAAAAATAAAGAAATTAAGGAGATTTTCTATATTTATAAAAATATAATTATTTTAATTAATTATAGTAATGATATTATAAATTTAAAAGATAAAAAGTTTTTTAAAATTTTTATAAAAATATTATGAGATAAAATATAATATTTTTTATTTATGTTATAATATTACTACTATAATTAATTAAAATAATAATTTTTATGAGTACAGAAAATTCTCCCTTTTTAAAAATATAAAAGAAATCTACATTTTTCTACCTAAAAATAAAATCAAACCCTTAACCATTTTATTTTGAGGGGCAAAATGATCAAAAAAATGAGGAAATTTAGTGAGTGATTTTAGTTGTGAAGAAAATTTTCTATTATTGAAGTAAAAGTTATAAAATTTTCTATAATTTATCCTATTTTTTAAGTTTAATTAAATTAGTCATTTACGACCCTTAATATTTATAAATTTATTTAAATTAATTTTTTATCTTTTTTTAAATTTAAAATAGTATATAATGTTATTTTTAATAAAATGATCCCTCATTTTTTTTATCTTTATCTAATTTTAATGGCTAATTGAGGTATTAATTTTATCACAAAATATATTCAAAATTATTTTAGATAAGGTAAAAATAGAAGGTAAATTTGAACAAACTTTTAAATATTGAAGACTATTTAAATAAAAAAATCAATTACATGCATATTTTAGAACAATAAAGTAAATAAATCCGCCACTATCTAATTTATAATTCTTTTAGTGCGTATTTTTTTTTAGGGTAAATTATAGAAAATCCTCCTGACTTTTACTTCAAAAATAAAAAAACTTCTCTCACAAATAAATCACTCATTAAACCCTTTCACTTTTAAAAAATTATCACTTTCTTCCAAATAACTTTTTTTAACAATTTTGCCCCTCGAAATAAAATAGTTAAGTATTTAATTTTATTTTTAGGTATAATTTTATGTTTTGAGAAAAAAATAAGAATTTATTCATATTTATAGGAAAAAAGGGACTTTTTATATTTATAAAAATTATTATTTTAATTAATTATATAGTAGTGACATTATAATGTCAACAAAAATATTATATTTTATCTTATAATATTTTTTATAAAAATTTTAAAAATATTTTTTATATTCTAAACTTATAATATCATTACTATAATTAACTAAAATAATTATATCTATTATAAATATAAAATTTTCTTAATTTTATTACAAAAAATATAAAATTTTTCTAATTGTTGCCTAAAAAAAAAAAGGCTTAATTGAGCCTACTTTGAACTTAAATGAGTTAAACTCAAGCCTAAACATAAAGCTAGCTTAAATGAGTATAAATACAGTAAGTCTGGTTCAAAACTGCCAAGGAATCTTATTGGCGAGCATTCTTTTTCCTTTCTCAATTGTGGTGGGATCCGAGGTTCGAACTTTCAGCTTGCTTCCCCTTACTTCATCCTATCCCGTTCTAGGAGCCTTAAGTTATTTTATCCAATCTTTATGTCTAACCCAATCCGCTATTTTCTTCTAATTTTCACCTTATTTTTGTATCTTTTGTGATATTTTTGTATTAATCTTTTCTACTACATATTCTTTAAGTGTAGGCTCAAACATCGCTCATACTAGCATCGAACATCATAGTACACATCAAACATAAACCTGTCGCTGATTAAAAAAACAGATTCCAAGGCATCGAATGCCAAACCAATGGTGCTCCTAAGAATCATAGAATCCAAGGAGATTGGTTATTCTACGAAGGTGTTCTCCCGCGTTAGATATTTTTTTTTATTCTTTACCGCTTTATTCGCCTACGACATAAAATATCTTCCCTTAGAAAAAATTTTCTTCGCAATATACCTTTTTTTCTTTAACAACTTCGTCTTTACAGCTGAACAATATGGTTTTACTCTTTAAATTTGTAGGACATTCATGCTTGATCAAGTTGAGCTTAAAAGAAATCATCAATTTCTCTAAGTGGAAGAAAATAATATTCATGTTTATCATTGAAATTATAAAGTCGTACAAAAAATAATAGATTTTAGACAAAAAAAATTTCATCAAAACGAACGGGGCTTTATCCTTCGAGGATGGACGCCATTTTACACCACGTCGCAGATGCACTAATTCCATCCCCAAAAAGCCAACACCTGACTCATGTCATTCCTTAATATTAAACCCACAGGTTGCATTATTATTTCTCCTAACTCCATCAAAATTCAGCTTAATCCATCCATGATCCATGGCTGACCATGCAGTAGTTAAATGTAACTCTAAATGAGGTTCTAGAATGTCTCGTCGCGCTTCTGTCAGCTTGTCTCCCAAACTTCTGCTCTCCCTATTACTATTTCTGGAGAAGTGTAAGTCCCAAAAGAGACCACAGCCTTGTTTTACTGCCACATGAATTGAACTCCTACTAAAAGTTGTATTATCCAAGAATTTAATTCATGTGTCAACTTCTCAAGAAGTAGTTACAAAGTATTTGATTGCCAAAATAAGAAATAAAACTTCAATGGAAAGGCCAGTTAAAAATAAAGAAATTAGAACTTCCCTAGGGAATCAGGTAAGTTACTTTTGGCGTTTTGATGAGATTCGAAATTCGAAAATTTTCACTTTCCGTATTCTGCCAACTTCCCTTTAATTAAACAAGAGGCCAAATCCCCATTTCCCCTTAATCCGTACTTCATGCGCCTACTTCCCGGCAACAAAACAAGGCCGTAGGAACAACGAGAGAAGCAACAGTACGGAGTCTCTCGTTAATAGTAGAGCATTCAAGCCTTAATTGTTGAGCAAAATAATAAAATGTGATTGATTGATTTGAATACTGAACTTCTCAACTCCACTCAATATTATTATTCCAGCTACCACGTAGCAGATTCCATTCAAACCTAAAGTTTTTAACTTGAAATTATTTCAAGTTGACTTCTTTAAAATAAGGGCTGTACATGTACATGTACACATGTACAATAATTGAGTAGACAAACATAAACAAGAAGGCAAGCACAAAAAGAGACGGCCTCAACAAAGGGCAATTTTCATGCAGCTTGCATGAGTCAGAATTTTTCTGCCAACTTCTGCATCTTCAACTTAGATTTACATCTATATAATAAGATTCACAGATCTGATATGCAGGCTTGGTTCAAGGACTCATCTTATGTAAATGCAGAGACTTAGGGATGTTATCATTTTGAGTTCGAGCTAAGTCGAACCCACTTGTTTATCAATTGAGCTGAAAAGTTGAAAGTAAATGATGCTACACAAGTCGTGTTCAAAGCTCAATAGCCAAGCTCCAACCTTACCGAGTCTACCTCAAGCCCAAACAAGCACAGTTCAAACATAAATGAGCCTAAACAAACCAAGATCAGCTCCAAAAAGCAAGATCAAAATGTTGGCATGCTTAAGTGCAAGACCAAGCTTGAAGGTAAATGGCCTAAACAAGCCTAGTTCAAACCTAAGTAAGCCAAGCTCAAGTATAAACGAGCCTAAACGAAACTAGCTCAAAGCTCAAATGAGCCTAAACAAAGCAAAGCTCCGGTCCAAACTTGCCAATCCTCAACAAATTTAAGCCAAACACAAGCCTAGAATCTCCAAGCTAAACCCGATCAAACTTTTAGCAAGCCAAGCCCCAAGGCTGTCAAAAAATTACTGTTAGTCATTTTAATTGTCAATATGCTCCATTATTTCAAGACAAACTAGAGGCCTACTTCATCATTTTCGCTATTTTTTTGAGCATACACACTCTATCTTCTGTTCTTTCATTTGTCCATGTGACCTTTTCCTGTTTTGTGGTCCTTTTTACGCTATCCCTGTGTGAGGGTCTTGCTCCTCCCATACGCTTTAAAAAATTAAAAGAAAACAAATACACCGTCCAATTCCTTCCAATATCAATGAAAGTCAAAAATATTATTTTCCTAGTTTATTCAGGGCAATCCTTTTTGGAATAGGCTCCTACTGGGGAGACTCCTAGATGACAAACCAGGGTGGGTCCCATCTAATCTTTCTAGATATCAGATCTCTTAATTACCCAATTATTCCAAAGTTATATGGCGTTAGTTTAAAAGCCTAACATGCCTATATATGCAAAAAGTTTGATAATTTCCTAGCCCGAGAACTTCTTATTAACATCTGTGTAATTATAATAAAGGTCCCAAGCAATCCAAGTAGTTTGCTTAATGTCTCCCCCAACCCACAATTTGTTAAAGGTCTCTTTTGAAAAATTAATTATTTTATGAGTTTATTTTTACCATGTATCAACTTTCATAACAGTCGAAACATATAATATATCATAACGCATGTGTGTATATATATATATATATATATATATATAAAGAACCTACACATTAGTTGGTGTTATAATATCGGACGAATTATTTCAAATGTGCTTAAACTAACCCAGACACCTCGGTTAACAAAGGAGGGCCCGTCAATTGAATCTATTTTGGGTTTTTAGAATCATGGAACCGGCCTTGACTATCCTAACATTAACAAAAAAAAAAAAATGCTACAATTACCGATATGCAAATCATGGACTAAAACTGTGCGAAAAGAGACGATAGGGGCAAAATTTCTTTAATTGGGAAATATCTTCATTACAAAATAAGCCACATGGACAAACCCTAGTGCCGAATAGGGCTACCAAAACTCATGAACTCTGTAGAAGACTCCCAAATGCAGCTGGCAAGAAAAAATAAAACAAAAATAATAACTTAGGATTTGTTTGATATCATTCTTTGTTACTAGTTTTTGGTTTTTTGAAAACTAAGGATTATATTTTAGAAATGATTTTTTTTTATTTCTAATTTCTTACTTTTAGTTCTTTTTCTAATTTGAGAAAAAACTGAAAACAAAAATCGAAAAAAAAAAAAAAGAAGTCATTTCTAAACCTAATTTTTAGTTTCTCAAGAATCAAAAACTGCAAACAGAAAACAATACCAAACACATCCTCAGTTTACGAATGCTGACCTGGAACAGAATTCTCAAAGATTGAACATCAAGGATTTTTGCTCCTTTGCCATGGAAGAAATACACCTTCTGGCAATGTCGAAATCCATGGAGTGATGAATGTCAGCTGCAGGATCCATATTACCAACTATTAACTTGTAGTATTCCGGGTTTAGATTCACCAAAGCGGAAACTGTGGCGACCATAAGAGGAGAGTCGCACTTAGACAAAGATTTTTGACACAGAAAGGTAGATAAAGTGATCTTGATGGTTTGCACTCCAGCATCTTGGAATCCATGTAACTCCATCCCGATTCTGAAATGATCAGATTTGTAGTTAGTAAATCGCAAATGGATCTAAACCCAATAAGTAGAACAGTCAAAACAGGACTGACAAGACCCACATGAAATGAGAACAGGCCGAGATTGGAAAAACAAGTTGTCATATAAGTATGGAGCGTAATGGGGCAGCTCCGTCATATAAGTATGGAGCGTAATGGGGCAGTTCCATGATCTATTGACTATTACTAAAGTTTCATCAATTTAGTCATTAAGGCAATGTTTGTTTTGACTTCCAATCCTGGATGGGGGATCACTTGTAAGAATGACATAATGCTAATCCATGTTCCACACGGCCAAGGAAGCGTCGTTTTTAATCTCATTATGATTTGGTCGTTCGGAAGAGATTGAAAGACAAATAAAGAGATCAAAAGGCTCACTTGTGAATCTTGATCTTGGTGGATACCTATCTCGGGAGTTATTCTCGATATTCAATGGGTCAAACGAAGCCAAGGTTGGGAAAGCTGTGACTAAGGCACCCTAGCCCATTCTGAGGTAATGCTGTTTTGTGGCTTAAGGATCTATAAAATCTGTCATGATGTTGAAGTTGAGCTTTATTTCTTTACATAACTTCATACCAATAACCACAAATATGGAAATGTTCTCTTCTATTGAGGGAAGTTTTCCGTTGAAACAATTGGGTCGAAAGTTGCAGTATTTTAATCATTAAAGTATATCATTCTAAAACAAAGTTAATACACTAAACAAGAAACGTAAGATAAAGGTAAGAAAATTGAGTCCAACATCTTCAAGTGATAATATAATTAACTAACAGGTCATCAAACAATGCTAGTCTCAAGTTTGACATGCATTTCCAGCGTAATCTAACCCTGAAACACTGATTAAAGTATATTTCAGGCATATCATTCCATTTTCCTTCTTTGTTTCTTCACACAACAATGTTATTTTTCTTTCCTGAGATGTTGAATGCTAAAATCACACTTGTTTTCCATATTAATGACTAGTATGCACAATTATGATAGGAGATAAGTACTTCTTCAATAATTGCAAAAAACTGCATCCATCATTGCAGGCTCGTTTAGGAGAATTGCATCGTTATAGGCTCATGTCATTTTTCATTACGACAGCCGAAAATCATATCAATGCAGGTAATTTTGTTTGAATACATTAAACTTAAGTTATTTATTTATTTATCAAACCCCCACGGTAGTTTCTACATCAGCATCCGCCACTGGAAGTGGCAAGAACCAGTCACAAACAAACATGTAATCCTGAAAATATCATACCTTCCACATAACCAGCCAAGAACAGAAAAGAAGAAACAACAAAAAAACTAATCCACAAACCTAAAAGCCATTAGTTATGTGTCACATCAAGGCTTCATTTGCTTTGATGAGAATCAATTTCCATTCTATTTTAATAATTCCTATGTGAGTAGTTAGCAATAGCCTCTGGGTAAATATTTCCTCCGTGGAAGAGAAACTGAGTTTCTTACAAGAGAGGGAAAAACTCTACAATCTTATTAGGCTCAAATTGACTACAAACAAATCAAAGTCAAATATGACTCATGTACAAATTTATATAATGACTCATGTACAAATTTATATAATGCAATTAATTTCCTAAACCAAAAACAACAAAATTCTAAAGAAAAAAGAACTTTTAGTTTACAATATTTTTGAAAGAAAAATTTTCCCAATAGAAAAGGTTCTCCATGCAAACAAACCAAGCTGAAAGACAAGTGAAAACTCACCTTCCCAGCTGACCCAGAAGAAGAACAAGGACAGTACAGAGAATTCCCGAATCACACGTATCCAACCTCTTCAGTATCTGCGGGAGAATCGTTCTGCAAGTCCAGTCCCAATCCTACATTAGAATGAGACCGCAAATGTCAGTCTAAGAAAATCCCGCTTATAGAATGAAATGATTCAAAACCATAGAGACCTCCGTCTGGTTAGGCATAAGTCTTCTTCAACCTTTTACTGTTGCTTGCTAGCATCTATGAGTAGCAAGAACAGTTTTAAGAGAACATTTTTTCCCCTTGGGGGGGGAAGAGGCTGCTGGGGTTGGCTTCCTCTGAAGAGCCATTTTCCTTTTACATTTCCCATGCAACGCTATGGGATAAAATTTATATCCAGAACTAGACAAACGTAATTTTCGAAGAAAAAACTACTTCTAGTTCAGAATATTCTAAGGAGAAATATCTTCTGGAATGAAGAAGCCTTCCCTTCCCTCCAATCACACCAAACAGAGGCTGAAATAGGTGGAACGAGACACTAATGAGGTGACAAAGTATCGTCAAAATCAGTAGCAAAAATTTGTACCGTGCAGGATGCAATCAGCTCAACCAATGACAGGACATCATTCATGCGGTATAGGTTCTCAATGTTCCCACAGCTCGGCGCAGCAGTTGAGTCAAGATAGCAGAAAATACCAGCTAAACCCTTGTCATAGCAAGATCCGGGGTGCGACAAATTAGCCAAATCAACAAGACTCTGCAGCAGATTAGGCGACAAAGCATAGTTCTGGAGTTCCTCCCACAGCACCGAGAAAACCTCATCAAACGAGGAAGAGCCCTCGGAAAACGGGCACTTAGCACATGGCAAAAATTGAGGGTGGGAAGCCGGTTTGGCATTCAAACTTCTCTCCGTGAACATAACCATTGATTTAAGCACCATCATTAGCAAGTGGTAATCGCCTGCACTAAGATACTTCTCTCCACAGATACATACAAAAACATGAAGAATCGTCAGAATTAATGAAGCTTCATCCTTGTAGATCTGCATAATCTTGAATGAAACCTCACAGACAAAACCAATGCGATCAACAGCCGCACAGATGGATGCCAAAATAATGCTCCCAGCAACCACCAGACAAGTTGAGGCTGTCTGGAAGTACAAGACACTTTCCACACCTTCCAGCATAACATTGAAGCTCGAAGCATAATCATGCAAATACTCTATGTTTACGCTTTTCTTTGACAAAATTTTTTTACACAGCAGAAAATTCTCGATCAAAGTGAGCAGTTCACTTAAATCGCAAATATCAGAAAATAGATTTCTTGTCTCTGCATCAAATAGCACTGCATGATGAAAGATGGACTTCTCAGAAAGTTAAGGCAGTAAATATCAAAAGAAAAAACTTATACCAGGAGAAAAGCAACTAAAACTCCATTTGTTTGATAGAAAATCTTTTTTTTATCACAATTTTATCGTTTCTTTGCATAACTTTTAGTAACCACCTCAAATACAAAAAATGTTTTCCGATTGAGGGGAAAATGACTTCTCCTCAAAGAAAGAGGAGAACATTTTCCTTCGTTGAGGGAGACCATTCCCCGTCGTAACTTACATACTATCTGCTTCACTTCAACCTGAACTTGATTGAGCATTATGGAAATTTATAGAATCATTTTCTTTAGTTAGAAATAAAGAAAAAAGGTTTAAAAAAAAGTATGTTTGATTGAATATATTTTGTAAACAAAAGTTTTTTGTAAGGAAAATATTTTCCTTTGAAACAAATGGAGCCTAAATGATGACGACAATCATGAATATAATAGGAGAGTATAGCCATGTGCTCACAGAAACAAACCTGAGCATATGTGAATGGAGAAAGAATCTATGTGTTCTTGGCTGTAGTCAGACTTGGTCGATGATGCAGCAGAAAAATTGCACACCATAAGTGAGAAAAGAACACACACTCTTTCCCTGAAAATACAGAAGACAAGAAAACAACTATCGAGTTCAGATATTACGAATCTTAAAGAGCTTTGTATTTCAGTATGCCTAAGCAATTGAGACAGTGGAGAAAGGATCAAAATCTATATTTAGGATACTTGAAGATCATTGGACCTATTGAATGCAATCAGTTATTTCTATTTCTTAAACATGGGGCTGTATATAGCCAAGTACAAGACACTTGGTTGGACACAAGGTTGTTAAATCAAGGCACAAGGACACTTAATCTCTATCATTAAGAACAGCAAACACCATGGATGCTATGAATCTCATACCCTGAACTTGCATAAAATGACTTTACCTGGACATGAGTTGCTTTTCTGATGCAATAGCAACCAACAGATCCCGCATCAACCATTTTGACTGAGAGAACAAACAGTGTTGAGCTATACAGCGTCCAACGGCACAAAATATCCTAGTCATGCTGCTGATATCCATGCCAGAGAAAACAATGCAAGACGGTTGAATAAATTCATTCGGAGATCCACTCTCAGAATTACATGTAGTTCTACGCACATCACAGTTAGACGGAGGTTCATTAGAAATATGCATCTTGACACTTGATCCAGAAGAACCATTTTCATTACTTGTCCTGATTTTTGAACAATCACCAATGATTCCACCTTCCGACTCTTTTAAAGGAATGTTTGCATGATTGCCTTCCAGCTTCCTGGAATGCGACGCTTCATTATCAAAGCTGAAAGACTGGCCAAAAGTGTTTTGATTGCTTGAGAGTCCCTTGTTGCACATGTCCTCCATGTGGCCTTTCAACTGATCCACGTGACCTCTTTCCTTATTTAGAAGATTAAGCACGGGAAGAGTTGGCGACAAAGGCCTCTCCATTGCCATCTGGAATTTGTCCTCATCAATGACATTGTCCAGTTCAAGCAGCTTCATGTAATCTCCACCCAACACTTGATCAAATCTTGCCATTGCATCTTGGTCGCATCCAATCAAATCCCTAAATCGATCATCATGCGGCAGAGAAAATTTTGTATCTGCAGCTGGTAAAGTATCAAGAGTTCCCATATTCTCTCTTTTTCTCCTCTTATTGGAGACAGAAAATTGCCACCCACTTACTTCAAAATCTTTAGATCCCTTCCTCTTACAAGACATATCATGATCGTTTTTATGCTCAATTACCAATGAACTTCTATTTTCTATCTGCTCAGCTGTCAGATTATCCAGCATATCATGCAAAAGAGACATTTTCTCTTCCATTTCTTGATGCAATCTTTTTCCTTCAGAATGCATATGTTCGATGGTTTCAAATTCATCAAGAACCTTCCTCCTATTCAAAACATGGCCAGAAAAGCATTTAAGAGGGCTCCTTATACTATTTTCAGCCACTACAGCAAGATTCTGTCCACGTTTTCCCTTCTTATGTTCGTTAGATCTGGAAACTACTGGTTGTGGGTTCGAATTCTCCTCTGCCAATGTTGCCGATGTAGTAAGAGAGCCAGTAGCCCTTTCCTGTGATCCCACCAACTGTTCATCAGAAAAAGATGCTGTATTGAAGTTAATGGCAGAACTGGGTAAGATTTCTCTGCAAGAACCTGCAAGCAGAGGACCCAATGTAGTTTCAGTACCTGAAAATGGTTTGATGCAGTTCTGGGGCTGGACATAACCCACAGTTGGCTTGAGACAATCAGATGGCCCTTTTGATGAAGAACTAGGAATTCCAAGTTCAAGGTCATCTTGATCAGAGATGCCAGATGGCCTAACACCTAACATCGTTCCATCCAAGGCCACACCTTGCGCCTTCGACAGCTTACGCATCTGCAAGGACACACACATGATGAGCATGAACGAAAAGTTGCATCCGAGTATTAAAAATATATATGTAAAAGATGGACGCAAGACTGAGTAATTTAATCCACATTCAGACACCAACAACAGGTGGACAAAGTAGTCATGCAATTGACCACGATCTCTGCCATAATTAATAGCGTGCTTGTGATGTCTCTTAAATACATACACAGCAAATGAAAAGCATGGGTCAACCATGCTAGAACGTTATGAATGCAAACTGATTTGTCCCCCCGTCCATCCAACCAACAAAAAAAAAAAAAAAAAAAAAAAAATAGGATACGGAAAAAAATCCATCAAGCAAGCATCATTCACATATTATGCTAGAATGGGGCAGCGTCATCATGAACTCTGGAAGTAGCGTTAGCATTTAGTCCATATAGTAGTAGCATAAGGCGTTTGACTCAGAAAATGCCAACTGCCCAAGCATTGAACAAAGTCAAAGTACTACTGGATGAGGATAAAAAGGAGACGGATGGTAATTAAGCATAATGTTGAAAATAAACAGTGCTGCATAGGTTTCATACTTCATAAGCGCTAGAGTGACTCAAAACTAGACATTCAGGTGACTATCGTCACGCCGATTACACAAGAAATGTGAATCCAGTTGGAAAGGAGGATGGCCCACAACTCTTATCTGCAGTTCCCATGCCTCCATGAGTCCATGCCATAGAATCAAATCATGGTTTGAAATTGTGGTTGGATTAGGGGAGTGCAATGGATGCAATGTTGAGGTTATGGAGATCACACAGGGGCTTTAGAAAACATAGGTTGTTTTTAAGCCTTATATTTGTACAAAATTGAATGAGAATTCGTATAATCATTATTTTTCATATAATATGAGAATGCTTTATAATTATGTTTTAACAAATAAAATACTATACATATGCACTATGGGTACGATTGCAGAAGTATCATCTCATAACAGCCAATTGCACAATAGCGAGCTCAAAATCTGTGATGTAACAACAATTACCATTATGTTGGCTGCTATGTTACAGAACCAGATTTACTTAGTTACATGCAAATCAGCAAGAGAAACAACTCCAACTTATATAACTTATTCTGAGAGGACAAACCTTTAATGGGCGTTCCAGGATTTTGTTTCCATGGCAAAAGTTGTTATCCAGTGTATCTAGGCGATATAACATATGTACAAAGTCTTGCTTCATCCTGTGTAGCTCTTGCTGTAAAATACTGTTGCGATCTTTTTCCAGCTTACCCACCTGTTTCGCATGCTTCACTCGCTTCTTTTCAAATTTCAATTGTTCCCTCAAAAGATTCATTCTAGCAGTCTGCTCCTTCGCAGTAACATCCAGGGTAGCAGCTGGAGGAGCCCCAGAGGAATTCCTACATATTTTAAGCTCTAGTAACTCTTTCTCTAGCTTGGAAATCTTCCGCTTATCATTATCTAGTTCCTTGGATAATTTATCAGCACGCAATCCTTCGTCCTCAACCTTCCTGCTGTTGGCTTCTGCAAGCTTTCTTTGCTCTTCTGCAACTAACATTTGTGCCTCAGCGCATTTTTGCTCTCTGATAACACTGTTCTTTTCGACTTCAAGTACCATGTTGGCCTCTTGTAACTTCTTCTCTAATTCTTGAATCCTACATTCATGCCCTACCAGCTGCTGTGATAACCCATCAGCACGTATTTTTTCATCCATGGCTTTCTTGCGGCTTGTTTCGACGAGATTTCTTAGCTCTTCAGCTTTTGACATCTCGATATCTGCGCGTTTTTTCTCTTCAACAACCTTCTTTTTTTCGGCTTCAAGCGTCCTCTGCAACCCCTCTAGCTCTGAGAAATCAACATATCTTTTAGATGTCATCATTTCCTGTATTTCCTTTTGTAATCTCTCAACCTTCTTCTTTTCATCCTCTAATTGCATTAATAAATTATCTGCACGGCTTTTTTCTTCTAAAACCTTTTTTACATTTTCATCATCAAGTTTTCTTTGTTGAACTGCTTTCGCTTTCTCTTCATCTGCACGCTTCTTTTCTTTAAGAACCTTCTGCTTTTCCCCCTCAAGTTTTTTCTGCGTGTCTTCATATTGACATCTCAGCTTTTCAACTTCATTTCTAAGTATCCCCAACTGATACTTAATATCCTCGGCTTTCTTTCCTTCAGACTCGGCCAACTTCCTCGCTTCTTCCGCTCCATTTTTTTCATGCTTTAGAGTCTCCTGTAACCCAGCAGCTTTCTTCTTCTCTATTTCCGCACTCTCTCTTCCTTTATCAGCCCTCCTTTTTTCTTCCATCAGAAGCTCCTTAAGCCGGCCTATCTCCTCTTCCCTTTCCGAAACATTTTGTTGAAGAAGCACTACTTTGTTATCCAAATTCGGGTCACTAGGACATACCCGTTGCTGCATCGAAGAGAGCTCAGACTTCAATTCCGCAATTTCATTCTGCAAAGCAATCCTAATAGAAGCTTCCTTTGCCTTTTCATCTATCTCAGCATCTGACTGTGCCCTCTCCTCATTACCCAACTTCTCATTCCCATAACACAACCCTTGCTGCATCAAAGAAATCTCAGACTTTAATTCCGCGATTTCTTTCTCCAAAGAGATCCTAATAGAAGCTTCCTTTGCTTTTTCATCTCCCTCAGCATCTGCCCGAGCTCGCTGTTCATCACATGCTGCAAACATATGGTGATCAAACAAGCTAATAAGTACATTGTACAACATATCTTGAAAATGCTAATTTTCATTCACCTAACATACAAAAATTGCAAGACCCAATTGCAAACCCAGAATTATAATACATCCACTTCAAATCTAGCATATAAATTGGGCCACGCGGATTTATTCACCTGATTTTGGCTCCTCTCAGTTTCATTACACTCAACGAATCATCTAATATATGTCCATGGAAATGACAAGTAGAGAGCGAAGAAACATTCAATTCATAAACGAGAAGTTCAATAGAAGAGATTATACCTTTCTTGAGATTGAGATTCTCGGATTGAAGCCGGTCAATTTGATCTCTGAGAATCTTCACACCTTCCCGTAAAGCATTGCGTTTTCCTTCCAAGTTCAAGTACCTGACTCTCAACTAAACATCCAAAAACATACACAAATGAAACTCGAAAGAAAACTTCTAAATAGAATCAATAATTTAAAAAATTACGTCAAAATCAAAATTTTTGAAAGAAAGGACGGAACTTACCGCCGCACAGCAAGGATTGGTGACGTCGGCCGCCATTGCCTGCCAAACAAACAAATACTTCAGCAAACAACAGAGAAAAAGACATGAAGAAACCAAAATAAAACCCTAAAATTTACGCACCTCTAATTTGGTAAAGAACTAGCGTAGAATCAGACTCTTGAATCTCAGCATTTATATGTGTATGTCACTCTTTGCAGTGGAATTCGATAGAAATGAGAGAAAGAAGGGGAATCTAGTAGCAGTAGAGGCGGGAGTGTGGGTTTTGTTAGGGTTTTCCGGAACTCCCTACTTGTATGATTTTGATGCATTGTTTGGCAATAGGGTAAAGAAGAGTAAATAAGGGTAAAAGTAAAGAGGGGTAAAAGGAGAAAGGTAAGATAATATTCTATTCTTGTTTGGATATATCAAATTAAGAGGGGTAAGGGTAAAGAGTGGTAAATGAGTTACCCTTGTTTGGAAATTGGGTAAAGGGGTAAGGGTAGAGAGAATTATAGTTAAAATAAGGGTAAAAATATCAAATTTTTGTAAAAATTACCCTTACCCCCCTTTACTCCCGAATTTGGGGTTTAAAAAAATTGGAGGTAAAGAGGGGTAATGGGGGGTAAAAAATTACCCCCTTTACCCCTTGGACAACTTTGCCAAATAGGGGTAGAAATTTACCCCCCTTTACCCTTACTCCTCTTTACCCCCCTTTACCCCGTTGCCAAACAGAGGGTGAGTCGGTCCACTTATTTACTTCATTGTCTCTATTTTCAGTTTTTCTTTTTAATTGATTTTTTTTTTTTAACACCAAAAGACGGCCTCTAGACTTCCGAGCTTTCCATTAAGTAAGCAAAAAGAATATTGCAAAGTTCATTTGGGGGAGCATTCTCCCACCCATAATTACATCTGTTCTTAAAATGAAGTTTAACTCCTACATGAGCAGCCCTATTACAGGACTCGAGCATCCATCCAAAAATAATACATACAAAATGATGTTTCATACTCAAAATATCTCTAACGATAGACTTAATTGACCACGGAATAAAATTACTACCGTTTAGAGCATCAATTACAACTTTACAATCATATTCAATAATTACACACTTCCATTTGGCAGCAATAGCCAAAAAGACCGCACAGCGGATTGCTTCCGCTTCAACAACTGAAGCCTCAAAGGCTCGAATAGGCTCGCACCATCCCGTGATAAGGGATCCCGGGTGGCCCTGCACAATGACAGCAGCAGCACCTATCTTTCCTTTCTTTGAAGCAGCATCTATATTGTGATTAAGAAAAGGAGGGTGAGGAATAGTCCACTTGCATCAAACTTCCGATTGATCTCCTAAAGAGCCATCATCCGTCCGACTTGAAAGAAAGAGGTTGATATTAGCGATTGAAGATGCGTTAAAGATCGTCAAAAGTCATATTTCGAGGCAATGTGAAAAAATAGAAACCACCACAAAAATGTTCATGATAGGAGCATATATTTATATGCAAACGAAAGAGCGTTATAGTAGCCCAAGAAAGTTATTAGAAATGCGGTGTTTAAAGTAAAGACAGTTTATTACTTTAATTAGTATCAGATTAAGGACAACAAGGCCTTGATCAATGAGTTAAAACACCGTCAGTGAGTAGATATTAGTATGTGAGACATATGGTTCAAATTTGTCATCCCCAAAACTTACTTACTGTAAGAAAAGTAGTACAATGGAGACAATGTTAAATTATAATTCCATTATTTCGTTTTATAGATGAACAAGCACTGCTAAAGCCATTGAACTTAAGATTCGAGTAAGGAAAGAGGACAAGGCACTTGATGGCCTTTAGAAACCGGGGAAGACGGTAAGAATTTCTCGTAAAAGAATTTCAAATGATAAACAGTATAATTTTATAGAAATTTCTTGAACTAAAAAGGGCTAAATCTTTATAAATAAATACCAAATTTCACACATATTTATACTTTTTCGGTTTTCAAAGTGAGGCCTAGGACACCCGTAAAAAAACAGGGAACAAAAAAGGGTAAACACAAACAGTAGATCGAAATAAGAAGATAGGAAAGCAAAAAAACGAAATACAAACAGGGTCCGCAGGCGCTAGAAGACTCTAGAACTGAAAATAAAATAGGGCATGACAGGGTCAGATTAGGAGATGAGAGCACAACGTCAAAACAGGAAGGATAGAAAATACTGGGAACAAAACTATCTAATCAATCAATGCAAATCGTTCGATCTTAATAGAATCGTCGCCATCAAAGCTCAACCCGAGATTATTCCCAATCTCTTATGTACGCTTCCTCGTAAAAAGTTTTTAATGAACTAAAAAATAATATTTTGGATAATGAATATAAATATTTCATTACTGTTTTCATTCAAGTTATTTGATAAGAAGAGGAGAATATGCTAATGCTATTTGAAAACAACACGAGATCAAGGCTTGATATGTGTCAATTAATGTGTAGTGTAGGGTATTTCATGTTATCTCTCCCTTCAATGCAAGCTTTAACTCAATATTTAATAATAAAGAGACAGGATGAGTATGAGTTATCCTCGAAGACACTTAGCATTATTATTTGTTGACGCATGTGTTTATTTTTTGATAATTAGCGACAAAGTCGCAATACAAAATAGGTAACTTGTATAGACTAGCCTTGAGTTTACCTATATAGAAACAGAGAACAAAAAATAAAATAAAAAGGATTGCATAAAATATACGAGAAAAAGACAAAAAAAGGATAAGACCTAGTGCGCGAATTTACCAGGAGAGAGATAGTTGATGAGTACTAATAAGGTTCCGGTAAATGAATAGCACATTAGAGGGGACTTATATGGTCATCGGTATTATAACTTGGTCATCCCTTATCACTTAGCCTTACTTAGTTGGCATGTATGGTATCATCCTAGTAATTTAAACCAATAATTACGTAAAATAAATCTTAGGCTTGAAAATAGTTTTTTCTTATGTTTGATTTTCTTTTTTGAGTTTTTCGTTGATTAGAGTGAAAACTAAAAATATGAAACGAAAAATATCAACGTATCATTTTTAACATTGTTTTTTATTTTTAAAAAATAAAAAATAAAATGATATATATATATAGCACCAAATTCCATTAGAATTATAAAATTAAGTGTGTTTGGACGAGAATAGTTCTAGGATAGGTGACCTTATGGAAAGTCCTCGTGTTGCTAACCATATAAGATTGAGGGTCACCGAAAATAATTTTTCGGTAGGGTTACAACCTGAAGGGGTAAGTTTGTGTATATCTATCCCACAGACCTTGATTAGGCAGCCTTGTCATGAATCCACTTTTAATATTTCATATTCACACTAAAAAAACTACAACTTAGTAAAAATGTTTACAAATTTTTTTTTTTTTTTTAATGATGATAAAGCCATGGGGAGGGGGAGGGGATAAACCCCTTAAATCCTCAATAAAGAGGAGACCACTTTTTGAGCTTTGTAGGATTCGATCCCGGGTCACCTCTTTGGCACCCGACGATCAAGACCACTCGACTATGTCCCTAAGGGACAAAATGTTTACAAATATTATCTACCCACTTATATTATCCAAGTAAAAAAAATCATACAAAAATTATAATTAATCTATAAATAGAACATTATTATTATTATTTTTTTTTATACATGGTAAGGACGGGGGGGGGGGGGGGAGTAAACCCCACAAACTCCTCAATTAAGAGGACCACAAGCAAGGCAAGTTGAAAATCGAACCCGGGACCTCCTGAATGAATGCCGGCGATGCAAACCACTATGCCAACGCCCTAATGGGCATCTATAAATAGAATATAATCAATACACAAGTAAATCAAAGCAATTATAATTTAATATAATAATACATAAATTTTTTTTGATCAAACCATAAATAAAATTTTGAAAAAATATAAATACACCATACATCATACACAATAACACTAGTATTTTTTAAAATCGAAACAATTATATTATTGATTATATGATGTATTATTATGAATGTTAAATAATAATAATATTATCTGTTGCACATCAAGACTAATTAAGAAATGTTTCTTACACCATCGGTTATGGGTAAGAAAACTGACAAATTTATATGAAAGAAAATAAGAAGTCTGAAATTAATTAATTATTTTGATATTATATGTTACATTATAGAAGTATTTAGTTCCCATTTCTCAGTTTTTGGTGTCTTATACACGCCAAAGCGTCAATTCCCCAGAATCACACGCACACAAAGAGAGTGTTTGAGAGAGAGAGAGAGAGAGAGAGAGGAGACGAAGAAGATGAAGGTGGAGAGAAAGGTGACGGTAGTGTGTATAATTGTGGGTTTTCTAGGGTTACTCGCCGCTGCTCTGGGTTTTGCCGCTGAGGCCAAGAGGATTAAGGTAATCTCAAGTTTATACAAATTAATTTTGTGTTTAAGTAGAGAAAATGGTAGACGAAGTTCAGAGGATACCCAGTTTGATTTATTTGAGTTTCAAGTGTTTTATTGCATCATTACTGTTTATGTGTTCACACAGAGAATACGGTACCCTAAACTTAGGCTACCCGGTTTGATTTTCTTGATTTTGAAGTAAGGAGTTATCAATTTTAAAACAAAAATTGTTATTAACCAAGTAATAATATAATTTACAAATAATAAGAATATAAAATTATTTGAAAACTATAATCTTACTTTGTTAATAATGATTTTACCCAACAATAACATTATCCTTGAAGTATTTATTAGCACTATCTCTCCACATGTGTGCCATCCTTTCGGAGAGGCCATGCCAATTTTTTTGTACCGTTTCTATTTTATCGGATGTGTGGGTAGGGACTCCAAGTATTTATTGCATCATAACAGATCATATGTGGTCAAAGAGGGAGAAAGTTACATGCAATTGAGGCTACCCAAATTGATATCTTTGATTTTGAAGTATTTATTGCATCATGACAGTCTAAATGTGTTCAAAGAGGGAGAAGGGTTCATGAAATTGACGATGTCCAGTTTCATTTATTTGTTTTTTGTGACTTTGAAGCGTTTTATTGTATCATAACAGTTGAAATGTTCAAATAAACGAAAGGGTACATGAAACGGAGGCTACCCAGTTTGATTTATTTGATTTTGAAGTATTTTTGCATTATAACGGTTTATATGTGTTCAAAGAAGAAGAAGGGGACATGAAATTGAGGATTTACCGGTTTGATTTATTTGATTTTGAAGCGTTTTATCGCATCATAAGAGTTCATATGTGTTAAAATAGAGGAATGGGTGAATGAAGTTGAGGCTACCCAGTTTGATTTCTTTGGAATTGAAGTGATTTTAACAGTTTATGTGTGTTCTAAGAGGGACAAGGGTACATGAAATTGAGGACGCCCGGTTTGATTTTGTTGTTTTTGAAGTGTTTGTACACATATTGACAATTAATATGTTGGGAATTTCATATGTGAGTATAGTTAAATTGTTTTGCATTTGAGTTGTTGGAGATAAGAGATAAACATATGAGTATAATGGGTTACTCTATCTAATGTCAATTGGTTTTAGGATGGTATCCTCTTAGGCTTGTATATGGATCATATATATGCCAACTCCGTGAGTCAAGTCTAAGGCTTGCTAAAATTTTCATGGTACGTGTTCAAATAGACAAAAGAATACACAAATTGGGGATGTGCGCTGGCCTAGTTTGATTTCTTTGTTTATGAAGCATTTTGTTGCATCATAACAATTTCTGTGTTCAAATAGAGAAAAAGGGTACATGAAATTAGGGATGCCCAGTTTGATTTCTTTGCTTTTGAAGTGTTTTATTACATCATAGCAGTTTTTAGGTGTTCAAATGAAGAAAAAAGGCATGTGAGCTTGGGGATGCTCAGTTTGTTTTCTTTGTTTTGAAAGTGTTTACTGCACAATAACAATTATGCTAGATCTTAAAATGAGATGGGATGGTTTTGGTGATGCCTGTAATGTTGTTCCTCTTTGCTTATAGTGCGTTTTTCACAGTTTTCTTTGTGACATTGGTTAAGGTAGAGGATTTTATTTGGTTATTTGTGAACGAAACTGATGCCTTGTTTTATTTCTATTTTGGGTCGGCTACAAAATCAAGGATGCCTAGTTTGATTTTTGTTATAGGTTGGTTACAAATTTGAGGACTACGCAGTTTGGTTTCTTTGCTTGAAGGGCACATGAAATTGAGGGTTCTCGTTTTGATTATTTTTAGTTTGAAGTGTTTTATTGTATCATAACAATACTTCAACCAGAGGAAACATTCATGAAATTGAGGACACAGTTTGATTTCTTTGCTTTTTGAAGTGTTCTATTGTGTCGTTACAGTTTACATGTGTTAAAAGGAAGGGAAAGGGTGCATGAAACTGGGGATGCCTTGTTTGATTTACTTGATTTCAAATTGTTCTGCACCATAATAATTCTTTTTTTTTTTTTTGGTTAGATCGGTAATGCTTGGGGAGGGGGAGGGGAAATACCCCTTAATTTTCCATAAAGGAGAGCCACAAGTCCCAATGGGGATGCCGCCGGCGTTCTCCGCTGCTAGGCTATGTCTCTAGAGGCCTGCATCATAATAATAGTTATAGTTATGTAGATCTTGGAATGAAGTGGGATTAGATGATGCTTGTAATGTTGTTTCTCTTTGCTTATAGTTCTGTTTTTGGGTGTTTCTTTGCGATTTTGGAGAGTATAACACGAGGATTTATTTGGTATATTGAAAGTGAAATGGATGCTTTATTTTCTGTCCAGGGATTTGTCAAGGTGCAATTAAGATGGCCTGGATACTCCGGTTGCCAAAATATGATATCCAAAGAGGGAGCAGGTTACATGGAATTGAGGATGCCTAGTTTGAACACTTGATTTTTAGGGTTTTTATTGCATCAGAATAGTTATGCTAGATCTTAAAATGAAGTGGGATGGCTTCGCTTCGTTTGCTTTGAGGGAAATAGTTTTGCGTCCCATTTCCATAGTTCTATTTTGTGAATAGCTAGTCAAAATAGTCAAAAGAGAGAATGTTTTCCATCCAACCAAATGGAGCCGTAATGTTATTCTTCTTTGCTTATAGTGTTCTTTTTTTTTGTTGGGGGGGGGGGGGGGGGGGGGGGGGGTTTGTTTGCGATCATGTAGGAAAGTGTTGGTGAATAATGATGCTTCATTTGATTTCTGTTCTGGATAAAATTTGGGGTTTGCATGGGTTTATATGTTTATTTCCCTATCAATTTGGTGATTTTGTTAGCCTATCTGTTAGAATGAAGATAGAATATTACAAATATCCTTATTTAAGTTAATAGGATAACGATTTTCAGATATGAAACCGAGTTCTTTCTCGTAATTATCCTTCTCTTTTGGGTGTGTTTAGAGTTGTGGTAGTCTCTGACAATGTTTCCGTGACTTCGGTATGGGACTTGGATTCATGCATATTTCAAGAGGATTGACTTGCTATTTTCTAAGATTTTGCATGCTTTTGAGCTAAATTGAATTTTGAAGTGTTCAAGTTTTCTGTCAACGTTGAACGACCTTTATTTGACACATGGTACGTAACTATGGGCTTATTTGGTATTGTTTTCTATTTGCAATTATGGGCTATTTTTGAAACAAATTTTTTCTTGTTTTTTATTTTTAGTTTTTTCTTAGTTCAAGTGAAACTCAAAACAAAGAACCAAACAAAAGAAAAAGTTAATTTTCAAAACCTAGTTTTTAGATTTCAAACAATCATAAATTGCAAACAGATGTTTAACATGCCATTGCTCCTACTACAGTTTGTTGTTATTGAGTGAATTCAAACCATTTGCTTTTATTGTGTTATAGATTTCTCAAGTCATGGAGGTTTCTCCAGGGGTTTGTGCGTACCCAAGGAGTCCCGCCTATGCGTTAGGGCTCGCGGCAGCGCTGTCGCTTCTGGTTGCTCAAATCATCAACAACTTTGCAAGCGGGTGCATTTGTTGCAGACGTAATCCTTACTACTCTTCCAACACTCATTGGACTATAGCTTTGGTCTGCTTCATCGTCTCCTGGTAATCATCTTTCTTAACTGTAACACATGGATTTGACACCAATTGTCGAAACAGTTACCTAATATAACAGCCATTACTTCACGTATTTTAACCTATCCTCTACGGGAATGATTCTTATGATGGTATTTTGTATCATATTTCGTAATGCATATATATTATTCTATTTAATGAAACATATTTATAAATTGACTTTTATGTCAAAAACTTGTCAAAGGGATATAAAAATTACTGATCAACTAACATTTTTAGCAATTTATGTTCATTTCCATCATATAATGTCTGCTACAGCCCGCTTTAGAACCACACTGTGAGCGCAACTGTTATGCCTCCACAAGCAAAATTTTGATTCCAGACATCAATGGTTGAGAGAGTGTGTGATAGATAAATTGTTTTTTTCCCCTTGTTATAATTGGACATAAATTCAGAAACAATTTGTATTGCCTTAAAAAGTGTATCTGCTTGTAAACATTCCTTGTTTGTGGATGTGCTGCCAAGGGGTGTAAATGTGCCGAGTTGGTGAGAACTCTTGTGAATCATAGCCTAATGAAGCTTGAGCATTTAGGAAGTTGAGTATAAAAGAGCCTATTCTAATACAAGTTATTAGCTTACCAATGCTTATTAAAGGAGCCCAGATGAGTGTAGATCAAGTTTAAATGAGTCTGAATAAGGTAAGCCTAGTTTGGAACTTGCTTGTAGCGTTTGGCTCAACTGTGCTTGTGACAAGCCGAACTTGAGCTTGATGTTTCCAAGCTTGGTGAGCTTCTGGCACAACCCAAGTTGAACTAGATGCAAATATCTGGAGCCTTGAGCCTAACAAGCTCGGGTATGGCTCATACACACCCCTAGTGCTGCAATGTCGAATCCGTCAGGCTAACTCTTCGATGGCCTACCTTTCCCATTCCATTTGTATAAATTTCATTCTGGTTCTGATTGCAATGTAGGTTCACATTTGTGATAGCGTTCCTCCTACTTTTGGGGGGCGCAGCTCTGAATGATCAACACGGTGCAGAGAACGTCTACTTCAGCAATTACTACTGTTATGTCGTGAAGCCCGGTGTCTTTGCAGTCGCTGCCGTGCTGTCGCTTATGAGCACCAGCCTTGGCATCCTTTACTACCTCACATTGACTACTGGGAAGAATGCCAGCCAGCCGTGGGGAGGTGGGCCCGGTGGTGCACCTAATCAGACCGGCATTGCCATGGGACAACCTCAGATCCCACCTATGTCCCAAGATCCGGTGTTCGTTCATGAAGATACCTACATGAGACGTCAGTTCGCTTGATCGGGAATGTTCCGGTATTTGAAATAGATTTTGGAAATTCAACCATGTTACTGCACAGGAGGCAAACTGGGTGTCCGAAATTGTTTTTTGCCTTGTTTTTGCAAACTGGTTGGTTTGACTGGGTAGGGTATTGTGAATATTTGGATTGATGATGTATGTATTACAACGGTGTTTAGATTTTGGTTCATCTCCAAGCTGCCATTTTAGTTCTTGCAGAATTTGTCACTCAAGAAAATCTTGATGTTGAAGCGTTTGTCAGTTATATAACATGATATTCTAATAAGATATATCCTGGAATTTAAAAATTTATAAAAGTTTTGATCGAGGATGCCTCCATGTTATTGGAATAATTTACATTAGAATCTTGTAACAAAAAGTCCCTTAAGTTGTGATTGAAGGTGTCGCTTAAAACTTTTCAACTTTAGGGAATTGCGTCATATCCATTGGAATATGAGAGTATTTAAGTGATAAAAACTAAACCTCATGATCTTAAGTGATAAATCCCTCGGTTTGTATTTCTTCAAGGGCAGCAGTGGTGACCAATTGCCTTCTGTTTCCGTTGGCTGGGGTTTTGGATTCGAGCCTTCTGTTAGAAACTTTGCACTACCTCAATAAGCTTTTAACTAGGACTGGGTTTTTGAAGTTTCAAGGGTGCTAAGCAAGGTTGCGGTAAGGCTCTTTTCGGTAATTAAGGTGTATCTAGGCTGACTTAAGCACTTCAAATAATCTATTTTGTATTAAATATTATTAAATATGCATCTCACCTATATTATATATTTATGCATAATATACTATACATTGATCGTTATTTCTGTAATTATAAATAATAATATATGATGAAACAAACTTAGAACCTTCATCAAAATAAAAAATTTGACAAATAAGCCATAAGAGCCTGTGCAAGATCTGATTCAACGAGGCAACAATTTCCTTTGATCACACTAAGAGGTACATTTCCAAAAGGAAACAAGGGGAGGACAAACCATAACAACTATAAATTTACATGTTTCATTCCAACGAGATATAAAAACCTTTATATAATATATACAATATTAAAGTTGAGGTCTTACATTCAAAATTACCTCTGCCACAAGCCCGCTTAACAAAATAGATTATGTACCGATAAGAACTTCCCTCACTACATAGCGGCTACGTATATTTTATCTATTCTAAAAAAAGCTAACCAGATTTCGTAATTTTCATTCTGTCCGCCGCACATAGCTGATCAAAATACTACAAAAAATATAGTCTCTATTTCCTTTCAAGTGAAATGAATCTCCATTGTTCTCATCTGCAGGGGAAAAAAAAATAAAAAAAATTCAAATTTAAATATGTTAAGCACTTTTACATAGGTATACGCATCATGCATAAAAATAAAGAAATAAACCAGCGTGCCACCACCATGGTTATTAAACTCCAGATCCGGATCCGGATCTTAGAATCTTACGATTCTACGATCTCACAATGGTCGATCGATCCGGATCCTAAGTAGAATCTTAATTTTGTAGAATCTTACGATCCATTGATTGTGGGTTAGGGATTGTGGGAAACGAAAGGAATGAAAAATTGGAGTGATTTATAGGTTGGTTTGCAATTCCCAGAGAGTTTGGCTTCTCAACCCAGTTTGCCGTTTTTATAGAATCAAAAAGAGGGAGAGTGGCCCAGCAATGGTGGGTTTGGCCGTGGCAGCTAGTAATTTGTATTCCGGCTCAGACTGACGGTAAGGCTCAACCTTCAATACACATATTATAAATCTATGTATCGTGCTGAGAGAGGGACGGCTCGTCGTCAATCATTTGTGAAGTTCAATACGGACGCAGCATGGAAAGAAGGTAAGATGTCGTAATATGCGGGAAATTGCAGAGTCAGGTTTTTTGCTAGCAGTTTAGAGGTGCATGTCTTTTGACCATGGTCTCGGTATGAAAGAAGGTAATTGTGGGGGGGTTCAAATTGTTGGAAAAATATGCCTATTAAACACCAAAAAATATACAATGACTAATATAAAATTTTAATACCAATAATAATTAAACTAAAGGCAGAAATTAAACAGAGCAAAAGTTTAGAAACGCCTATGTGGGTTGAGGCACGCAAATGTGCGCTCTCCTTAGAAAGGAAACGCCCCTCCTGCACGAGTATCACAATGCTTGAACTTAAAAGCGTTCCTCTCCCAGGATTCAACAACCCTTCGGATTTCTATCAGTGCAGTAATCAAAGATCCCCGAACCTAAACCACCACGGCTCACAAATTTTTTTTTTTTTTAAGAGAGAGGGGGAAGAAGAGTATTGTAAAACCAGTTACTATTTTTCAGTGAGATATCTTTAACTCACACTTTCAACCCTTTTTATAACACAAAAAATTAATATTATTTTTTTTTCCCTTTAAAAACAAAAAATAAATCACGTTCATATGTGCAATATAATAGGCAACAGTTATGGATAGTTTCAACCAAATCCTTCCACTATCCAGGGATATCCAAACTGATGACCAAGTCAACAACTTTCAAAACTCTTGCAGTTTAATTTTTCCTTTTAAACGTTCAACGCAAAAATATACACATATACGTTAAACAAATAAAAGAAATATATATATACAAAAAATAATAATAGTCACAATAATCAATATAATTATTTTTTAAATCAATAAAAATATTTTAATGTTCAACACAAATTGCCCCGAAGCTATAAAAGTCATTAATCACAATCAAAACTACGAGTGGAGAATTAAATCTGTGGTTAGAGATATTATGAGACTTGGCTTAGCTTTTGATTGTATATACTGAAGTGTCAGGATACCTAAATGATAAATTGTCAAACTTTAAAATACCTAAGTAATAATATTGATGATGTTGGCTGCAAATTGTAATATCTAGTTGCAAGAAAAATAAGTTGACTTGGTTGCTTCTCGGCTATGGAGTAACGAGCAGACCCTAGGCAGCAAACTGGTTGCTGGGTAATAGGAGTGCCGCCGAATACTGCCTAAAAGAACGTAAAGGATGCTCTTTGCGGAACACTCGTCAACAGGTCTACGGCTAGACGCATAGCGGCACATACCTGGTGGCATAGCCTTAACAGCATACACATGGCCATACACTTGATGGTAGAGACTTGGTCAGACCCTTAGCGGCACACGCCTGACGTGAGTCCTTGGCAGCATAATCTTGGTGGTATGTTCCACTCCTCCAACGTCTTGTGACCACGCACCCAACCCCACCTACTTTACCCTCATATGTAGGCATCCCGGTGCACTTCGCTCCCTCCGAAGGGGAAGCCACCACCCACCTAACCAATCCATAACTGCCACCTGCCTTTGTCTACCACAATAAGTAAACTCGCCTTAGCTATAAATAAAGGGGGAGGTGGTTAGATAAGGGCAAGAGGAGGAAGGGGTTCACGGCTCCGGCGGAATCCCTCCTCCTTTCCGCCAACCTACACCTGTCAATGCTTTCCCCTCTTCTATAAATACCAACCCCCATTCCCTTCACTCGGGGAGGGCTTCCCCACTCACTGTCTCTCTCCGCACACACTGCTCTCCCACCGCCTCACCCCGTCATTACTCTCCAGCCATGCCAGCTGCCAACCCTCTCTCCTATATTGGCCCTCTATCCCCAACTCACCAAGAGCCACCTTCTATTCACCCCGGGCTAAGTATTTTATTACGTTTATTTATTATTGAGACCCATATTGACTTAGGCATCGGAGGGGTCTCCCGCGGGCCAACCCGTGGGACCCTCTAACTGCCTTGCTCGTTTTGCAGGAAACCCCGAATTAAACTCGCCAACGGCTAACTTCCCAGTAAGAGCTTGAGTATGGCTCTCATCCTAAAGAGCCTGCTCAATTTATCCCGAAACACTAGTTTTGATTATCACCTTTGCTTTGGATGGTTGTCACGTGTCACTTCACCTAATTCGAAAATTTATGTAATGGTAAAATAATTAGGCCTTGTTTGGTTATCAGGGCTCCGTTTATTTTAACAGAAAAGTAGAATTTATGAATTGATTTTTCTTCGGAAAAAGGTTTTTCAAGGAAATATGAATTTCGAGTGGGGTTTTCGGTTTTTTGTTTCAAAAGAAAACTTAATTCCCCATTGTAATGTCTTCTAGTTTGTTTTAAGAAAAAATATTTTTCACCAATTATTTTATATCTTGTTATAGGACAATATAAGTAATAATATAACATATATAAAGTAACAAAAACAACCAAAGAGGGTACTAATACGTAAGCACCGGATCCCATTAGAACTCCGAAGTTAAGCGTGCTTGGGCGAGAGTAGTACCAGGATGAGTGACCTCCTGGAAAATCCTCACTTCTCAGGTTGGGGGTACTCGAAAATAGCCTCTCTTCGTGGTAGCACGGAGCTCGATTCCCCATCAGACACGTGGTGGCCCAGCAATAGTCGGGGTTGGCGGTGCTCAAAAGTAGCTGCCGGCGCAAGCGAGTTGGATCTCGGTCATTATGATCCAGAACGTTACTCGGTACTCATCATCATCCATGCGGTCTTTTTAATTTAAAGTAAAAGGGTTAATGTTAAAGAAATCTCCCTTAAGTATTAGTAAATATCAAAGTGATTTAAAATTTTTAATTTTAATAAATACATTTTTTAACTACATGTTATAGTTAATGTGACTCATTTAACTTCTAATTTTATCAAATATACTTTTAAAATTATTAATTAAGATTAATTTAACCTGTTAACTTTTAATTTTATCAAAGATATCAAAAATATTAATTAAAATCAATTTAACTCCAACTTTTAACTTTTTTACAAGATCTAAAATAAGAATTTATTAAATTCTAAAAAATGAGATAAAATTATTTTTATTATATATATATTATAAAAATTTAAATATATTTTTTAATAGTTAAAATTTGACTAAGGAAAAAATTTGTTAGAGTTAAATATATTTTTCAATAGTTAAAATTTTTTAAATTATGTTTGGGTTATTTACACGAAAGGACCCTGTGCTTACCTATTATGTCAATTTAATCCTTGTAATTTTAATTGTGTCAATTTAGTCTGTATTTTTTTCGATAAATTATGTTTGTATACAATTCAAATTATGTTAATTTAGCCATATAGTGAAAATCAAAGTTAAATTAACTATGTTTATGCAAAATACAATAACAGACCCAGTGCCTCAAGGGCTCTCGCCTAAGCGGGGTCTAGGAGGGTAGATGTACGCACCCTTACCCCTTTAGGGTATAACCCTGCCAAGAGGCTGTTTCCAAGAACCCCTGACTTTATAGGGTTGGCAACACAAGGACTTCCTAGGAGGTCACCCATCCTAGTACTTCTCTCGCCTAAGCACGCTTAACTTCAGAGTTCTAATGGGATCTAGTGCATTAGTGCCTGATAAATGAACCCAGTTTATGCAAAATCAATTGACCTTATAAAACCCATTCGCTAACTCAATTTAAACTCTCATGTCAGCTGAGCATCAAAAATTATGTCACCAACTTGATACTAATTTTACTCTAAAAACCAAATTGACACAAAGTAAATAGTACATGGATTAAATTAATACTATTAAAAGTACAATGACTAAATTGACATAATAGATAAAGCACAGGGTCCTTTCGCGTAAATAACCCTATATTTTTATGACCCAAATGGGAGATGCGGTTCAAATTTTTTTCTTTAATAAAATTTTAATAATATATATAATAAAAATAATTAAATTATTAAAAAATAACTAATTTTATATCATTTCTTATAATTTAATAAATTTTTATATCATGATATTAGATATACGAATAAGATATCTAAATAAGTTATTTTAAATCTTTTAAAAGAGTTAAAAGTTTGGGTTAAATTAATTTTAATTGATAGTTTGGGGAGTGTCTTTGATAAAATTAGAAATTAAGGGGTCCATTTGATTTAGTTAAAAGTTCGGGAGCGTCTTTGATAAAATTAAAAGTTGGAGGTCATATTGATTTTGACTAATAATTTAAAGAGTGTTTGATAAAATTAAAAGTTTAGAGATTACTTTGATATTTACTAATAGTTCAGATGCCTATGTAGTATTAATAGTGATTTTTTTATTAGAAAAATAAAATAGTGATAATGTGCGTGTAATATATATTTTTGATGGACGTTTCTATGATGCAGAAAATTTCTGAACTGCGTATCAACACACAAATTTATGTGTCTACATACAACTCAGAAATTTGTACAGAAAAGCACTTTTACAAACTAATTTTTGATTCTCACCTTTTCTTTGCATTGTTGTCACGTGTCACTTCCTATGCCAAACGCCACCACCTACTGGAGAAAGATTATATAACGGTAACATAATTTGGCCTTATTTGGTTAAAATGTGTATTAAATTCGTATGAGACTTTGTATTATTTTATATATTTATTAGCTAAAGAACAAGTAATTAGAACGAACTTAAGTGTTCTTTAAGGGAAAAAAAAAACTTATTTAAAAAATAAAAATTATTGAGATATTTTTACTTTTTATGTTTTGCCTTTTTCTCAGTAATCAAATAATTGGGCAGTGTTCAAAAAATTAATTAGAGAAATACTTTCATAAATTTTAATTTCCTATATTTACTTCCTGATAACTATACAAGACATTAATTTATGTTGTAATATATTTCTTTAAATGAATATTTACATTTATTTGGTTTTAAAATGAACAAAATACATGTTCATTTTATACTGAGAAATTATTACTTAGCTATCCCGACGGTTGAATTATTGACCACTTACTATCTTGTTTGATCCGAATAGCGGTCTCAGGCCGAAGAACTACCATTTATATCCGAAACAATTACATCTATAATGTCTGAGGTAGGGGAGCGACACCAACGGTGATTGCAACCATTAATCAAATATTTCTTAGCTACAATATGAGCACTCCTATTACATATCCTAGGAACCCACAAAAAAGTAAGATTAACAAAGTTGACACCAAGCCCCCCTAGGTCCCGATGGTGGAGGAGGTGATAACCACTTATTATCTAAACATTTTAACATTTTAATATACAAAACAAAGTTCTAAAGTTTGAACATTTTATCACCTACATTCCTTAGGTGAGAATTTGACCGATTTTACAAAAAAAATATAATACCCAGTCTAATTAAATTGAACTGACTAATATAATTGGTGAAATTCGGGATAATTGAACTAGATTAGGTATTATAATGATACTAAAATCCACAACTATTCTGATTGGAATAAATAAATTAATGGTTAAAAGGATTAAATATCAAGTCTAATTAAGTTAGATTAGGTATTAAAATATAATTAAGCTAATGGACTAATTATCATTAAGGTATTCGCTAGTAATATTAAAATAATTAAAGTATATATATGTATAATAGTAGTAGTGGTGGTAATAATAATAATAATAAACAAAAAATAAAAGAAAAAGAAAAAAAAAAGGGGTACAACTTCCGTAAGAAGCAAGAAAGAAATAAAGAAAAGGAAAAAAAAAAAAAAAGTACAAAATTTAAGCCCCACCCCCATAATTCCTCTCTCTGTCTCTCCCGTACATCCTTTTTCTCACCCTCGCCGGCTCTCTCTTCTCTACCGCCTCACTCTCTTTCTCTCCCTTACCGCGTGTCTCTCTCTCCTCTACCGCCTCCACCGTCGTCACCGTGCCGCCTCTGGCCACCGGTACCGCCTTCCTCATGGTATGACCGCCGTCATTTCTCTACCGTCCGACCCACGCGTTACGACCTTGACCACCACGGTACCGCCTCCCTCCCCACAGTACCGCCCGACCTCCTGGGGTCTATAAATACTCCTTAGCCCTCAACCCTTCAACCCCACAACCAACCCCAACTTCTCTCTCTCTCCTCTCGGTTCTCTCCCTTTCACCCACAATTTTCTCTCTCCTCTCCTCCACGGCAGCCACCTCGCTGGCACAGCTCTGGCCGTCCCCTCCGGTGCCGCCACTTTCGCCGGAACAGCTCCGGCCACCTTGCCAGTGACAACATCTCGTCAATTTCAAAGCTAATCAACTATAGGAAATGGATTTTTGGATTAAAAGCCAGTAAATGTAAGTATACCACTTCCCCTACTTGTTTGTAAAGTATGAAAATTGCTTTAAATGACTTAATTTGTCAGATTTATATGTTGAATGATTTATTGGTTTAATAAAATAGGATTGGGCATATGTGTTTATGTGATTTATACTCTTATGAGTTGAATTATATTGGTTTATACATTGGTTTAACATGTGAATTTCGAAGGATTTGTACGAATATGTGAATTTCGAAGGAATTTTTATGAATATATGAATTTCGAAGGAAATTATTGTGAACTTGTGATTTGAATCCGGCTGTGTAAGCGTACGCGGGGGAGACGTCTGAATCCCGGTACGTATGACGACGCTGGGGTGACGTCCGAATCTCGGTCGTTACATAGAAGGAAATTATTGTGAAGTTGTGATTTGAATTTGAAAGGTTTTATGAGCTTACAGATAATTACGTTGACCCTCCGGGGTCTGTCGACAATGTGAAATGTGAAATACGAAATGTGAAAAGTCGATCTGTGGCCCTGTCGCGGGCATAATACCGGCACATAGATCTATGTTCGATCCTATTAGATCTATCGGCTTAGAGCCGGTTCGAATATGTGAAATGTGAACGTCGATCTGTGACCCTGTCGCGGGAATAATACCGGCCGTAGTATTCGATGCGTCTGTAAGTTTTATCGAAAAAGCTTTTGTGAATGAAGTTTTACCAAAGTACGTTTGCAAAATGATTTAAAGCATAAAGAAAAATCAGAGCCGTCGATCCTCGAATCGATTCCAAGGAGCTTGGTTTGGTATGGGATAGACCCTGCTCCGGAGTCGTGCTCGGTCCGGTATGGGACGGTCCGTGTCCGATGCCCGTATTTAAAAGTATAAAGTGATGATTTATGTTTCTTAGTGAATGTTGAAAATAAAAGAGATTTTAATCGTTTTACTAAGGACTTCTTGTGAAATGAACTAAATTATGCAAAAATGATTTATGATATCTTAACATGATTTTTAAAGATGAATTGAATTTACCGGTTTTGATTGAAATTTTATCCTTTTTAAATAATGTGCCTGATCCGCGTAGGGAGTGTGGTGTACTTACTGAGCTTGTTGTTTGCTCACCTAATTCGTTTACTTTTCAGATCAGTAGCCCATGGCAATTATAGAGGAATGAGGAAGGCAAAGCGACATTTTGTTCCGGAAATTATGTTGGTTTCGAGGTTTAGATATTTAAATAAATTCGTAGTAGAATATGATGGGCTATTTGAGGTATTGTAAATTTGAGCTTCCGCACTATTAGATTTAAGTCGTTGGTGATGATGTATTTGGATTTGATGTCATTTCTGGAAATTTGAGGAAATTTTGATCGAAAGATTCGGGCTTCGTACTATGATGTTGGGATTTATTGTAGTACGACCGTGTATCGCCCTTTAACTTAAGCCTATTCGGTATTAACGTTTGGGGGCGTTACAGAAAATACTAAATATAGTGCGTAATTACGATAATATATACAAGCCTTACTACATTTTCAGCAAAAATTCAGCAAACTACCACAAAAATCCACTAAACATTGGTATAAATTTCCTATACATTTCCGATGATATCTATAATTTTAGCATTTTTTGGCAAAAGATATTGAATTCTAGTGAACTTCATCCCTTATCTTTAATTTTATTCGAAATGATCCATAATGTTTATTTTATAACAAAATTAGTCCTCCATCTGATGACTAAAATAAGCTAAAAATTAAAAAGATGAATGAGCAATTTTGTCATAGAATAAAATATAAGGGACTATTTTGATCCAAAAAAAAAAAGAACTAATTAAAATAAAATTACAAATATCAATAATTATTTAGAACAAAAGAAAAGACGATGAACCAATTTCGACAAACTTAAAAACATAAGACCAAAAGAGTCAGTAACTCCAAAAGGAGACAACGGGAGGAGAAAACCATAAGAACCCACATTTACATATTCTTCAGAGGAAGATTACATTCACAGCCATCAATGACGTCTCGATTAATAAGTTAGAAACACTACCGAAGTTGAGGTCCCACAACTAAAGGTTTTAAGTTCAAAATCACCGTTGTTGCAATCCGGCCTAACAAAATAGACTAACACCCGACACGAAGGAGGAAGATCAAAAAAGGCGTCTTCAGGTCACAATCACTACCTACACACATTCACCTCCTCCATCCATGTACACATATTTCTATAGTTGGAACTGTTTTCTATATTTTACTAGTCATAATTCAGTGGGCAGTAACTCAAAAAGGGCTCCCCCACACATGTGCTTATACAAAATACAATCTCCAGCTCGACTTGTACATCTGCATATAATTTAAAGCTCAAACATGTTAGAACTTTCATGTATGTTACAATAGCTCCAGTCTAACGGATATGAATTCCGTTATTGTTAATTACCAACATAGCGCATTGTAGGCCCGATAATGAAATCGTTGTTGGGAAACAACACAACAAGGGCAGAAGTATTCTATTTGGGCTTTAAACAATATGCCGCACATCAGCACAGATGATCCATATCAAGAACTATTATATATTCAAACTTTTGGGGGATAGGCCAACATTGAGGGTAACAAAAGATTTGAATAACCGCAAGTAATAGAACACAAGGAAGTTCAAGGAATAGAGAGCTCCACTTACCATAGTAAGATGATATCGAGGCCTCACAACTATCGATAGTAGCAAAAGCTTTCTCCTCTATAGATTTGTTAAACAAACGACCTGGCTATCAAGGTTTCCAATTTTGATGCCTTTGCCTGACACTTGCAGATGTGTACCATGAAATTCAATCCGACAAGTTGGTGAACCCCTTGGGAACGTGAATAATTTCTCGCAAAAATCCAACTCCTTGCAGATTTCTTCTCCCTTTTGCTCAACGGAGGAAGAGAATTTGACAACAAGCTGCTCCAAAATGTTTGCTTTACTTAGTATGAACTTCATTAGCTCCAACTCACTTTTATTCCTACAATGCCCCGCACTACGATCCTTTTGAGATGTGATGACAAACACGAGGGTGCAGGGTCTGGGGCCCTCAAATCCCCCTCTATGACAACACCACCAAGTAGATGCAAGTCAATTTCTTCCAAATTAGGCAAGCTCTGGAGAAAACCTAACACCACCTTCCAATCACCAGGGTCGTATGATACCATGCAAAGCCTAATCAGGTTACAGAACATCGGTAAGATGCCACCACGTAGGTCACTTACAGCACGCACAATATAAGCAGGTAAGTGGAGCATCCTAGTACTTGCAGTCGCTTCCATAAGCTTCAACAACCCAGTTGCAGAAGTTCTTATGTCTAGGGCACCACGCATCCGCTCTATAATCCGCACTTCCCCTAACGTAGTAGGATTTTTGGCAAAGCAATACGTAGAGAAATTGTTACTAATTTGAAGAAGTTGGAGACTGGGAGCATCAATCATTACTTTGGCTAGTTTAGTAGGCAAACTCAAATACAATATTTTCAATTTGGGCGAAGATATATGAACTACAACCTCATCTTCCTCTTCCTCGCCAATGCAACCCCCAGAATCTATCATAACCACCAAAATTTCAAGGATAGGGCAAGAACGAAACAGCCTTCAGAATAGTTCGTCATGGTGATAGCCCAGCAGTACATGTAGCTGTTTTAAATTAGGAAGAGTAATTTCCTTAGGCAACTTGCAATTAACACCACCATGCAAAGAAAGGGTAACAAGTGATTGAGTCCTAAAAACAGAAGGTGGAATCCAAGGCTCATAATCGCATTTTACACATATTTTTAAAGTACGCAGGACTGGACCACACACTTGGCCAATCAAGGATTCCAACTGGGAGCAGCGCCCTCGCCGATACCGACCCTTGGCCGCCTCACTAAGTTCACCGCCATCACCTGGAAGGGATTCACTGCAGATTGCGATTAGGAACTTAGTGATGTCAGGAAAGCGGAGCTGGCGGAAAACATCGTCAACAATGGTGAAGAACATAGAGTGGCCCATTCTTCGGTGATTTCGGAGAAAGTGGCTGAAGTTGATGGTGGTGACATCGGTCCAGCAGTGGCGCCACCCACGTGACAAGGCACTGGTGGCAACGGCGTTTTCGATGGGGAGGCGGGAAAGGATGTGAGAAATGATGAAATCGGGGAGGGAACCGAGTCGATCCTCGGCGATTTCACAATGTTTTGCTTTGCTATTGCAAATCCGTTTTGATCCGCGTTCCATTAGAGTTAGGGTTAGGGTTAGGGTTTGCGGGGAACGAAAAAGGGGAGTCCTGATGGTACAGGAGTTTATCCCCTTGTTTCTAGAAATCTCAGCACCGTTGCCCTTTTTATAGAATCAAAAAAAGGACACTGAGATAGATACTATCAGCTACGTGGTGGCCTAAGAATGCCCGGTTTGGCGGTGGCGGCGGCGGCGGCGGGAGAGCTTTGGCGGCCGAGTTGGGTGGACGAAATGGACGTTGTTCTGGGAGGCTTCTCGGTGGCGGTTCTCTCTCCTCCGTCACCACCATCTCACTCTCTCTCTCCTACCGCCACCCTTACTACCACTACCGTCCACCACGGTGCCTACCGCCTCCTTCTCACCCCTCTACCGCCAACCATCTCACTCTCTCCTACCGCCGGCCACGGGTACCGCCCGGTACCGTCCTCCCTCAACACCATCTCTACCTTCCACCACGATGCCTACCGCCTCCTACCACCGCGGTACCGCCCAACCTTGCCGGTACCGCCTCCAGCCACCCTCTATAAATACTCACTTCTCCCCCAACACAAGGGGAGGACAAGACAAACACAACCACCCAACAACACAACAGCCCGTTCTCTCTCCTCTCACTCCGGCTAACCCCGGCCACCTCGCCGCCACCCCGTCGCCGGTCCACCTCACCGGTAAAACTCCGGCCACCTCTCCGGCAGCCCTTTCTCCTCAGGACCCGACCTTCTCTCTCTCGCGCACCTCTCCGGCGACCTCGCCGGACAGCTCCGGCCACCCCACTGGCCCCTCGAGTCTCTCTCTCTCGGTCTCCCAGTCAGTTTCTCTCTCCCCTCTTACCGGGCCCACAAGGCCCCTGCGCTAGCATCTCCTCCATATACAATAAGTATTTATTATTGTTTATTTTATGCTATTTACTTATCGTATATTATTGTCATGCATTTACTAACTTAGGTATCAAAGGGGTCCCCCGTGGGCAAACCCATGGGTCCCTCTAACGGCTCTCTTCATTTTGCAGGGGAGCTCGGGTTAAACGCGCCAGCAGCTGCTTTCTCAAGTGAGGGTTGAGTCCCGCTCTCATCCAGAACCTACAAATATTTGTTGCTTGGAGCATTTGGGTCTAGCTCACTGACTGAACCAAATTTAACCGAAACAGGTAAGATGTACGCATCCTTAGTCTTACAGGATATTGCTTGAAGGGGGGCTATTTATGAATGCAGATTTTATGTATGAGTTCAGTAATAGGCACCAAAAGTTAGGAGAAGGATCCGGTACGAGTATAAACCAAGCATCAAATTCTCACTCGGAGCGTCAAAAATTAACCATGAAAATGTAAGCCTTTTTTTTTAAAAAATCACGAGGCACCCTTAGTTACATGAATCACAGTATGGAGAATCCGTAAAAAAATTTAAGTTCCATAGACAATGAGTCAATTACATGGGTTTAGGGAACTGTTATCTATGAAGATCAAATTTTGAATGCAGCTGACAATGTCAGAAGGGCTCTGGGTGGCATCAACATGCACAATTCCTTCATTAGGATCAATCTCAAGCAAATCCAACTGTGACTGCAAGAGTGTACTGGGCATAAAATGCTCCCCTTTTGCTGCTCTTTTGTTTATCCGACCTGTCAAAATTTCAACCGAAACGTCGAGAAGCACAAATTTTACCAGACTAGTGTGATTTGCCGTACTATAGTTTGGGTCAGCAGATCGAAGGATTTCGCGGTATTTCTTTCGTAGAGCTGAACAAGCAAGAACCACAGCTTGGCCAAGTGCTATGTGTTCATTCAGCGTGTTGCGAAGTGACTCAAGCCAAGGGATTCGATCTTCGTCTGACAGTGGAATCCCTTCTCTCATCTTTTCTGTTAGTGTACAACCCGATGTTAGAATGATATTAGAGGAATAGTCAAATTTAGTTGGGTCTTTTGCTGGACAAGGAGTTGGCACGTGAGGTTCAAATATAAATCCCAATAAAGTTTCATCTTCAATTGGTAGTTTATGGAGTAGTCTACTAGGCTTATACATTAATCTCTTCTAAGAGTCGACCAAATGTGGGCTCGTTACTAAACTCATACTTGGAATCACTCGAAGTCACGTGTTAAGTCTTCTTCAAGTACATACCTTACTGTCTCCAATTAGTGGGTATTTGATCATCCACAACTGGATCCATCATAAAATTATAGAGACCCTTGATGGTTCAACTCAAGTGCACCCATCACCTCGAGCACGACATTTTATCTGATGCTCTTTGGGGCGTTCAATAAGAGCCCAAAGGCTTCATCTACTCTAAAGGTTATGCCAAATCTTGTCAACCTCTAGGCTTGGCTCAAAGACCAAGTCAGGTCCACAAACAAACGCAAAATGAAATTATATCTTAAAAACCCATTAGCATAGGCATTTAGCCCATTGACGTACATGCCCTTATTAATTACACTCATAAGTGAAGTCCTTAATATGAATAAGACACAATACATATTTTGCAATACCTTTGTTTGATTCCGGATGGAAATCATCAGCATCAATGAAAGCACAGTTCATGGTTTTGGAGAGAAGGCTGCCAATGGTCCTGTCATAGTGCAGACTTCAGACACGAGTTTGGTACGCGGTAACAGTTGGCAGAAGGATCGAGTATGAGTACAAAAACGAGGGTCAATTATAGTTTGGAGCAGCGAAAATATCATATTGCATTTAGGAGTTTGAGGTCAAACACAGGTGAATTTCGAAGAAATAAGGAGTCCAACTAACATGGATATAATCATATAAAACATGTACAAGATGTTTGGAGGGAGCGCTGGATGTATCCCACATTCCCACTCAGGATCATGAACTCTAATGCAGGACAAGATATATGGATGGAGCAAAGAAAGTTGATACACAAGTATATGATGTGTGAACATTGGTACTTACGATTTTCCAGCACCCGAAACACCCATGATCACAATAACATTACCTGCACAATTCATTAATCTATTAAATATGTCTCATCGAACCGGTGAGTGAGGATTTTGCTGAAAAAAAGTAGTTGTAAATGATGAGGATACAGTCACCTGGAAGTGCTGGTGCCATCTCTCTCTATGATCCTGTAATGCAAATACTAAATCAGAGATGAAAAGGCAGGAGTGCTTGAACTTCACGTGGACCAACTGGCACACTGCTAGATATTCTTTTGTAAATACTATCGGATAATCAAAAATATAAATTTATGTATTTAATTTAATTTTTATAAATATAAAAATTTTTAATTCAAACAAAACATAAAATATGCATAAAAGTCCTTACACATACTGTTAGGGGAGGTATTTTTTAAAAACATTACGAAAATTTAAGAAAAAAATGACCAAGCAAGAAATATTTTTTGAAAATATTATTTTTAAAAATAATTTTCTTATTTTATGTTATTTAGGGCCACGGCTGAATTTTCCACGCGTGTTTTTAATTTTTCGGAAAAAAGACTTGGAATGGTTCTGGCCGCACATTTAGCTGAAAGTTCACTTCTGCCTCTTAACTTCATTCCAAATCAATCGGTGAATAAAGCAACGAGAATCATGATGACTTTTACAACGGAGTCGAAGCCACTCAGAATGATATTTATCATAACGATCCGGTGTTCGATTCAATGAATAGTAAATTTTACGAATTGAGATGTGATGATCCATCTATCGGACAATCAGAACAACAAAAACAATACGCAGCAACAACAAAAATGAAAAAGTGACGCCGAATGAGGATAGCGGAGAAAAAACGCACATCACATCAGAAAACAAAAATGAAAAAGTGATGCCGAATGAGGATCCGGGAGAACAAACGCACATCACATCGGAAGCCAAATCTCAAGCATATACAAGGAGCCGACGTGAATGAATCAGTTGAGAGAATAGAAAATTAAGGAGGAGAAGGAAGAAGAATTACCGAATTTGGAGGGGAAAATTAGAGACTTTCAGGAGAAGCTAAATGCATGAATCCGTCGGACATCGCCCATTTTGGACCTTCCTTGCGTGTTTTTCTTATGAAGTTGGGTACGAAGAGTGAATAATTAAATTGACGGATTGGTGAATAAATATATATAGGTTATGGAAGGGTTGGAGTTACGGCATCGGATTTCCATCTCCTTAAGGACTTTTGCTTTTTATTTTGAGCCGATGCCTTAGATAAAGCAAAAAAGTTTCATTTTTAGTACCCTAAAGACTCCCGTCTAAGTAGGGTCCGAGGGGGTGGATGTACGCAGCCTTCCTCCTTCAGGGTAGCATGTTTCGGAGAACCCCCCATTTGAAGAGTGCAACACGAGGACTTCTCACGAGGTCACCCATCTTGCTACTACTCTCGCCCAAGCATGCTTAATTTTGAAGTTCTAATGGGATCGGGTGCTTCCGTATTGGTATCTTAGATATCTTTTTAAATATTAGTAAGCTTTGTTATGATTAATTAGTACTCTTTTTCAATATTTTATGGATTATCTTTAACATTGAAAATATTTTCTTTTGAAATTGATATGTGTGAAAAAACTTTTTATTTATTACTTTTCAAAGTGAATCAATTACATCACATGAGGTCGTATCTTTCATTTCCAAAATAGAGTTGAACCAGTGCTTTATTCATAATCAAGTTCACTGATAATATTTGCTTTGTGAGTTCTTATTGATTGATTCAGTGTGATCTCAAATTTTGACTCATATTCTGTGGTTTGATGCATACAAACAAACCTTTTATGTTTAAGTGTAACTCTTAACCACTTAGGTCCTATTTTGTTGGACGAAAAATATGTTCTTCATTATTCTTAAGATGTTTTCAACTAATAATGCTTTTTCCTTCCAAATTTTTTAAAATTAGAAAAAACTTTATTTGCATTATTTTGCACAAATTTCGTGTGTGATGCACGAAAAGTGTATGGGAAGAAAAATGACTTCCTTTATCTCGAGAGAAGTCATTTACGCCCTTATGGAGAAAGAGATATTCCTCTAAAACTATATTAGAAAGCAAGCAATGATAATAGAACAGAACAGGACTTCCATCCAACCAAGCTATTAGAGTAAGAAATCATTCTTGGACCTTAACCCATCAATTTAAGTTTTTGAAATAGTTGATTTTTTAATAATGTATTAGAGACTTCTTGATCAAAATCTCACAAATTTGAATCCCAACAATCTCCATGGTCAATACTAATATAATTGAGCATAAAGTATGAAATAAGCTCGTGCACTATGCACATTTCAAGCCCAATAAGAATTCATGTGAGGGACCATATTAAAGTATAAAACTATACTTGAACCTTCACATATTAGCTTTGCCATTTATGAGAATTGGTTCTTTAAGGGTTGGTTTTGTATTATATTCTGTTTGCAGTTTTTGATTTTTTGAAAACTAAAAGCTAAGCTTAGGAAAAGTTTTTTTTTCCCTTTGTTCTCAAAATTGGATTTTTCGTTTCTCAAAAACTAAAAATTACTTACAGAAACAATATCAAATATGCCCCCGACTTTTGGAATAGTTTTACCTTGACATAGAGCCTCAAGAGATTGTGCAAGCCTTTGACCAAAAAGAAAAAAAAAAAAAAAAAAAAGAGATTGTGCAAGCCAGTGTATATGAGCACCCATGAGAAGATACTTGTCCCAAATTGTCCAAAAGTGATGAAGTAAATAGCATAGACGTTTGAATCAATTATGAGCAACTAACAATGGGGTTAATGGTAAGTTACAGGCACAAAGAATTCACTCACAAAATCGGATACAGCATTCTATTGTCCCTTATTATAGAAAATAATGACACAACAACTTGAGAAGAATTTGACCTTCTATCCTTCAAGGCCCTAATGAACGGTAACGGAAAAAAGTTCACGAAGACAACTAATTGGCTGCTAAAGTTGGGTCTAAGCAGAGTCAGATGTGTACAGTTTTACCTCCACTTTTATAGAGAGATTATTTTTGATACTTGTCGTGTCACATTGAAGCAACCTTATCAATGCACCAAGGCCCACCTTGAGTTGTACATTTTAGGGACCCACTGTTAACATTTTCTGTTTGTTATTTTTTGGTTTTTGATAAACTAAAAACAAGGCTTTGAAAATGACTTTTACTTTTTTGATGTTGTGTTCCAATTTTTAAAAGACCTCGGCAAAAACTGAAAACTAGAAAAGAAAACAAGAAAATTTCAGTTTCAAAAGCCTGGTTTTTGGTGGCTTTAAAATAAAAAACTAAAAATTGAAAACGATACCGAACAAGCCCATAATTATTGTAACATGAACTGAAATGGAATGATGTTACTTCATCTCCTGATTAGAAGTCTGAGGAAACTGCTTAGTTATAGCGTACGTGAACTTGGGGGGAAGGGTCATGAGAGGATCGTTGCTTGTCTGCTTCTTTTGCGCTGCGATTCCAAGTGCATATCCTAGAGCTCTTGCCACTGGAGCCGCGACTGCATTTCCAATTTGACAGTATCTGCGGAAGCAGAAACAAGACATTATCACACGCATATCGCATTGGATTTTTTAAGGGAGACATAAGTTGTTTTTAGTCTGAACGTTGGGTTTCCATTCAAGTTTTACCGGACAAGGCACCTCTTTGCTCATAAGGGAGCATAAGTTGTTCTCTATGGGACGTCAATATTAGCTATCACATTGGTCTTTCCCAAATATGACAAACTCTTTCAGCTTAAAGAGTCTTAACATGCATTGAGTTGCCAAAACTCGGGTAAGTCGGCCATGGTATGTGTCAAGAGGTCAGACTCTACTATTTTCTTAGTTTTTTTCTATGCTTTTGTTATAATTTGAAGTGCATAACCAATGTCCAAGTATTATTATCCTGACATAAATACTTAGAGAAGAATGAAAAGTCAACATATCTATGACATACATAACTGAGGCTCGGATTTGGAACCATTTTCTTTGATGTGCATATAATTGACCCGAGCAAGATTGGTTTGGTGTAGTAGTTAAGACTTTGCACCCCCCGAAACATGAGCCTTGGGTTCGAGCTCACCTTTCCTCATTCCCATGTGTTGGTGGCTCTACTCAGGACAAATATATAATTCACTCACCACAAACAACAAGCATAATATCACAAGACAAGTAAGAGCAATGCTGTGGTACACAAGAATTGCACCTAATTTAAGTACCCAAACCACATGGTAAAATATCGTCAGATCATAAGAAGACAATCTTCTATTTTCGTCTCCCATGGTCCGATATTTTATTACTTGGTACATTACTCAAACGGATACCAAGTAAACAAGATTTACCCTAACCATTTTCTTCAATTAGTAAATAAAGAAAAATGAACAAAATGAGGCGGCACCCAATTCAAAAGCTAGCTGAGAATAGTAACGCAAGCAAACTCACCTGTGTCTCAACTCCCCACAAAACCTGTAGTAATCAGGAAAGCCTTGCAATCTTGCGAACTCACGAACTGTGAGGACTCTATCTTGATCTGGATGCAAAATTGCCTGTAGGAGATTGCCATTCATTGCACGGTATTAATTGAAATATTTTATTGTAGATTATAATAATATTTTGTAGAGAAAAAAAAAAAAAATGAAAAATGAAAAATTTAGCCAGAAAAAGAAAAAAAGACACAAGATTTACGTGGTTCGGCTAGTCGTGCCTATGTCCACTCAGTTGCAGAGGTTATTCTCTATCTATTTTTACCTGGTTGTGTGGATCAGGTCTGGTCAATAGTGTTGGCACTGTCTCATCCCACCATAGCCGGGCAAATGGTCTGCATGTTACCATAACCGGAAGACAGTAAAAAGAAATGCTCAGAAAAAATATCATTACTAAGGCTCTGTTTGTTTTGACAAAAAATATTTTCCATCGTAATTTTATTATTTTTTTTCATAACTTTATAGCAACATCTATAAATATGGAACGTATTTTCCTCCACTGAGAGGAAATTGGCTTCTCCCTAACGAAAGGAGAAAATATTTTCCTTCATGGTGGAGAAAACGTTTTCCGCAATAATCTCACGTCATATCCTAACTTCAACTTCAACTTGGCCAAGTGTGAACCTTATACGAATTTATAGAATGAAATTATTTTCTTTAGCTAGGAAGACAAAAAAATTTTAATAGAAAATATTTTGTGAAGAAAAATTTTTATAATGAAAATGTTTTCCTTTGAACCAAACGAGCCTAAGTGCAACCACTTTTAAATCTTTACTCCTTGATTGATTACAATTTTCACATTATATTAGTCGAAATATTCAGTATAACTGTCCGACATATAGCAGATAGCAGACACGCACCTTAGAGATTTCCCGCCACTGAAATTTATTGCATATTCAGGTACCTGTCAATAATTTAACAGGTTATGCAAGTAAGAAATAGATTCCGAGTCGTAGGAAAGTTACTATATCCATGCAAATCTACATTGGTCAATTATGTTATTAGTACGACAGAAAAAATTTCCGAGAGTCCTGTATAAAAAGGAAAGTTGGAAAACACTGGAGAATTTAGAAAAGATGGGGAAGCAACCTCCTCAATTAAGTGGACATGTGCTTTTCAGTATTCAATACAAGGACAAGAATTTTCTCGGAAGAATTAAGTGGACATGTTTCCTATAAATTTGGAAGATTAGAGCTTCTGAATTTGTTTTCTGGGATAAACAGAAATTTAGAAATGTTCTTGAAAATTGGAATTTTCCTGATAAGTGAAGATACCCTATTTTTTTGGATGGTGTTTTAAGCTTCCGATGTGGAGCTTGATTTTATTTTCGACTGCTCATGTACTTATAGTGGAGGATAAGGGCCCTGCGGAAGAAAATTTACAGACCTGATTTGGGCCCAGGCCTGACTAATGGTGTTTCAGGGTGTGGCTATATATGTTCTCTCTTAGAGTTTGTAGGGTGTTGTATGAGAGAAGAAAAGGATTCTCTTGTGTCTTGTGTTCTCTCTTTTTTTTTTTTTTTTTTTTTTTTTTTATTGCTCTCTACTTTCATTTCCCTAACATGTGGGTGGGGGGAGGGTGGAGGGCGGGGGTTTCATACCAGTTGCTTTCCTGATGGCAACATCTCTTCAGTTGCTGGGTCCCTCCGAACAACATTGTCTTTACCAACAACTACACCAGGCAGGTCTCTAAAATTTGCTCCCTGCAAAATACTCATTCTCAAACTTCATGATGAAAACCTACGATATACCAATTTATATTAATTATTACCAACCTTTCTTCGGGGAATTTTACAAACTCTCAAGTAATCATCCTCAGATAGCTGAAAAGGGCGGTGATCATAGAGTACAGATTTTCGACCTTTCATGGCGCCATAAGGAGAACCATCTATATCTGCAATTGATGAAAATATGAGACTCTGGAGAAAGAATGATATTCTAGTTGCCTAGTATGCAGAAGAATAATCAAGATATAATTTGGCCTTCCATGGAGGCAAATTGTAAAAAGACGCAAACATCTCCTTATGTAATAATTTGAATTCTAATGTCCCCTAACTATTGTTTGAACCTAGAACCTTTTATCCGAGGACCTCAAACTTGGCAATGTTTTGCCTCTAGACCAAGTTTTTATTAGTAAGATGAAATACAAGTTTCAACACAAAACTCAAGGTTATACTCAATAAGTTATCTAAATTGAGTTACCTATTTCTTAACAATATCTTCTGCAGAGTATGAAACTGCTAGAATGGTCTTCGATCCTAGGTGATATTATTTCCCTAATAAAATTGTTAAGGAACCAACTATCACAAAAACTTAAGTTGATATGTAAGTCTAGGAATGGCTTTGTACTCTGATATGCTCCCCCACACAAATGCCTAGTATGCTTGATTATGGACAATGAACATTACCCATCCCATATACCTTATACTTGAATTATATAATATTAAGAGTGGGGCCTATTCTTAGTCAAACTCACAACCTCTCTCGGTCCCCAAGGTTTTAATATCATGTCAAGAAACCGACTATTCTTACAAGCTTAGGCTGAATGGCTGATGAGTGAAGGCTCAAGCATGCGTTATACTTTGGCAAAGATTCAACCATGCAGAAAGGAATGATTCGTTGTTGGAAGGATCTAATTTAACCCTTTAGTAATTAAGAATGTACTAATAAGGGTACAAGCCATGTCCATGCCCTGTGTAGCACATGACTTTGACCGGCTTAGTCATCAATTTCCCGAGCCAAGTGAGTGACACAAGTAATTCGGTTGTACAAGAAACAGGTAAAAAAATATCACCAACTGAAGATTGCCGCATGTAAGGAGTTATCATATCCTTTATTTGGGTATAATAAAGAAGGGGAAGGGTGAAGAGGTTGTTCGTGAGGTTTTAGACCGCTTTGCTGTACTCTCAGGGCTGTCCTCGAATGCGGCGAAGAGCTCAGTTTTTCTAGCAGGGGTGGACTCTGCGACTCAGCGGGACATTTTGGGTGTTCTAGGTTTCAGCCTTGGGCAGTGCCCAGTTCGATATCTGAGAGTACCACTTATTACTTCACGACTGTGGTACGTTGACTGCAAGCCACTGCTGGATCGCATTCTCTCTCGTATACGGCTTTGGACCTCCCGTTCTCTATCGTATGCTGGTCGTCTGCAGCTTATCCGATCTGTTCTTTTCGCCACTCAGGTCTACTGGTCATCGATCTTCATGCTTCCGAAGACGATGATCAGGAAGATCGAGTTGACTCTTGCGGCGTTTCTTTGGAGAGGATCTTCGTTGGCCCCGGGTGGGGCAAAGGTTGCCTGGAGGCATTTGTGTTACCCTCGGCGGGAGGGTGGGCTTGGGCTCCGTTGCCTTGCTGAGTGGAACCAGGCTTCGATTATGAAGCATATCTAGTTCCTCCTTTTTGACTCTTCCTCGTTATGGCCGCGTTGGGTTCATCTGAACCGGCTTCGAGGGAGGAGCTTCTGGACTATTCGGGCGACGAGTTCTGCTTCTTGGTGCTAGCGTCAGATTCTATCAGTCCGCCGCCTCTGCTCTGGTGCGATCTATCATGTCATAGGTGATGGCCTTGACACTGCCCTTTGGACTGATTACTAGCTGCCATGTGGTCGTCTTTCGGAGCGCTTCCTTGCTCGCCTTCTCACCTCCTCTGGACTTCATTGGGATTCTCGGGTCTCATCCATTATTGAGGGTGGTCAGTGGAGATTCCCACAGGGTTGTTTGGAGCTCTGACCCATCTAGGACACGGTTGATTTTAGCCCCCGGGCTGGTGTAGCGGACTCCATCCGGTGGTTGGGTGGCCCCTCGGGGAACTTCACCACCAAGTCCGCTTGGGAGATGTTGCGGAGTAGGAGAGAGGAGGATACCATTCATCACCTTCTATGGTTTCAGATGCATATACCGAGGCACTCCTTCATTCTCTAGCTCGCTTCTCGGCAGCGACTTTGGACCCTGGACCGACTTCGGCGTTTCGGAGCACTAGAGGTTCAGAGTGTTTGTGTTCTCTGCGGCTCTACTGACGAGACTCATGAGCACCTTTTCTTCGTCTGTTCCTTTTCCGCCTCGGTCTAGAGCTCTGTTACTCCGAGTACATCTATTGCTTGGCCTATCCTTCCTTGGGACGATCTTGTCACTTCGGCTGCTCAGCACCTCAGGGGGCGAGAGATTGGCAGTATCATTGCTTGACTCTGCCTCTCTGCGACTATGTATACTGTCTGGTATGAGCGCAACCTTCGGGTTCAGCGTTCTCAGTCCAGATCAGTTGCGGCCGTACGAGAGGAGATTGCGGGTTTGGTCAGGAGCCGCTTACTTGCTGCTTCTTCGTTCGGAGGAGCTCATCGTCATGCCTCCTTGCTTCGGCACTGGGGTTTTGAGACTTAGCTTCTTCTTTGTTCCCTTAGTTGTACTCTGGTTGCTTGTGTATGGACTTTGTCTGGACTATATTTGAAGTTGTTCATATTTGTAAGCTTCGGCCGTGTCCTGGGGTATGCCCCTTGTAGCTTGTACTAATTTTTCTTTCATCTATATATTTCGCTGACTTACCAAAAAAAAAAAGGAAGGGTGAGGAGGGATAGATGGTTATTATTGCTTGGCAATAAAGAGGTAAGGCATAAGAATTTCAGGACATGGCATTCATATAACGTACCAAATTCACTTGCTCTGATGTACGCTTGGAACTCAGTTTCTGGGGGATGCCTGTAAGACATTTCATCTCGAGCTGCATCGTTTGTGACCTGGAAGAGCCGAGTTCAGTGAGAATGCATGAAATAGTTCGAGGGTTATTAAATGAAAGATGCTCATAGATAATTTGATTACCGGAGGAAGATCAGAAATAGCATCTCCAATAACAAGTGCTTTTTCAAGGTTTGGATGTTGACCTTCATCATAAGCAACAACATTGCGCTGTGGGCACAAAACAAATTACTTGGTATCAACAAAGTTGTCATACTCTGAACGTAAAGGAGTGTGTTCTGTACCTCAAACTCGGATGGTGCCCCATACTTCACGACGACATCGTGTGTAGGAAGAGGAAACTGTGGTAATTTCTGCAGAAGAAAAACTGCAATTTTTCACATTGGAAGTAAAGGTTTTTGATAAGAAGATCGAAATAGTGTCTTCAGAACACAATGTTTGTCCTTCCAGTTTCATCTGAAACAGGAACATTATAGTCCAAACTATTTTAAAGTCTCAACTCTAGAAGACCCGGATTGGCTAAATTTCTTTCCTAGAAAAATGTGTTTTTACTTGAAGAAAACAATTTCTTCAGATTAACGCTCAACTACAGCGGTGGTTTTTAATGCAGTAGTGGAAGTATGATCCCTCTTCCACTTATATTCTTTCCACAGCACCTCCACGATAAGTTTCCCTATGCGAACCCAGATAGTTGTGGATTGTGCGAAGTCTCCAGGGGCATTATTTATTCTCTAGACCATTAAAACACTGATGCTTATCTACTCATGCAATCGTGCCACTTCACTTGACATGTATCTACTATTCCAAACATCCTTATCTAACATGGGTATTTTTAAAGGAGAATGAAAACTCAAAGTAACTATGTTTCTAGGTACACCATCACGAACAGTTTAAAACGGGTGGCAGTTAGTTCATGCAGGTCCAGGCCCACCTTGAATTTCTCATTAAAATAATCAATTTAAACTAGCACATTCAGAGGTTGATAATTCTACATAAGAAAAAGGTCATTGTCAGAGTATAAAACTATTTTTGGGCTTCTACCTATCAATTTAAACTTTCGAGAGAAATAGTTCCATGACGCCATTTAGCCTTGTTGACCGGAATGTAATGAGTTCTAAACCTAACAACCCCACTTTTAATACTAATATAATTTTAGCATAAGCTATGAGGTGGGCATGTGCATTATCCATACTTCAAAATTAATGGACATTTGTGTGTGGGGTGCTGTTATAACATAAAACAATTTTTGGGCTTCACCCATCAGTTTAAAGTTTTGAAGAAGTTGGATCCTTAACAGTCATGATTAAACCATATTCATATCATGGCAACCCAAATTCACAAACATGGTTCATGGATCACAGATTAAGTATGTTACCTCACTGGGATGAGCTCCCCATAAAAAAACACGTAAACGGAATTGTGGAAGGCCATAACAGCCAGCAGCCATAATCCCAAGCCTTGCTTGATAATTCAAATGAACCAATCTACTTAAAGCGTATCTTCCAAGACAACCACCAGCAAACCTCAAAATATCGACCACATTTTCCATCAGTACATACTGTGGTTTTAGAAACTTGACAATATCCATAAAGACCACAATTTGGTGATTTCTCTGATCATCTAAAGGGGATTCAACGTTTCTATGGCGGTTATAGCCACTGATTCCCTGGCATGGAGGACCTCCACAGATAACATCAACATCTCCCTGCGATTCATTAATAAGTGAAGAAGATAGGAATACTTCTCAGTAAAGAGCAAGAGAATCAGAATCATATAACCAAAAATACATATAAGGGCCTACTTGGTCCAACTTCTTTTTTGAAAAAAAAAAAAAAAGTGTTTTTTTTCTCCAGGGAGAAAACACATATTCAGATTCTAAGGGTGTTAGGCTTAGAAAAGAAAAAGGCTTCTACATAAAAGCAAGAGCTATTTTTTGCTTTTAAGCAAGAGTTGTAAAATAATGCTTTTCATTCAAAGCAAAAGTAAATATTTTTCAGATAGAAACATTTCTATTCACATCAGTTTTATAAAAATGTTTATGGAAAAAACAATTTTTCCACAGATTGGCCAACAGGCTCTAAGAAGAAAAGTTGTGTCTTACCGGGCGAGGCAATATCCTTGCTCTAAATCCCTTCCGCACAAAATCTTGCACTCGCTCCTGGCAATTACTAATAAGTGTACTTATCAATGAGCAATAATATAAAAAAAACAACAGCAAATGGACAAAGTAGCGGAATAAAAACCCTCATTTACCTCAGTCCTTCAATTGGCTCCCATGTGTCCTCGCTGGGGCCATAACCAGCCCAACGCACCTGCACATGCAAAGCTAAGTGGTAAAAGTGTATTATTTGAAGAGATTTAGTTACAGACTGATGTTTCCATTAAAGAAAATGAAACGCTTCTAGCATTCAGACGTATATTCATGTAACAGGCACACATATATTCATGAAAGCATATCTGTTGATTATTGTACAACATACTAAACAAGGGGTTAATTTCAATAATAACAAAGTGAAGAAACATTTTCAGAATTCATTACATGCAAAGCATAAGTACCATTCTTATGCTTACTGAAGCGGACTAGAAAGAGTACAAACCCACAGATACATATCACTGCATAGAAAAAGCCATAAACTATTAAGTTCTTCCACACGTTGTTAGAGTATAAAATCATTCATGGGTCTTCACCTATCAGCTTAAACTTTTGAGGTGGTTGGATCCTTGACGTAGAATATTGAAGGGGGTTATCGGATTCAAACTCTTGACCTATTGCTCACCAAAGTTTTGATACTATGTCAAGTAACTAATTATTCTAAAAGTTTAAGCTAATGGGTGAAGGTTTCATACTAACACATTTAAAGCCAATGCTGGTAAACTAACAGAATCAAAATGGAATAGCCAAAGTTCACATGCAAGTCAAACCTATATGAAGAAATAAAAGCATGCATAAGCTATTTAATTCAATAATGGCTCTCTTAAGACTTTGAGATGTGAGGACTTCATCTTCATAATGCAGGTAATGGATCTAAATAATGAAGAGACTATGGTGTCTGAAAGGTTCCACGTTGCTAGGAAACTGTTATCTCTATTAGGCCTACCTGAAAATACAGCCCGCGCTTGCCGCAATCATTGGGATCAGCGTAGCAGATGTCAACTAAGCTTGCTACTTCATGTTCACCAGATGACTTCGCATTTTTTCTTCTTGAATTCACATCTTTCTGAGTTCCTCTCACAACCCGAGGAGATCTGTTCTGACTTCCAATATCGTCAACGGCATAACGTTTGCATAGTTTATCCCATTCTTTCAAAAGGTCGAGATAATCCTCTGCAGATTCATTTCTGATCTGTAATTCAAACAAGACGGCCAAAGTGTGTCAGGTAGTTCATCGCACAGTCAACAAGGTACCACTTGACCAAGGACAGGCTCACTAACTTGAGTTTTGGGATGATTTAGTTTCAAGCTTTCACAGGCATGTTTATCCATGTCTACTGCCCATCTCTGTATTAGAATAGCGACAAAAAATACGTAAAAATAAAAAATCAAAAGAAGTGCATACATTCAGTTCTATTAAAGACAATGATGAAGTTCAAAACAATGAGAAATTATTGATTGTCAGCATATTACCGTAACCAGATTTATGCCAGTGAGTTTGGCACCAAGGCACAATCCAGTTGACATTCCACCACAACCAGAGTAGACATCTAACAACGCCATTTCTGATTTAGAAGGCCTGTCATCCTGTATGTCCTCAAAACTACATTTATTCTGAATCAGCTCAATTGGCTCTGTACAATCCGGTGCAGATAATTTACTATCATCTGCAATAATGTGTCATGAACCAGCAGAGTTCAGACAGTAGAAGCATAGAATCTCATGAGATTCAAGTTTTACAGTGAAAGCTTTAAGAAAGCAAACAATGTAAATTCATGCAACGATATGCCAGAAGTATGCTTGAGAAAATAAAATTACGTGGGCATGTCAAAGGTCAATATAAGGTACTTCCCAATAAACAAATAAAAGGAAATGGAACACACCAACAAAATCATCATCATTCATGCTTTCTGTAAAAAAGCAATTTCTAGTATAACTTAATTGCGAAGTTGTGTTGAACATGGACTTAACATTTCTTGAAAGTGGGCATAGGTTTCAATCAACAATAAATCCAACAATCATGAAGTATTGAATGTTAATTATTTGTATGTCTTTCTGCAGAATCTGGAGCCATATGAGTCCCAGAAAATCCTAGTGCAAAAATGGAATGTAACACGTCAGAATGAAGTTCAACAAGATTCAATATGATGGGAGAAAAAACAACAACTACATCATGGCCGTAACAAAATCTACCTTACTTATTCAAGTGAAGCCATGCAATCCCTAGATGTTGCTCATTGACATTAAGCCATTGTTTGGTGCAAAGAAAAACATTTTACTCGTAAAATTTGTTTCTTCACAAAATATTTTCAATTAAAAATACTTTTTCCTAAAAATTCTTATCTTTTTAACTAAAGAAAATGATTTTATTCTATAAATCTGTAAGTTCATGCTTGGCCAAGTTGAGAATAGAATGAAGCATATGACATTACAACAGAAAATGTTTTCCATTCCATGAAGAAAATTGTTTCCCCTTTTGTTGAGGAAGTTGATTCCCCTCGACAAAGAAAAATATTTTCCATATTTGTAGTTGTTACTATGACGTAATACATAAAAAAAGACAATAGAATCACAATAGAAAAGGTTTAACGTCAAAATAGACGGATCCCAAGAAGGAGGCATCCAGGTATCGTGATCAAAGGACCACAGATGAAGTGGGCAAGTTATGCTTCGTTTTTCATTGCCTTGGAGAAACATACCAGCGAACTATTGAAACACAGAAAATAGCACACCATCAAGCAACAGAACAGTAAATAGCCAACAACAACTATACTGGTGTCAGAAATTTCCACTTACCATCAATAACTGTACAAAATGTTGAATACTCAAGGTAGTATTTCATGTCATAGTAAAAATCACAGGCTGAGAGAGATTTTGACCTCACCTGAAAAAATGGCAAGAGTTGATGAAATAAGTAGATTAGGAGCAGGTAAACAGCCAAGTACTAGCTCATAGGGTACAAAGAATCTGAGAGATAGCTCTATATGAACAGTGAATAAACCTCTCTTTGATAATATGAAGAGAAAAGAACATATCATAAAATGTCAGGAAAGAAAGGACCAAATTCATCATGTTAAAAATTTCCCAAATTGCTCCTAAAATCATTGAAGAGAACAACAGTAAAACACATAAACTAAAGCGCACAATTCATAGTTAATCCTCAGACTTTACTCCCACCAAGAATCTAAATTGGCACTACAAAAGCACAATTCCATGGAACCTTGCTTGGGTTATGGACCGATCCTCCCAACATACAATGGCATTGGCAAATGAGAACTGCAAATGAGGGCTCGTTCAGAGATTACAAAAAGCTATGCTAAAAGAAAAAGTAATCCGATCCCTCTGCATATCAACCATCCTAAAACCTTAAAACCCAAGCGACATGAGTTCAACAATGGATAAATACACAACATGGTCTAAAGGGAAGGTCTGCCCTCCAAAGTTTTTGCGCAATCCTCTCAACCAAATGTACCGAACAACTGAAAAAGAAGCAATATGGTCACCTGCAAAAGCTTATCTATTATCCCAACCAGACACTCCCCAACTTCAAACAATTTCCTCTATAATTCCATTGCAAGTTTCAGGCTTATAATGAAGAAATAGACAGGTATTTGTCTCACTTGTATTGTGGCTCGCAGCAAACCAATTACCAAAAAAAAAACATGAAACAACCATTAGGCCTCCTTAGTGATACTAATTTTAAGAAACAGAAAGACTAGAAATGCTGCTTGTTATTGATAATATTAAACTTAATTTTTGATGACCTTTCTTGTGGTAATTGGAGTTAGAGGGCTTTTAACCTTGGAACTCTTATCCTAAGGTCTCAATCTTGGTAGTATCACCGGTCAACCAAGCCTGCAATGACTTTAAGCAAGAATAAGATTCTATGTAGTCATTCACAGTAGTAGCTAAAATGGCACAATTTACCTAAGACATAACTAGATGGAAGAGAGCTGCAAACTTGTTTGCTAAGATTTACAAGGTTACATTGCACAGACCCTCAAGCTTAAAGTAGCTGCAGGGAGGTGCCAAAAATCACATTGATGTTTTAGAACGTAAAGGGGCATGGGAAATTGAGAATATAGCATACACCAGGTGGTATTTGTATAATCTTGACTTTTGAAACAATGCAATCTAGCGGATTGTCGTTCATCAAATCAGAAACAAATAGCCGCTTCTTGTCATGGGGTGTTGCCTCTTCACCAATCACCTGGAGAATGAACAAGCAAATAAACATTGCTAGTAAAGACCATATTCTCCAAATAACACTTTAGACAGAACACTAAGAAAAAATACTTTCCTTACCGTATCTTCAGCTCTAAAAAACCACTGAACTCTAAAATAATCTTCGCCATCCATTGCTTTGAAGAACTCTAAAATTCGACCAATGTAGTTCTTTGCCCTTTTCTCACCCTTCAAAAAGAATATATAACCACATAAATATCCATACGGCCATCAGTGTTAGAGAAATGTCCAACTTTAAAAATAAATAAATGAATAAATGAACAATGAGGGATAGAAATTATTAGAGAGATCCTGGAATATTGCAATCATCTGAAAAGCGAACAGAGTTGAGATATATTGAATTCCGCCATTGGTTTTAAATAATTTAGTTATTGTCATAAACCATGAGGTTAATTGCCCAACTTGAATTTATTGTCAATCCGAACCAAAATAGCTTACATCATTTAACTGAAAATTTTAAGTTTTCATAAGATCTAACAGCATCGAACATCATCTATCAAATTGTTGTGGAGAGTGCCATGCTATTCTTAAAAACAACATAAGCTCAAACTACTCTTGAAGCTTCAGGAACATAATATTATTTGACCACAGGGCCATGGAAAAAAAAAAATGAAAAGCCATGGAAAAGTTCCTGACTTTACTAAAAAATTTCCAAGTGGAGGAAGTCTAAAGTGTAAACTCTGCACTCTCATGAATCATGTTTGTAAGAGAAGGCACAACTTTAAAAAATATATCATACTGATGAAAATAGTCAAAATAAGCACATTACCGTCATAAACCATGGTACACAGTATGTCCTCCACTTCTAGAAGAAACTCAATTTCTCTCAAATGACTGAACATAACCCAGATTGCTATATCACAACAGAAGACAGATAGCATTTTCATAATCAATGGATGACGCACAAGAGGAAGATACCAGCGCCCAGGTCCCTATTGCTTTTCTTTATTGCAGCCTAGCGGAGCATGCAGTTCCAAAATGGTACCAGAACCCTAAGAGTCCACTTTCTCTCCCAACCACACCAACCAAATTCAGGCCCCATCATTGACCATCAAGTATAATGAAATACGAATCATATCCGTCTCTTTTAACGAGTCAAGAATAAAAAGATCACTATTTGAAGAATTAGGAGAATGGAAAGACTAACTTTTACAAATGCACAATCTCCAAGATTGAAAACACGTTTCTCTATTTCAGCTTGGTAATAATGGCTCTGGACATCCAAAATCAAAGGATCGTCATCATCATCTCTGCAAAAGGCCAGCAGAAGCATATCATACTTAAAAAGAAGGGGGAAAAACGGAAAGGGATAAAACACAATCCTTGATCAACTACACATTGTATATGCCGGAGCGGAAGATAGACAAGCAAGCACAATTAGCACTTACTGCGAACTCAAGCTCCTGCCATTCATTACTTTGCCCTGTACAATATAAGAAAGAAATTACATAATCTGTGATGGATGGTTGTTCCGCCATAAACTGAACTCTGGAAAAGAATCTAGTCTTTCTATGCACAATAGTTCCATCTAACGCTGCTGCCCATTTGTCATAACGCCAATCACTATGTAATCCCATAACCAAGATGATAAAATTATTCAAATAACAGATGGAGCAGTAAAGGTGGTGACAGGTACCAAATGACAAATGACACTGTAGGTTAAAGCTACATGCAAGTCAAGACTAGGTGCTTGTAAGTCATAACTCCTGAGTATTCTAACTCCAATGGAATAGTTGCTATTTGACCCGTTAAGGTGGTGACAGGTACCAAGGCATGAAGGATTAAATGATGAAGCATGCTCTCAGCGCAGTAACATCCTACTCAAAACACTGTAGGACGCCTATATAATGGCATTTGGGGGGAAGACAAAAGGTACAACCTGGGAAACCCATATCAACATGGCATATTAAATTTGCGAGCAAAATTCACCTGTTATATCTAGCATTACCAGGGCTGGTCAAGATGCCAAGCAACACAAGCAGTTGCTTGGAGCCCCCAAATTCTTGGGATCCCTAAAAGCCCTTAACTTGACACATATATAAAATTTTAAAATTTATGTAAATCAGCTTTATGTTGTCAAAAAGAGTTAATATATATGTAGGGTCTTATTTCAAATATTCACTTCTGGTCCTTAAACTTCCAATGCCAACCCTGGCATGGTCTCGTGGCCCTTTAACTCCCACGGATATAGCTAAAGCAATCCTGCCTGTCCAACACGGACAACTCATCTACCATTTTCAAGCAACAAAAGTGTCCAATCATATAAGCAACTACAAGAACTTATGCCAACGGAAACATCACATTCTGTGAAGAAGTCCATTTTCCTGCATACTACAATTTCGCACAAGTTCTCTAATTTGCTGGGGGCGCACGGAAACTACAAGATTCAATTTTCCATTTTCTATTGGATTCCAAAGTTCCTTCAGCTCGCTTTTGTATTGTCAGAATTATGAGCTGCATCACTTATCACTTTGATTTACAAAGTCAAAGAATAAAAACCAAAACCAAAAAACCTCGGGCTGTAAAAGCTCAAATTTAGTTCACATAGCGGACGTAACTCCATTTAGATCAAAATTGTTTGCTAAAGAGATATATCCTCACCGTATATGCTGCACCACCGGAGCTCGGGAAACTGAGAAAGATAACGAAGGAACTCCTTTTTTCTTGAAGTTTCGGACATAAAACTTTTTAAAACTACGCTGTGTTATTGACTCAAAATGTCAAATCATCGCAATTAACAACCACTGGCGTCATTCAAGCACTACATGTTCATGGATTACTCAACGCGCAGCAAGAACGAGAAAATTAACCACAGAACTCAATATTTTCTGGAAATCGAAGATCAAACTAAGCTGAAAAAACAAAATCCTCACAGTTTCTACAGCAATGTACCTTGTTCTGATACCGGTGCGGCCATCGCCGACGAGCCTCTTCGTCGGGAACCGGATCCCCGATCAAGAAGGAAACACAATTCGGCCCTTTTCGTTTACTCTTGTTCGAACTTGAAACCGTCGAATCAGACTTCATCTTTTTGTTTGACTGCTTCTCAGTCGATTTGTTGTGACAAGCAGTGAACTTAGCATCAATCTCGCCATTGCAATTCAGCTGATTGCATAGCCTCGGCGATTTCCTCTTGCTTGCATGAACCAACATTGCCGGATCTGCAAGTTCGGGATCTGGTTGAAGAACTCCGGTGTCCTCCGGCGAGGGAAACGCGGTCGTTTCAAGGTTGTTCCCCGCCGGCGGCATCGTCGGAGAGTTAGGTGTGTAAAGCCCAAGCGTGACTATTGGGACTGGGATTATTTATGCCTACGGTCCAAGTGGACAAATGAATAACATATAACAATAAATAAATGTATGTATTTTAACCAATAAAGTTTATTCATTACATTTTTAAAATTTCAATGTATAGATGAAAAATAATTATTATTTGTTAACTGTAATGAAAATTTTAACTTCTTTAAGATAAAATATTTTTCTTTGATTAATTAAAATATTTGTATTATATATCATATTATAATCTTAACTTAATCAAGTATAAATTGTGTATGAATATAAATAAGAAAATTATTTTTTAATTGAATAAAAAAATTAAAAAAATATATTTTTCAAAAAACATATTTAAAAAAATAAAAAAATTAAAAAATAGAGAATTAAATCATAAAATAAAATATAAAATTATCTAATAAAGAAGGATAAAAAATTAATATGAATTCTCTTATAAATATTATGAACTAATGTTATAAATAATTTTAGGTTATTCTTAAATTTAGTAACTTCATATTTTATGTATATATTTAAATTTTTTAAGCATCGACCCAAAATATATATATATATTTTAAGAAAGGAGAACCAATGGTTTTTTTTTTTTTTTTTTTTTTTTTTTTGGGTCAAATGGTAGTATGCAAGTGCAACTGAATTTTCTTGAAGGGGGGGCTGCATGTGAACTAGACGTACTTTTACTGAAAACAATGACCAGAAATTGTAACGATCAAATTTTATGATTTTTTAACTTATTTTTTCCTGTTTTTATACAATGTTATTATTAATATGATAAAAATTATTATTATCAAAAGAAATAATATAACGTGTAATTAATAATAGCAATATTTTTTATAAAATTACTCTAATAATAATATTACTATTTGTATATTAATGGTCCTATTCTGAAAAAAATTATTATACTCTTTATTATTGTACAAAAAATTACAAATATATTCTAGATACAAACCTTTTTTAAGTGCACGAAATATGATGACTAATTAAGATATGTGAATTAGAACTTAAAATCTATTGTAGAAGAAGATTTGAAAATCTTTATGAGAAAAAATTGTAAAGAAGGAAATGATTTATATCTATAATTGGCAAAAAATTTGAGCTATCTTTTAGATAAATTTATAATATTAATGATGCACAAGTAAACATCTTGTAATATACTATTGATATAAGTTTTGAATTCAATGATAATTTTGTAGGTCACTAATAGGCTCTATGGTCCAATTTACTCTTTTATAGTTGGAGAACTTTTTTTTTGGATTGGGATTTTTAGAAACAACTTCTTTTTAAGATAGTATCCTATAAATATAATGTCACTTATATTTCACCCTTCAAACCCTGCTTCAGCGAGAGCCTGTTAGGTTCTGGGTTGTTGTTGTATAGTTGGAAAACTTTTAATTTAAAAATGTGTACAATCAAAAAATGGGTTGAGATACACATCGACCAAACTATATATTTGAATAAAAAGAGCAAACCATTTACACATTTCCTAACTATGCCATTATATCCAACACATTTAGCCATTCAATTGTGGCATAATTAGTTGACACTATGTTATATGTACTTAGCATAATAAAGTGTAATTAGTGGAATTAATTGTGTGAAAGTTTAAATAAGGGTGTAAGTGTCTCTTTTGAATCATTCAATCAAAACTAAACTCCTTCTCATCTTAATTCTACTTCTCATCCCCTTCTTCTATTTCTCTCTCTCACCTAACTCTAACTCACCTAAACCCTAACCCTAGGGTCGTTACACCAAATCGGTGTAACATTTGGTATCAGATTCAGCCCTCACGCTGCGTTCGTTCACCAATGGCGGACGGTACTCGTAGTGTGTCCGATTTGCGTCGACTAGAGAGTCGCTTGGATGACACCGAAACTCGAATGGATGATCTATTTAATGACCTGGAATTGCGATTCGAAGGCCTCTAGTCACGATTGGACTCCGAAATGTCTTCGATCAAGGAATTATTGCATGAAATCCGTCAATCTCAACGCACCAGCAATGGTTTATTTGCTCGGCCGGTCGATCCCGCACCGCCACCTCCTCCGCCACCACCACCGGTAAATTTTGCGGGTCCGGTATCTGGAATGGATTCATCCGCCTCTTCTCCTTATCAAATTCATACAAGAATGTCTAAAATTGATTTTCCTCGATTCTCCGGTGGCTTTACCATCAAGAATTGGATTTGAAAGGTGGAACAATTTTTTGAAATTGATAAGACTCCTCCTTCGGCACAAGTTAAAATTGCTTCGATGCATTTAGAGGATGATGCTTTAGAGTGGCATCGTGCCTTTGTTCGCACCTTAGGGCGTCCGGTTGAGGATGTTTTGTGGCCTGAGTACTCTGCATTGTTAATTGCTCGGTTTGGTCTAGTTATGAGGATCCTATGTCCGATTTAATGAATTTACGTCAAACTGGAACTGTTTTAGCCTATCAAACGCAATTTGAGCGTTTAATTTCGCGCCTGAACCTTACTGATGAACATTTGGTTTCTTGTTTTGTCACGGGCCTTAAAGATTCGATTAGATATCCGATCTTGACGTTACAGCCGCGTAGTTTACAGCATGCTATGCGTTTGTCTCGGTTACAAGAGGACAACTTACTGTCGGGATCTCGGTCCTCTTATTCCGGGAACTCTAGGCCTCCGGCTCCACGTTCCTCCGTGACTGCCATCACCCCGACCTCCGGGTCTATGGTGTGATCTTCTTCGGACCTCAATTCTAATTTCCTACCTATTAAACGTGAAGGGCGTACCATTTCAGCGGCTGAAATTGAGGATAGGCGTGAACGGGGTCTCTGTTTCTTCTGTAATGAACCGCTTGTACTTGGACATATGAAAGTATGTAGGGTTAAGAATCCACAGTTACGTATGATCTTCGGTGGTTCGGATGAACCACCTGATTTGCTTCTCGAGGAACCGCCATTTGATGTAGTTGAGACCGACCCCGAGGATGTTCCCTGGATTTCATGTAATGCCTTGGCCGGTTTGGCTACTTATAACACAATGCGGGTGATAGGGGTGCACAACCGCAAATCTTTACATATTCTTGTGGACAGTGGGAGTACGCATAATTTTCTCGATTTTGGGAAAGCTCGTTGGCTAGGGTGTGTTCTCACACCTATTTCGACAACATCCGTTGTGGTGGCTGATGGCACTCGTATCTCTTGTCGTGCTATGTGTCGTGATTTCAAATGGAATGTGCAAGGAACCGAATTTGTGTGTGACGTCCTCGCCATCGATTTAGGGGGATGCAACATGGTCCTTGGCGTTCAATGGCTCGCTACTCTCGGTTCCATTGTTTGGAATTTTGAGAAATTACTTATGTCGTTTGAATGGCAGGGGAAGCATTGTGTGCTGCACGGTCATCGGCCAACCATGTCTATTGCGGTTGCGCCGCCACGTGGGCCCGGTGACAGCAGGACATCCAAGTATGCTTCCTCATCTTCCCGGTCCGCAATGGGAACCCGAGACCGTTTTGGACCGTCGTCTCGTTAAGCGTCACAATGCTACGGTTACTCAACTGCTTGTGAAGTGGAAGGATCACGAGGTCGAGGACGCAACTTGGGAAAACGCCTTCGAGCTACGCTTACGATTTCTGAGTTTCTTCCTTGAGGACAAGGAAGTGCTCGAGCGGGGGGTATTGTTACATGTACTTAGCATAATAAAGTGCAATTAGTGAAATTAATTGTGTGAAAGTATAAATAAGGGTGTAAGTGTCTCTTTTGAATCCTTCAATCAAAACTAAACTCCTTCTCATCTTAATTCTACTTCTCATTCCCTTCTTCCATTTCTCTTTCTCACCTAACTCTAACTCACCTAAACCCTAACCCTAAGGTCGTTACACCAAATCGGTGTAACACACTATCCTTTCCGTAATCGATTCATTCATAATAAAATTTTCTATCATGCTTAGCTACAATTTGTGACATGGTTCAGACTCATTTGTTTTGTACAAATTGAACACAGGTGAGACTTCTATTAGACTGACCATAGGCTTGAAGGAATTGGTCGGATCGGTTAAAAAAAAAGATCATGGCATGTGTTCTATTAGACAGACCTTATTCTGAAGAATTATTAGGTGATTCGGTGTCACCATGCATCTTATTTGTGCAAAATTCTAGGATCACCTAATAATTTCTTGTTCAGTCAATTTTTACCTGCCCATTTAGCTAATAGCCCAAAATAAATCAGGTAGTCGATAGCTAATATACATAATATATATATTGGCTGACGTTCTTATGAGAAGATGAGAGCATGAGAGAGACGAATTCTGGCCTTCTGTTGTAATGGACGGCCAAAATTTATTGAACATTAAAAAAAATAATTTACGGCCAATACCCTTTTATGGGGCAGGAAGAAAGAATGGATAAATGAAGGAAATTATTATTTTTTTCAATACTCAATAAATATTCACGGTAAATTGTTATTTTTTTAATGCCTAAAAAATCTTGGTCGTCCATTATAATGGAGGGTTAGAATTTGCCCCTCTCACGTTCTCACCATCTCATAAGAAAATTATATATATATAATTTATGTAAAAACGTGTATACCACGAAAAAAAAAAGCACAAAAAACGCATGATTGGGAATGCGAACCCTAGTCCCCTCACGTGTAAATCACTCCTTTCACCATTTGAGCTGCAATACATTTTGTAATATTACTTAAATAAATAATATTTAAAAACTTTTATAATAATATTACCTCATACGTTCTCGTTGCCATTTTCTCATGACTTATAACATCACTCATAATTAGGGATGACAATGGGGAGGGTAAAACCCGCTACCCGCGGGTACCCGCCCATTTGGGGCGGGTACAGGTATAAGTGGGGCGGGTAGTGGGTACAGGTTCGGTGTACCCGCCCCGTACCTGTCACGGGTATGGGACGGGTACGGGTATAGCTTTGTACCCGCCCCGCCCCGCTCCATACCTGCCCCACTCCACCTCATACCCGCTATACCCGCTTTATTTTATACATAATTGACCTTCAAATTAAAATAATACGCGTTTAAATTCAATAACCCAAATTGTTTATCAATGTTATAAAAAAATATAATTGATTTTTAAAAGTAGTATTAAATAACTAATATGATCCGGTATGGATAATCGTTTTTTACGCATATTAGAGAGGGTACGGGGCTGGTAATGCATACCCGTTGGGTACTCGCGGGTAATGGGGCGGGTACGGGTATGAGTTTGTACCTGTTAGGGAGGGTACGGGTATCCACTTCATATCCGTGGCGGGTATTAGGGCAGGTACAGGTATAGAATTTGGGTGACGGGTACGGATATGAAGGAGACACCCCCCGTACCCCCCCTGCCCCATTGCCATCCCAACTCATAATTTAGAGACATATGATATAGAGGTTTGGCAATAATTTGCCTAAATAAAAAATTGGGAACGTAAATTTGTAAAGGTCTAAAGGGCTCCACGTCATGTTCAAATCAGCAAATTTGTAAAAAAATGGGAACGTAAATAAGCAAATGGATGCTCGAGAATGACTGTAGAAGTATTGTTGAAAGGGGACGGAGTTCTAATCTCCAAGGGTCCCGTATGTTTATTCTTGACCAAAAATCGCAGACGTGTAGGAAAGTCCTCAAGGGATGGAGCACGGAAAAATCTAAGGAAAAGAGGATTTTCATGGAAAAAGCCTTCTCTCGGCTGACTGAACTCCAAAGCCGCTCATCCTCCTTGGAGAACTCCGAAGAGGAGAAGTGTATCCTCGATAATCTTCGTAAATATAGAGAAGCTGAGGAAAGACATTGGGCCCAAAGATCCCGAACTAGTTGGCTCACTTGTGGAGACAGAAACACCAAGTTTTTCCATGCCTCTACCTTGCATCGCAAAAGAGTTAATGAGGTAAAAAGGATCCGGAATAAAGAGGGCAATTGGGTGGAAAATGAAGAGCATATCCGAAGTGTCTTTGATGAGTACTTCAAGGACATTTTCAAAGCTTAGCCCGTCTTAAACGTGGACGAAACCCTGAGCTGTATCCGTCCGAAAGTGAATGATGTCATGCTATCGGCTCTGGACAGCCCTCTTAGGGAGGACGAGATAAGGGTGGCTTGTAACCAGCTTGGTGATGCGAAAGCCCCGGGGCCGGACGGGTTTCCAGGGTTTTTTTATTCCTCTTTTTGGAACACCGTGGGTGATGACGTATGTAATGCTATTAAAAGCTTTTTCATTAGCGGAAGGCTCCTCCATAGGCTTAACCATACTAATATTGTTCTTATCCCGAAAGTGTCCCGTCCGGAACTTGTTTCCCAGTTTAGGCTTTTTAGCTTATGTAACTTTAGCTATAAAATTCTAGCTAACAGGCTTAAGCTGTGGTTAGGGGACATTATATCCCCTTACCAATTGGCTTTCATATCCGGTCGGCAAATACAGGACAATATTATTGTGGCACATGAAGCTTTCCATGCTCTCAAAAATAAAATAAAAGGAAGTTCATGTTTCCTTGCTCTCAAGCTGGACCTTTCAAAAGCTTATGATCAAGTTGACTGGTGTTTCTTGGAAAAAATGCTCTTGAAAATTGGTGTCTCAGATTTTTTTGTTAAAAGAATTATGGAATGTGTCTCTTCTGTTAAAGTGAGTCCCATTGTCAATGGTAAGAGATTAGAAGGCTTCCCTATTGAACGTGGGCTTCGCCAAGGTGACCCTCTCTCGCCCTACCTCTTCCTCCTCATCATGGAAGCATTGTCGGCTCTCATCGAGAGGGAAGTGGCCTCGAGTGAGTGGAAATGCTTTCATATCTGTCGTGCTTGTCCCCCTTTGTCTCATTTGCTTTATGCAGATGACTGCTTGCTTTTCTTTGAGGCCTCGGAAAAAGGATGTCTGGTGGCAAAAAAGGTCATTGATTCCTTTTGTGCAGCCTCGGGACAAAGGGTGAATTTCGAGAAATCTAAGGCCTTCTTCTCCTCCAACACCCCATCAGATATTCGTAATCTGTGTTTGGAAATGCCAGAAGTGGCTCCCATGGGGGCTCATGAGAGATACCTCGGGCTTCAGCTTCTCTGGGATAAATCCAAACGGGTTGCCCTTGATTTCCTTTATGATAGAATTCGGTCTAAGGCACAAGGTTGGAAGCCTAAGCTCCTCTCACATACGGGTCGAGAAACCTCATCAAATCTATTCTGAACTCCATTCCTTCTTACGTCATGAACTGCTTTAAGATCCCTGTTTCCTTTGCCCTCCGCCTGAATGCTATGATCGCCCGCTTTTGGTGGAAAGGCAGCTCTTGTGAGGACAAAGGCATCCATTGGCTCAACTCGAATCGGCTTGCTCGTATGTAAAAAAAGGGAGGTCTCGGTTTCTGTGATATGGAGGGATTTAACCTTGCTTTTCTTGCCAAGCAAGCGTGGAGAGCCATCTCCAATCCTAACACCTTCTGGGTCCGTACTCTAAAACGCATCTACTTCAATGACTGTTCCTTGATCGATGCTTGTTTGGGTTGTTCCCCATCTTGGGGCTGGCGAAGTTTGATAGAGGGCAGGAATCTTCTCTTGACGGGGCTGAGATGGAATGTTCATAGTGGAACCAACATCAACATTTGGGATGATCCATGGTTGCCTTCCCTTCCAATTGGCCCTCTTGGTCGGCCTCATTCTTCAGTCGATGTCCCCCTGTGGGTGTCCGATCTCATCTCCCATGACTCTAGAAGTTGGAATTCTGCTACCTTGGAAGCTTGGTTCTCCCCGGATTTGATTAAGCTTATTCGCTCCATTCCCATTGGCAACCCCAATGATGAGGACTCCCTTATATGGCACTTCTCCCAATCAGGGGTTTATTTTGTTAAATCAGGATACCAAGCTTGGAGGAAGGGCTACTTCCATGCCTCTTGCCCCGCAAGTGCTTCCTCTTCTTCCCAACCGAACGAACTAGCCATCAAACGTATTTGGAACCTTGAGGCAAGCCCTAGGGTGAAGCATTTAATCTGGAGGACCTTCTCTAATGCCCTTGCTTCAAAGGAAAACCTCTTCGCTCTTAAGATCTCTCCTGATCCAGGATGCCCTCGTTGTAAAGCCCCGGTGGAATCCGCCGAACACCTTCTGTTTTTTTGCCCTCCGTCGAGAGCTGCTTGGTTTGGGTCCAAATGGGGTTTCCGCCCCACGGTCATTGGTTTCAGAGAGTTTGTCTGGTGGTGGGAACATGTTGCTATTGATTTGGACATGACGAATGAAAATCTTAGTCGGGTTGCTTACTTTTGTTGGGGGTTTTGGAAAGCCAGGAATGAGTTCATTTATGAGAATATGTGTCAGGATCCTTCACAGATTTCAAAATCAGCTTTCCTGCAAGCTGCGAAGTTCGCCCAGGCCTCCCTTCCCTCGAGCTCCCATGGTAGAGACCAGGTGCAGGTTCGGCAGTCCACCCTTCGGTCACGTGGATGGTCACCCCCTAGAGAAACTATCTTAAAATTAACTGTGATGCCTCATGGCTGAGAGGTTGTGAAAAATCTGCTATTGCTTGTGTGGCTAGGGATTGGACTGGGGCTGTCGTTGGTGGTTGGTGCGGCTCTGTGCTGGCGGCTTCCCCTCGTGTTGCGGAAGCGCTTACGGTTCGAGCGGCTTGCTGTCTTGCGATCTCCCAAGGTTGGAGGTCGGTTATCATTGAATCTGACTGTAAGGACCTCATTTATTCCATACTGGGGGAATCGGTTACTCCAAGTGAGGTGGCTGCAGTCGTGAGTGACATTTCCTTTTTTGAGTCTTCCTTGCCTGGAGTAGAGTTCGTTTGAACCCCTAGGGATTGTAATCGGGTGGCCCACTATGTGGCTCGTATGCATGTCTCTTTATGTTGTAATCATTACTGGTGGCGGAATGTTCCGTCAGGTCTATCTTCTATTATTTCTGATGATTTATGTAATTATTCCTGGCCCTTGGGCATTGTTCTGTTAAAAAAAAAGGGCTCCGCGTTATGAACAGTGAAGTCAAACAAAAGGAAGAACTTTCATCGAACAGTTGTTGTGCAATTTGAGAGAGAGAGAGAGAGAGAGCAATGGAGGAGGTGAAAGGAGTAGTGAAGCACCTATTGCTAGCGAAGTTCAAGGACGATGTCCCACCTGAGAAAATGGAGGAGCTCATCAAGGGCTACGCTAGCCTCGTCAATCTCATCGAACCCATGAAATCCTTCCAATGGTATCATCACCCTGTCTCTGAATAGTTTAGCTCGTTACCCAAAAAATGGAGTTTGTTAGGGTTTACGATCTGCTTGCAAGTTATTTTGAGCTATGCGTCTTGATTTTGCGTTGTTCTTTCTCTGACAACTGAATCCTAGGTATTTATCTGGTTGATGTCAAGCAAGATCTATTGGATAATCGGAATATCTAGTTTGGATTTTGTCATGATTCTGTAAACTTCGATGGATCAGATGTGTACCGATCGATCGGATCAGCCTGTGCTAAGTTTTTGTTGATCATATACCTACCCGATTGATCGGATGGGCTTTTGGGCACGCGTTTTTGGATTCTGTTGTTTTGGCTGATCTCTTTATTTTTCATTCATTTTGTTAGTTTTACTTGTAAACTCTAAAAAAAGGCTTCTTGAGCATCATTTGTAATCATGAATTTACTGCATGAATAAAATTGCTCTTTGATTTTCAATTAAATACTCTACTTCTCCCTTAAATTCCCTTCTTCTTCTACTTTCTCCCTGATTTCTATTTGTGTTCTGTTCCTCTGATTCTTCCTTTTTTTCTCTCCAATTCTACTATTTCATGGTTATGCAATGATTGTTTTGGCCTAGCAATTGGTTGGGTCATAACAGATTTGGGATTGTAATTCGATAATCATTCACCTTCTTAGATCCATGTTCAATGGTTTACCTTGGATTCACATCGGACTTAGACTAAAGTTTTTCTATTTGCACCCCATGGTCTACATCAGGGAACAGCCAATAATCTTGTTACATAGCTTTGATGTCCTACAGAATGTATTGTATTGTATTACAACGTAGCTAGTTTCAGAGCAGTAACCTGTGATAGGTCTTGAGCTGTATCTAAGTTTAGTCACTCATTTATCTAAGCGAGAGCCTATATAAACCTAAATGAGTCAATCTTGGGCTACTTTGTGACAGTAAATGTGCTTAAACAAGTCAAGTTTGAGCTTCAATTATCATAAAACGAGTCCAACTTGAGCATAAATGATCCTAAAGGAGCAAAGCTTGGTTCAAGGCCGACAAGCTGAGCTTAAGCTTGAAGTATCTAGGTTCTGTGAGCTTTGGCCCAAGCATAATATTGGCGAGTTGAGGCTCGAGCCTGACGAGCTTGATCTCAGCTTGGGTTGGCTCGGATGAACTTGTGTATGCCTCTACTCTCGCTTTAAATCCCATAAAGGAAAATAAAATGGATTCTATTAGAATGTTGCCGAATTCCTTGTCGCTGTTTCCTTCAAAATATGAATACGTGTGAAATCTTGCTATGACATAACGTTTTAGTATCATTGCTTGAGTGGGTTTGAAAAGCTGAATCTGTATTAATGTACATAGAAATCTTAAATATTAATTTGAAACATGGGTTGTTGATCAAATGTTTGTCATTTACATCCCTAGTCACGAAGCATGCATGAGGAAATGTAGTAGACACTTTGTGGGTTGATTGTCTTCTTTTTCTTAAATGTTAATTTCTGAGCTAAGATAACCTAAGTTATTGTAATAAACCTCAATGCTGCAGGGGAAAGGATGTGAGTGCGGAGAACCTGCACCAGGGTTTCACCCACATCTTTGAGTCTACTTTCGAGAGCACTGAAGGAGTGGCAGAGTACGTTGCTCACCCAGCCCATGTTGAATTCGCAAATGTCTTCCTTTCCCACCTCGACAAAGTACTTGTTGTCGACTACAAGCCTACCACCGTGCATGTCTGATTGAGCGGGTTAGGGACCGACAACCCTTATTCCTTTGTATGTGACTGTCTAAAATCGAAGAACTTCAAAATTTAAATTAGTGTTGGCATGTTGGTTTCCTTGTTCATGTTTTATGGGAGTGTATGAACCTTAGTTTTGTATAGAGTATTGGATATGGACTTGTAATTTTTATCTTCAATCTTGTAATTTTTAGACCCTACCTTGGTAGGAGCTCTTTAGACATTGGGTTTTTTGTTGTTATTGTATCTTGTTTTGAATCATCCGAGTAGGATAAGAGTACTTTGATGTTGGTATAATGGCAAGACATTTCAAAGGAGAACAAAAGCATGGAAAAGTCTTAGAAAATAGTAGAATTCAACTTGTAGTCACGTAGACGTGTTTGATTCTTATACTTGAGATTAGATAACGTAAAGTGCATGTTGCTGCATATCTACGAGTTGAGTTGAATAAACCTATAAGAAGAAAGCCAAAGATGTCATGATTGATAGTTTCATGAACTTTACTCGAATTAAGACTAGGGCTCTGCATGAGTCAGGTTGAGCTCGTCTATCTTGATGCATCAATTGCTTGCTTGAAGTTTCCTGAAGCATGGAGACATTGAGGTCATGCTTTGCTTGGTGGACACCTAACTCAAAGATTGCCCTGACTCGAGCTTGTATTGTTTATGATCTTCCAAGTTTTAAGCTTTATTAGGCTTAAACTCAGCATCAACTTGCTTAGCTAAACAAATAGGCTTAAATGAGTGGAGCCTTTAAGCTAAATAAGTATGACTTGGTAAGTTAGTTTGACTCATTCACACCTCAAATTTGAGCAATGACATGGGTAAACATAGTACTTTAGCAATTTGAGTATGTAATGAACGCTTTATAAACGCTTTAGATTATAAAATATTATCTAGTTATTTTTTTAAGCTATATATTTTTTAGTTAATTGTACGCTCCAGTAACTTACATAAATCATTTTCATTTTCCCTCTAATTAATATGAGTATTATCTCGTGAGATGCACGAAGGTGTTTGTATTTTTTTAATTTTTATATTATCATATTGTAATTATATTAAGTCTTTCTTTTCTTGCTTTTTATTTTGTCAGTCGTATTTATTTTATAAGTTTTGTATTATACCATAAATACATAGAACTTAAATTATATGCATAAACATTATTACATAAAATAACAATTCTCATAGATGTTGAATTTCATGATTTACACATATTAAGATTAAGAACATACCTTGATAATAACAATCCTTGATTATCTGTTGAGTATACACTACGAAAAAAATTGGATTTCTAACCACTTTCTTTAATGTATGATGTACAATGGAGTATCTCACTTTTAAGTATCTTTTATATTCATGTGTTTATATATTGTGGTAGAGAGAGAAATTATACTATTATTTATAGAGGAGTGAAAAGTATCTTCCATTGAAACACCAATAGTTGTGTCCTTTCATTAGTAGACTCGTCTTTTTATTTATAAACATGTCTCTTCATTAATAGATATATCTCTTCACTAAAAGACATATCTTTTTACTAAGAAACATGTTAAAGGGACACGCCTCTTTATTAAAAGTCATGTTTTTTTTCATTAAGACATGCATTTTCCTTGGTAAAGCTTTAGAAATACACGATTTAGGATTTGAAAGCTATAAGGAGGGGGAGATTTCGCAATAATATAATAGAAAAATATTATCCAAATATGAAAGATACTTGCTATTCTAACAGTTCAAATTGGCCTCAATTTTTTTTTTTCCTTCAAAATAATCCTTTATATTTTATTTTATGGTCAAACTAACTCTTATTTGGTGATTAAAACTAGATAAAATTTAAAAGATGATGAACTAAAAGAAAGTATTTTGATAAAGATGAAAATCAATTTCAATATGTCCTTGTTATTATTTCCTAATGTTTATAAGTCTGTTATATTTTATCATTTATTTTGTCTAAAGTAGTCTGTACTATTAGTAGTGTCTTGCTAAAACTTATAAGAAATTAATTTGAAAAAGTTAATAAACATTAAAAATAAATTTAAACAACCCTAAAAGTAAATAAATAAATAAAAATTATAAATATTAATAACCCGTCACAGGTATGAATGAATTGGTAAATATTAAGGAAGAGTAGAGTAAATAGTTATGATCGAGAGAGAGAGAGAGAGAGAGAGAGAGAGGAGTAGATAGCTTTTCTAATTAGACGTTTCTTTCTTGTATTTTGGGGCTTTGAAGCTGGGCCCAACTGGTCACTCAACATGGGCCGCGGATCACAACACCTCTACCTGACTGTAATATGGTAAAGAATAAAAAACTCCCAAAAAAAAAAAGATAAATTCCCTTAAAAAAATTTAAATTCAAATTCAAATCCAAATCCTCCGCTCCCACCCCAACGGTCACATTTCCCCTTCAACGTTCAGCGTTGTGTGCCCCCTCACTCACACCGCCTTATATATACACGCCCACACTTCCCATTACCACCGCCTCCATTCCGCCATTTTCAACCACATCCCAACAATCCAAATCTCTCTCTCTCTTTCTCTCTCAAAGCTTGTTCTTTCTTTACATAAGTTCAAATCTTTGTGTTCAATTTCACGTTGAAACAAATCGGAAAAGAATGGATTTCTACAGTCTCAAGAGACGCGATCTTCAAGCCCTTTGCAAGTTGAACAACATTCCGGCCAATATGACGAACATCGCCATGGCTGATGCCCTCAAATCTCTTCAATTCGTAAGTTTTATTCTTATACCACTGTTTGATTGCCCTAATTTAATGCATATCAATCTTGAATATAACTTGTACGTATTCTGTTGTGCCTTGGTGAGTAAAGTAAAAAAGGAAGTGGAAATGACTAATCCCTTCTTACTCGAATCTCGATTTGATTAATTCATCATGATTCCACATGTAATTCTTTCGAATCGTTTTTATTTCTTCTTAAACTTTGGATTTTCATGTATCTATCTTAGATTATTTGATCTTTTCTGATTGATATCATCCATATGTGTCCACATTATGAACTGATTTGAGTGTAAAAATGAGACAATATAGGTGGAAGGACTTGAAGAATTTTCGAAACAACCAAAATGTGAGGATCCTGAATCGCCTGAAAAATCAGAGATTACAACTCCTGGCGTTCCCCGAACTTCCACTTGCAGAAGAACCCGCCGAGGAGAACAGGGAAGTGCGAACTTGAACACAAGAACTCGATATGGAACGAGGAGTAGGGCTGCGCAAGCCGCTTCTGTTAAGCCAAAGATTGCTTCTTGCTTCAAGAATAAAGATCTGCAGAAGGAGTTTGAAGATGGTCTCGAGAAATCTGAGGTTTCTGACGGCGTTTCTGAGTGTAGCAGCGTGCTCAGTAAGTGTTTGATCAATTGCTTCTTAGAATTCTGATTCACTTTGTAACATATAAAATCAACTATCCCAGTTGGCTTGAGGTCCACGAAATGATTTTATGCTTTAACATATTCCTTTGCACCAATGTTCAATGGTTTTGAAATGTGGGCATTATGTGGTTTAGCATTGCCCTTTCACAGGATTGACTAATGGTCTTTAAGCATGGATATTATATGTTTTAACATGCCCCTTCACACAAATAACCAATGGTCTTGAAATGTGGATTTTGTGTTATGTTAGTTGAAATGCTCAAGAGCCATGAATGATTCTTCACTTACTAATATTCAACATTGTTCTTTTGCATTCTGAAGATGAAATGCCCAAAATCAAGGGCAATGCTAATGGTGAAGATCATGTCCAAGAGAAACCTGATACTGATCGGGGCGACAGTAAAACGAAGGAGGATGATTGTATGAGTGAAATGCAAGAGAGTTGCGATGCGGGAGAAGTGGAGCAAACTGAGATTCAGGGGGCAAATGTGGAAGATTCAGATCATTCGGTTGCAAATGTCACAATGAAAGTGGAGAATGCTGTGGACTTCCATAGTCTCACAAGAAAGGAGCTCCAAGCCCTTTGCAAAAGGAACAAAATCCCTGCCAATATGACCAATGCTGCCATGACCGATGCTCTCAAATCTCTAGAAATTGTAAGTTTCCTTCAATACGCATTTTAATTGTTACTGCACATTTGTCACACGCTTTTCCCCTCAAATATTTTTCGTTAATTCGTTGTAGGTATTATTTATATATATGTATAGTGCACTGACATGTCTAGTCTTATTGACTTTTTACTTCAGTATTTTTAGCTTGGTCTTTTGTGTACTGCCAAAAGTTACTAATTTATTTTGGGGATCCCCTTTAATTATCTATAGTTTGATTAGAAATGTAACTTGTCACAGGTGGAAGGGCTTGAAGAAATTCTCAAACAATGCGAATCTGAAGCCACAGAATCTCCTGAGAAATCTATGATCAGTACACCTTGTGTCCCACGAACTCTCACAAGCCGGAAGACCACCAAAAAGGAGCCAAGGAGTACGAAATTGACAACAACGCGTCACCAAGGAACAAGGAGAAGGATCGCAGAAGAGATGGACCAGGGAAAGAAGGATGCGCCTGAACCACCACCAGCATCGAGTGGCAAATTTGAGAATAGCTTGGAGAACTGTGAGGTAGAGGGTGATGTCTCTGGTAACAAGGCTGCTATTGGTAAGCGTCGTCTATTGAGTTACGGGAAAAAACATATACTTGTTATAACATGTGTATTGGGTATGCATTTTGCATTTTTTGGGATTTTTGACATAGCTTTTGTAATGGTCAGGTTTTGAATCAGTATCAAGATCAGATGAACTTTCCACTGGTTTGGACTGTTCAGGAGTTAACCTTCCCCAAAATGTTGGGCTAGAATCAAGGAATGACGTAGAATTTCTTGATGACAAATCAGAAAATAGTCACAGCGCCGGTGACCTTGAGGTGGATTTGAATCAAACTGTGAGGGAGCCACATATTGAGGAGTTACATCATAACAGACAAGAAGCCGACGAAAAAACAGAAATGAATTTGGAAGAACATGAGGGCGGCGAAGAAGAACACAAGTTTTCAGAGAGCAAAACAAGTCAGTTTGCTGCGGATAACTCCCCTGCAAAGCAGCAGGCAGATCCTAACCTGGTTGATGAATCAAAAAAGCTGCAGGCAGATCCCAACGTGCTTGATGGATCAAATTTTAATGAAGGTGAGTTAGAGTTGCAAATGGGCATTATAAACAAATACTCGAATTCTTTGCTAAGTACATCGAATACTTGAATGGTACAAACAAGGCCGGCCAATGCCCCAAGCAATGGAAGCAATTGCTTGGGGCCCGGATTTCTTAAAGGGTCTCTTTTTTGAAAATTAGTTGTATTATTAGTTTGGTTCTACCTTATATGACCATTCATAATTTGAGAAATAACAACCTATGTCTAGTATATTATAAATGCTTGTACATATACTATAAATGACTCACATATTAGCTCATATTATAGTAGAAAAGGATTATTCAGATGCGCCTATGATTACCAAAAAAGTTCCCAGAGAGCAAACTTGCTTTGGGCACCTAAAGTCTCAGGCCCGGCCAAGATAAAATGTGAGTTGCCCTCATTGTTATTCTACTATATTGATCAATAAGAGATTGATCATATTAACCTGTAGGTGATGCGATGAAAGAAAATGATGGGTTTGATGAATTGGATGACATCTATCCTTTGGGTGATGCACCAGTTGATGATTTCGAGGACAGAAATCGCAAGGACCATGGTTGGTTTATAATCGATTTTCTTCTTCAGTGGCTCCTCCCAGTCCTTTCCCCCTTAATTTTAGTGCGTTCTCATCATTGTATGGTTTTCACTGCAGGCGCTGGAGATGTTTCAGTGACATTGTACGACTTCAACGCTGTGAACATGAACCAAATGGAAGTAAACGCGATGGATGCGAATATTTTCGAATCTATGAGTGCTCCGGAAACAGATTTCGTTAACAATGTGAGTTTTTTGACAGTACAAGATAACATGAAAAACCCCACTTGCGTTTGATTCTTCTATGTAACTAGTAGTCCAATAGAGGTTCCGAGTGCTCTAAAGAATCAAGCTAAGTTCATTCAATTTGCTAATTGTCAATGAATGTATAAAAACGCAGTTTTCTTTCCCTTAACATAAGTAATTAGCTTATGTTTATTCAGGAAATTATATTCAACAGATTAAAATTTTTAATTGCATGCGACAGGATGATCTTGGGATGCACCAAGCGAAGTCTGTCATTATTGCATCAGCCAATTTTCCACCAAGAAGGCATCAGAAAACTAATGAAGAAGAAGGGGAAGCGGCCATTAATCCTCCATCAACAGAAGAAACTGACCATCAGAAAACTACTGATGAAGAAGGGGAAGTGACCCTTAATCCTCCATCGGCAGAAGAAACTTTCGGTCAGAAAGAGAATGAAGAAGGGGAAACAACCGTTAATTCTCCATTGGCAGAAGAGATTGACCATTGGAAAAATAATGAAGAAGAAGCAGCAGCGACTTTTGATCTCCCATCATCAGAGGAAGAAACTAATCAAGGACAGAAGTGCGTGCAAGGAACCCTTAATCCTCCATCGGCAGAAGAAACTTTCCGTCAGAAAGATAATGAAGAAGGGGAAAGAACCGTTAATCCTCCATTGGCAGAAGAGATTGACCATTGGAAAAATAATGAAGAAGAAGCAGAAGTGACTTTTGATCTCCCATCATCAGAGGAAGAAACTAATCAAGGACAGAAGTGGGTGCAAGGAACTCCAACATCGGCGAATACTAAAAGCAAGTCAATGATGGCAGGATCCTCAATCAGAAAGTCGGAGATTCCTGCTAAGATCATTGATGATGGGGGGCCGCAAAATGTGCATAAATCATGTGGCTCTACTACGATCTTGGTGAAGAGACTAGCGCAATTGAGTTTGGATGATAGTGAAAGACTTGAGGAGAGTCTGAAGAAGTCTGAAGTACCCATTGAACCTGCTCTAAACGGGTCGTTTGGTAAGTGCAGTTATGTTTATAAATTCATGGAATTCATTATGCTTATGCTAAAATTTCTTATGATAGTCTCTTCTCTTGCGAATTTTCTGGTTTGTGTCACGTTATCTAATTCAATCCAACCTCAACTTGTTGGTAGAAAACATTTCCTTCTTTTTTTTTGGGGGTTGGGGGGGGGGGGGGGGGGGGGGGGGGGGGGGGGGGGGGGGGGATTCGTGGTTCGTTGTAATATCACGTTATCTGATTCAATCCAACCTTAACTTATCCAAGCGTTTAGCTAATTGGAAATGTTTTTCATTGAACAAAAGCGGACGTAAGCCACGATATTTCTTTGTAAGAGTTGAATGTTCTTATTCCCTCAAAAATAGGTATTTCATGGGTTAACATTTAAGCTATAATCCAGCACATCAGACAATTATTTTGGGTTCAACATTTATGTTCATACTGATCATTATTTCTCATATTGGTTCACCTTTCGTGAGTTTTACTGCTGCATCTGCATTAATGATTCTATGGGTTTCTTCGAATCTTGTTCATATTATTCTGAGGATGGAAATGGTTTCCTTGCAGAGTCTGATAACGTTCTGATTAAGCAAGATAGGGAACCGCTATTCGCCCTTGAACTGAATGATCTTCCTAAGGACCAAGTGCCAGATGTGAGTGAGAGCGCTGCCTTATTGCATTCTGTCAGTCTCCTAGTTGACAATGAAGTGATTCCTGAAGATTCCATCTCGGGCGAAGTTGAAGTTGAGAATGCAGCTCTTCGTACTGTGGAGGAAGTTGTGGCTGAAGAACTTGACTTGGTTCGTGGATGCTGTAACTTACAAATGACCCCTGTTAGTTGCAAATATCAGCAATCAATAGATGTGGAATCCAAGGTTAAGTCGAAACCAAGAAATTCTTCGATGAAGAAGGTGACTTCTGCCAAAAGGATGATGAATGACAACAAGGAAAACCTTGAGGAAAATGCCATAAAGGCGGCAGATGCTGGTGGAGGGAGCAGCAATGTTGTAGCTGGGAGTGGAATGAAGAAGCTGAGCAATAGGGAGCTCGTTAAGAGGATCAAAGAAGCTGCTCAGGTTAATCTTTTCGGGCCTATTTGATATCATTTCAGTTTGTAGTTTGGCTTTTTAGAAGCTAAAGACCATTATGGCATTTTCTAATTTTTGGTTTCGTATATATAGTTTTGTTTCTAATTTGATTTGATTAGAAATTAAAAATACAAAACCAAAAAGCCAAAAAAAAAAAAAAAAAAATTTTAATTTCTCAAAAATTAAAAATTACAAACAAAAAACAATATCAGACCCCTTGCACTTTCTAAATGGTACTCGACAACTCTTTTTAACGATGCCACAGGCTGCCTCCAAAGACCCAAAGCCAAAAATTCATTGCAAAGTTGCAAACTCTGCATGATTTAGCAATTCTATTACATTAGTAACTTCATCAGTACAATTACTTAATTTGTCTTTTTAGCATTATTCCACAATTTTTCATCATGTGGTTATTGTACCAAAAAGAGTTACTGAAATTGGGTTATATGAAGCATTAACTCTTTGTGTGTTTGTGTGTGTGTGTGGGTTAATGCAGAAGCTAGCGGAGAAGAAGGAGAAGAAGAAACAAGTGTTGCAGTCACGTCCCGAAAACTGTTTAATCACACAGAACCCATGAAGTATGCATAGTTGGAGATCCCTGGGCTCTTTGGATTGGATGTAACGAGTCCCTTTGCTGATGGGAAACTCTTATTTTTCAGAATAATATGAACACACAGTTACTGTATTCTGTAACTACTTTATTAGCATCTTTCATCTCAAATACCGCACATTAATTCTTGCACTATACTGGTATGTATTTGAATTAAGTATACAGAAGCAACTTGGGTTCTACGATGACGTGGAAGCAAGATTTCTATGAGCAAATGACATTTTCAAAGAGTAGCAACACCATATGATTTGATATTGAGAAGCTTCAACCCTTTATGTTTGGGTTTTTACCTCATTAAATTATACCTATTTCTTAAACTGATACCTTAAGTATCTTAACTTTCACCTATTTCTGCAAAATGATAATTGTTTTGATACGAAGATATACACACAATTTTCCAAGCCCCTGGCTACTTATATATGAATGATAGATCTAACTAGTTAATTCAACATTATATTGATACATAGTACTATTGTACAAAAAATTTAAAAAAAATGTTAAAAGAGGAATATACATTGTATACAGAGATCAAATCTTTTAGAAAATAAAGGCAGGCCATATTCTAAGAGATGCATCATATTACCAGCAAATGCAGAAAAATTTAAGGGCCTGTTTGGTATTACACTTTTTTATTTTTTTTGAAATCAAGGCTTCATTTTTCTTCGTCTATAGTATTTAAAAACAAAAAAACCACAAACAAAAATAGATATTAAACACACACTAAGTGAACAAAATTGAAGTTGGAACGCCAACATGCATTATGTTCTGATATACCACCAAAGAAACTAAAATTTCTGCACAAACTTTCCATGACAGGTCTACATACATGAACACCCCTCCCTAACTGAATTCTAAGAGGAAATTGTATAATACTATGTCCCTGGGTTCCAGCCTGAATTACTCTATACACCTTCTAACCATCCAGTCATCTATGCAAAAACATACATGAACACACCTCCCTCAAAAGATTAATGCCAACTTGTCTACATACATGAACACACCTCCCTCAAAAGATGCATCCAGGCAAATCTCCATAAGTCGAAGGAAACTGACCACTCTCATATGAATCAGGGCCTACCCTCAGAGGTGATTAGAAAACCCGAAATGAAGTTTAATCAATTTATGGGTCCAACATTTCATCTTGGAAACTGACCACTCTCATATGAATCAGGGCCTACCCTTAGAGGTGATTAGAAAACCCAAAATGAAGTTTATCAATTTTTGAGTCCAATATTTCATCTTGGAAACTGACCACTCTCATATGAATCAGGGCCTACCCTCAGAGGTGATTAGAAAACCCAAAATGAAGTTTAATCAACTTATGAGTCCAACATTTCATCTTGGATTTCATTTAGAGCGATTAGCCCTGGGATGCTGAGCATTCTTTGCCTTTCCTTCTCTCTCTGAGCTGCAGCCTCCTCTGCATAAAGGTCTTTGTTGTCCTGCAATTTACAGCAACCATCTGATTGCAGTCTCAATTATAGGTGTAAACGAGCTAAATACGTTGCAAGAAGGCTTTGCTTGGTTTGAGCTCAAGCAGGACTGTTGAACCTAGTGAAACTTGAGCTTGCACACTTGCATGCCTAATAATACAAATTATTAACTTAAATATGACCAATAGAGCCCAGTTTGAGCTGAGCTCAAGCCTGAACGAACCCAATTGTGTCTATGACAAGCTGAAGCATGGAGTTTCCAAGCTCAGCGATCCACAAACGAAGCTAAATGCAGCCAAGCCAATCCTCGAGCCAAATGAGCTCAGGCTTGACTTACTCATATACACCTCTAGCCTCAAGCTAATGTTTTTATCCAAAAATTGGAAAGTATCAAAATGTCAAATGAGAAGGTAGGAATCTTTTCGGTCAAATGAAAATGGTTCAAATAACTTGCTGTTTCGTTATGGTAAACTCCAAAGAAGCTTCAGCAAGGGGATAACCCATCAAAAACAATGAAAAATTGACCAACTGCAGCAACTGTAGCATTACCTGTATTGAAAACTCCTTTGATTGCACCAAGAAGTCCCGTATGTGATTCTTGAATGTTGGTAGATCGTTTGTTGACTCAAACAGTCCATTAACATATTGGGTGACCTGAGAGATAGCTAATTAATTGATGCTCCAACATCAGGAGGAATTGCTATTCAGGTATGTACCGGTATTTTACCCACCTCAGCAGTTGTCATGTTGGGAAACGATGAGCTTAGCAGCTTTATCGTGTAGTTGCGAACATACATGTCATTATTTGGGTATGGATAAGGTACTGTTGATGGATCCCACAACGGCTCTGCTATCACGCCAGCTTCTACCTGAACATCATATTAAGGGTCACAAAATCGTCTCTGCTTTCAGTGGAAGCAGCCTATCCCAAGAGTTTCAGGTCCCGAATCAAATATTTAAAGTGGAACCCTTCATATATATATTAATGTTTTATTATATATAGAAACTTAAATATATGCCAGACTAAGGATTTTATAGGAAGGCCCCCTAAAATTTAATTTTATAGGAAGGCCCCCTAAAATTTAAGGGTTCGAAGCAGCCGCTTAACCTGCTTGGGGTTTTTGACCGGCTTCAAGATAGAATTTCCATTTTCCAATTAACAAGATTAGATCTTAAAGCTCCATTTGGTTTAATAGAAATTTTCTTCACCAAAATATTTCCAATTAAAAATAATTTTCCTTAAAAGTTTGTCTTTCTAACTAAATAAAATCGTTTCATTCCATATAATCATATGAGATTTATGCTTGGCCAAGTTGAGGTTGTAGTGGAACATATGACAACAACAACAAACCCAGTGCCCCAAGAGCTCCCGCTTGAGCAAGGTCTAGGGGGTGCCCTAAAACATATGAGATTGACAAAAAAATGATTTCCTATTTCACCAAGGCGAGGTTAATGTCTCTAGAATGGAGGAAAACGGTTTCCGTATTTACGGTTGTATATATGAAATTATGCAAAGAAACAACAAAACTGAGGGCAAAAATTGTTTTCCATCAAAACAAATAGAGCCCAAATTTGTATTTGAAAACCAGCTCAGATAGTCCATATTGTTAGCTAGTAAATTTCCAATGCTTTTCCTGAGGCACATTTCACTGGGGGATAGCTTCCACTCATTCAGGTATCCTATATTAAGGCACACAACACATAGAATCACAAACCATTAGATTATTTAATCCAACCGCTCAAAAGACGATGTCAGCTATAACTATTAGCTTATATGTGAAGCCTAGTTTCAATGAGCCTTGTCTATTAAGTACAAGATTAGGCGAATCCAATTTATTCCTAAGCCGCACTAGGGTTTAGTGCATGACTATATATACATATTATGACTATGATTTTTGTGCACCACAGAAAATTACCTCCTCGAGTGAAATTGTTGTACTCACCTCCATCAGTCTTTGTCAAACCATATAAATTCTAGTGTTTTATTTTTCACCCCAATCCCATATGTGCTGGCTATTTTAATTTGGAGTTCCAGTGTGTGTCGATGGTCCTCCCAGTGCGCACCCCCCCCCCCCCCTCTCTTTTCTTCTCAAAATTCCAGAAAGCCACAAAATTTCACTGCATCCGAACAGAAACGACAGAAGTAGCACAGAGGAAAACAAGAAGCTCAGTGCTTCCGAACAAGAAAGCTTTACATACCAGGCAAAACAAATGCTGCAATACCAAGACATGCAGTTTAAATCCCGGTTTATGAAAGGTATCAGTCAGTACAGCAAAAATTTCTTGTTCAATTGTTAAGAAGTAATTCTGATAGAACTGATTACAGAACCTAGAAGCCTGTCATACGGGGAAAAAAAAAAAAAAAAACGAAATATGGTGAGGCAGAGACATAGTGCACGTTATGGCATGAGATCAGGAGGTATGAAATCATACCTGAAAGTTCTTTAGCAACTCTAATAAAAGGTTCAGACCAGTTTCAGCAATATTCCTTTCTGTGTGACGGAAAGCCCAAATAATGGAGTCCATAACAAGCTTCAATTGCTAGTTGTCAAGAAAGCATTGTCGTAAGCAGACACGGTTAATAGTATCCCGAATTATCCAGCTACAGTGAAATTAAAGAAATATGTAGCCTAAATGTAATCCCGTTGACATGAAACAAAGACAGATGTTGCAATAGATTGCAAGAGTTAAAAGAAAAGCAACAAAAGTTCATGAAATCGGAGTCAGTGTCAGGCCATACTTGAGGTGATAGTTGAATCAGAGCAGGAAAACAACGGGTTGCAATGGCCCGAAGTAATGAAAAGAACTTCAAACGATGCTCAGGAAAATCTTCAAAGTTCTTTGTAATCATCTGAAGCACAACGCACACAGAAATTAGGTGGCTTTAGATGCAGGTGTCAATAGAGAAAAGGTCAAGGACGTGTAGCACTTTTGAACCCGCGATTGCCATTCTCAAAATTATCGAGTTATAGGCTACTATCCCTCCTTTTTGTACTTCTTCAACATAACAGGTTTCTCAGATTCTTTAAACCAAGCACTATAATACTTGAAAGAAGAGAGACAGACACCTCCAATGTGCATTGAAATACAGCTTCAAAGATGTGAGGTACATCCTCCATCATTGCGGCCTTGTACCTATAATCAAGGATTTGAAAGACAGTTGGGAAACAAATAGATAAAAATTACAAAGAAAACACTCATAAACACAAATGCAAGAAAAATGATGTTTTGGCGAAACCCAAGCACCTCCAACCCCATTCCCACCCTATATTTCAAAAAAAAGGAAGAGAAGAACATAGGATATGGAAATGAAAGCAATAGGTATCTCCACATTAAGTGAACCATCTAGTTTCGTTAAGTTCATTTTGGCGTAACACACAATGATGATATTTGAGAATTGCAAACAAGCTTCTCACTGATGACTTTGTCCACTCTATAACACAAGCAATACTCAGCTAGAAGGTGCTTTATGAAAAAATATATGTCAACAGCTCAATAGAAAAAAAAAAATTAAAAAAAAATAAATGCATCCCTTTCCTTTTTTTAGGAGAAGACAAAAGGGAGTTCCACAAGGAAGTTATGCAATCGAAAGTTGTGGTTTCACATATTTGTGATCTTTACTATTTCCAGATAGTTTGCCAGTTAATTCATCGAAATTGTATAAGGATTACCTAGTTTCTTTTACCATGTGTGCCATTTTTTCAAGCAAACCATAAACAGAACCCAAGTAATGATTTAGAGGGAAGAGGAATACTAAAATCAGATTAGTGCGCACTGTGGCCATGTCATGGATGAAATAATTATCTTTTAACCCAAGGGCACAGCACTAAGCCAAAGTGATTATGCTCAAGGACGCACAACAGCTGTAAATTCACATGACATTGGCACTAAGAACAGGGAAATTACTTGTTTATTATGGTTGCATAAAGTGAAAGCACTTCCGACTCCCTAGCATCAGGGATGTTCCTTGCATAGTCACCAAGGATAGGATCCATCATTGGAGGCACAAATTGAGTTCCTATATGAGGTTGATCTTCAGCTTTGTCTAAAAATGTCTCAATAAGCTTAAGCGTCTCCCGTTTGACTGATCTGTTTCAAGGGAATAACCAATGAGCACAAAACTGAGTGCAAGCAAAACTAGCAACGGCATTCTCAAGCTACCATCTCAAATAGAGAAAAGGAAATACAACATCTCAATAAATGGTCTTACCGCAGAAGTTTTACCAAGGATGTTTTAGAGGCATAGGGGCCCCCTCCAGCAATACTATTTGATATAAGCTCACTATACATTCTGTGACACAAGGTAATACGAGCAAAAGATATATTTCTCAATATTACAGAAGCAAAAGTTCAGATAACAAGTGGGAGAAAGTTCAATATAAATGCTGTGTTAGAATTTCGTATACTATGAGATACCTGTACACGTTGAGCATGTCCAAAAAGATCAAGGATATTTGTGGGAGGAAATATGTCCCAAGTGAAGTTGCGACACTTGTATTTATCTGTCAAGGAACATAAACAAAGTTGGAAATACAGACTTCAAGAAACAGATGATGCAGGGAGCAGTACATTCAAAGAGATCCAATCTAGGCATGAGATGCTAAAGCACATACATATGGGCAGTTTGGGGGCTAGGGTAGAACCTGAGGGAGGAGAGAGAGAAAGGAAGGGGGGAGGGGGGGAGCAAGAGATCATGTTAACCACTCATAGGAAAGAAGGAACCCGAAGAAGAAATACACACAAAATGAAACAAGAAACAACCACAACAATTTAGGGTTGCTGAAATATCCTATGTTCCTTAATTTTTGGTTAGTCCATGCAACCTGCCGTGATCATCTTCATCTCTATTTCCTTCAAACACACACATTGTAGCGCAGTGTAAAAGATAAAGTTTTGTCATACCTTCAGTGTATTAAGCACTGCCCTGATGATATCCTGCTCCTTGAGGATCTCCACATATAGGCGTGCCTGTCCAATGATCTCCGCCCATTTCTGCAAGGCCAGAAAGCAACTATAAGGAATTAATGGCCCAACACCACCATTTGCACATTCAGGGAACCAAAGGAAGAGCTGTTGGAATTGGTATAATAGTTAAGCTATCGACTACCCAAGCGAGAGGATTTTGGGCTCAAAGCTCATCCTCACCCATCTCAGCAAAGTTAGTGTCCTTTTTAGGGAAGTTGTATCCTCCTTAACAATGTTAAAAAAGAAAAAATAAATAAATAAGAAAGAAAAGAAGGGACCCAAAGGAAAGATCACCCACCTGATTAGGCAGCTCCATCAACCTCCGTAGATACTCATCCCTCCTATGAGGATCCAATTCTGCTTGAATCATATGACCAACCTGAAAAGAACACATCTGGCAATTAAGAAAATGGCAAATCATTACAAATACAAGTGAACATAATAGGTGAGTCAGACATACAGCTTCATAGAATGTATCGATTTGGTGAAGGTCCAAGTCCGCTATAATTGTTTGAAGGCCCGTCAGGAGTTCTGATACAAATGGCTCACTTTCTCCAACCTACAAGAAAAAAGAGCAAAAAATTTTGACTTTGGCTTGCTTACCAAGATCAAAAATAATATAGCAATCAGTGACCAGGGAAAGTTTTCCAACGAAGCATACATACAGGAAAATATATGATTCCTAACCGGCTCTTCATACATAACCAGACAAAATGCAAACAAAACGGAGTACCAGAGTCATCGTTGGAAGTATCAGTTAACAAACATCCACAAAAGAAAAGGATAGGCAAACAGTGGCATTAATATTTTAATCATTAACCATAAAAATAAATGAATCTCTCCTACAAAATTAGTATACAGGATGAGATTTAAGCACATGGCCTCTGTGAACGAAGGTGGGCTAGGAAAAAAATATATATATATCCTTAGCAAAGAGGCCTTATTCAGTGTAACAATACATTGAAGCATATATTATTTATATATTAATTTAATTATCCCGCTTATAGTTTGTTTTGCTGAATATACATATTTTCCGAATCACCAAATTTCCCTTGTAGGTTAGAGAAGATCCAGAAAGAAAGCACGCAAAACAAAATAAAATTATCCCCACTTATGTATGAGAATCAATGGTACTTTTGAAAGCAGTACCTGTACTACAACAAACCTACGCTTGCACTTCTGAACAATCTTTAAGAATGTGTCACATGCCATGTCCTGAAAAAAAGGAAATTGCAAACATAAATTTTACCCTTGTCAACACAAAAATGCTTAGAGGTTAAGATAAAGAACACAAACTATCTAAACTCTTATTTAAAAAAATCTGAAACATCAACCCACGTATTCATGGAACAATGATCAAACAGTAAGGAAAGAGCTTCAAATGCCCCCAATTACCACTTCACTATTTAGGTGCACACTTTCTTTCCCTCATGTAATCCAAACTCGGAAGAAAGATCCAAGTGACCCACTTTATTGATGATAAATATGGCTCAGTGAAAAGAAGTTGAAAGTTTAGGGCTGTAAATCATAAGTTGAATGAGGACCATAAAAGATGAATCCAACACAAGACCATACTCAAAAGCAGATAACGGAAACCATATCCGAAAACAATTCACTCAAACATGCTGAGCAATGATTAAAAAAAAAAAAAAAAAAATTGAGAAACAGCAGCATAAACAATTTAAAATGTAGTTAAAGCATAGTATTATCAGAGAAAAAGTAACCTGCACTCCAGGATGTGTTTCATGCATAAATTCAAACAACTTATTGACCACTGTTTTGAGAAACTTCCAGTGACCTCTCAAAAATCTGGGATACTGCCCAACCACATACCTGCAGAATAAACCAAGAGATCAAAGCATAGGATGAATAAAAGCTGAAACTACAGCAAGCAAAAGACATCCATTTCCAGCTCCTCCGTCTATGTACCTCCATCTATCAGTTACTTGACATTTTTCTGTCCATAAAACACATGTATATTTGCGGGAAAACAGAAATTCTTGACAATAGGTGATCCACAAGAAAACAAAAGAAGCATGGTAAAGCTGAGCCTTAAGTGAGATAAGCAATTCAAGAAACGCACACTTACATGATGTTGCTTGCAATAACAGCCTTGTTATCTTTCCCTTTGTTGATTTCAGATAGATTTAGCAGGTCACGAATGACCATCACCAGAAACCTCTTCTCCTGCAAATCACGTGCCATACAAGGTTAAAGATCTCATACATTTTCAAATTCTAGAGCACACATGTGCAATCCTCCAAAGAAGTATATCTGCAACTAAAAACCGGACCCCACAACGGTCGTCAAATAAATACATAAAAAATAAAACATGAAAGGACAGAAAGAGAAACCAAAAGAGGTGAAAAGAAGAAAACAAGAAACAATGAGGAACGGGTGGGAAAGCAAATATCTTCAATAGCAAGAATTCTTAAATAGAAAAGCACATCTGTAGTCATAGAATCATCCAACTCCCCCACTAAAAGGATTTGAAAACCAACCAAACAAAACCAATCAAATGCTTTCTTCTACTAAGCAGGGCCAATTACATGGAAACAATGCAAGGATAGTATCGACCATTGTGTGTAACATTGATGCTGAGAAGAGCTGATAAGATGTTACATTGTCAGCTACCTTCCAAATACGTTGATTTAGAAATTTTTCAAGACAATCAGGTTTTATAAGTTTCAATCACAACATAGAAGCCCCACTGAGGCTGCAATATCTGACAATCTACTTCATTCCTAGTAGATAATAATCTGACAATCTCTAATAAAGCTGTAAAGGCAGCAAACAAAAATTGTTCAACCAAACAAAAGGAACTACGGTGCTTTCAGAAAAGAGAGGCAAGATCAGGAAAGAAATGCAGCAGAAGCAACTACAATAAGAAAAGGATCATTTTTACGGTAAGCAGAAATCCCTGTACAATCAGTCATGAAACCGGGAAGAAAAAACAGAATGCTTTCAGTTAATAATTTACCTGCTCCTCCATCATCGACCCGGATATTGATCCTATTGCCCAACACAAAGTATTCAAGTTGTTCCACGACCAATCTTCACCATTCAACTGCTTGCTCAATTTTTTCAGCATCTGAGACAGAGACAGATGTAACCAAAACGATTCTTCTCCAACAACACATGGGAGACTCCATTGGCAGCCATGAAAGGAAAGGAGTAACGCAGAGTGCAACAATGCCAAAATTTACAAGAACACACTGTAAAATGACATTTCATACATATAAGTATTCAACGTTTGTAGAAAACACTGTAAATCTTATCAGCATTTGGCAGTAGGATCATGATGACAGTAACAATTCATCTAATGATGACAGTCAAAAAATAACCCAGCTAGTGACACTCATACAATTGGCTCCAAAAGAGAGTCGCTGTAAGATGGCTCGCACAGAAGCAAGATATTACAACAGCGGCTTAGCCAACACCATGGAACACGTGAGACTTTCTGCTAAACCAACACAGTAGCATGGGATCCAAGGTTGTGTATGATCCAAAAATTTGTAATGCATTAAATGCGAAGTAATACTCCTGACAGTAAACTTTTAGATCTGAAGTGAACCAGGCAGTGTATCATCTAGAACGTAAAACCTGAGGTTTCCAGAAAGGAGTGCGCATTCATCAGACACAAAATTGGAGACATACTTAAAAGGGCCAACTGAAAGAGATGTAAAGGTTATCATTTAAAAAAAAAAAAAAAAAAAAACCCTTTTCTGCAAGTACCTGCTTCTCAGTGTCATCATGATCAAGATGTGTTAGGTATATCAGTGTTTCCCTCATAATCTGCAATATAGGACTTCAATGAGCACAATGGCATCGCATAATAAAGCCATCAACATAGTCTTCGAGTGAAACATATATTTTACATGTTTTAATTTATTTTTCAGGGCTTATAGAGTGTAATAATTCAGGGAGACAGATTGTGTGGCCAAATAATGAATATATATAGTACAATTTTCCGTAATTCCATCATTAGGTGAGCATTTGAGTACCAGAGGCCCAGGACGTGTATCTTTGCAGGTGAAACATATGGTTTTTGTTTCACTCTCGTAGTGCAAGTGCGTATGTGACAAGTCTCACCACTCAATATATAGTAAACAACAACTAATTACCTTATACTGAACAAGAACATCATTATCCTTCATAGTTTCACGGACAATATTCCCATTTTCATCTTCCACGATAAGAACTTCTTCAGGCTTAGCCATGCGGCAGATCATTAGCAAGCGCAACTTTGACATAGGACCGGCATAAAGTTGTTGGCGTTGTAGCAGTGGAGAGCTCTGGCCATTAACCGTACCTGGAAGAAATGGCATCTGCTCATTCAATCCAAAGGGAAAAAGTTATGAGCGTATCACTTCCAGATTCAGGTCAGGATGTCAATGGAACAAAGTACATTATAGAAAGTGGAAGGCTGCCATATCATCAATGGCATGATAATGCCTTGCAAACAAGAAGAACAAACATAAAAAAAAAATGTTTGAAAGATAACCAGAAGTCCTAGCAGCAGGGGAACAACAAGAACATAACTACTTTTTAGTGCCCATGAATCAAGGACTGTCGACATACGAGACTATGCATCATTAAAAGAAGTACAAAGTGAGACAAACAACATAAGTCCAGGTGAATGAATGAAACCATTCTTTCAGAAGGCAATGAGACAAGTCAGTAGTACACTATACACGTGATAAACAAGTAACAATAGATACCTGCAAACCCATTATATTTGCTTCATCAGCAGGATAATCCACCTTATGATGGGATGCAAACAGCTCCAAAGTTAAAGAGTTCCAATAGTCTAAGCAAACCTGTTAAACCCGCAAGAGAAGGAAATTTACTTAAGACCATGAAATAATCTGGAAACACAACCCAATATGAAAAACCTAAAAATTAATCCTACCTTCAACACTTCTGTATCATCTACAAATGAGATGTTAATGAGATACTCAAGACCCAATAAGAGGGTAGATATGCTTTCTTGGGAGGATTCTAACATTCGAATATGTGCCTGCAAAGACAAATGAAATCAGCCTGACAATGACCATCATTATAGGATCGTTGAACTCCATAAGGCAAGGAAACAGATAGTCAAAACAATCAACACCCCGCTTCTCAAGAATCACTAGGGAAAGGGGGGATGGGCAAAGAAGGAAGAAGAGAGGTGCCACCTTTAATGCATGAACAGAAAGAATTTCTCAAGCCACTTCTCACACGCCTTAGAAGGATACTTACCTTGAAAAATGAAGTAAAGAAAAGAGCTAGATTCTGGATAAAAGCCTGGAACAAGGTACACGAACATAGTTATAATAATCCAGTAAACAGATAAATTTAATCTGTAAGTAGTTGGCACCTGCTCATCAGCTGATCCGTGAGCATACACGTCAGGTATATTTGTGGTAGGAGGAAGGATGGTCTACACACCACAAATCACAAGATGAATTACCAACGGAAGAAAATAAAGAAAGACTCTAGATGGAAGGATGCACCAAGAAACAAGAGAAAGAAGAGGTAGAGGAATTGGCTAATGGAATCAAAGAGATGAATCTTAACTTACCTGTAACTGCACCATGAAAACATTATACATCTTTGCATACTGCACATCATAGAAATCCCCAAAGTTCAGGGCTGCAACCTATGAACAGCGGAAAGTTAAACTCTCACTCAAAAGCAAGTCACATCATAATACTCACTATTTTGATGATACCTCAGTTAGGCATTGGAGGGACAGATTACGATATGCTGGCACAGGAAAGAACTTCAACAGAATTTCCAGCTACAAGATAATAGGAAGACCAGGGTAAATCGTAATCCGGAAAATACATCAAGAGAAAGTCCAAAAACATAACAATTAAAAATATATGGGATACATGAAATTAACAGACCAGTGGCGATTCAAAAATATAGCCCAAGGGAATCCATGAGAAAAATGCATGAAGAGTTGCCAATGTTGCTCGTATCAGCTCACTTCTTTGAGAAGCGGATAGTACACACAGACACAACTCATGAATGAGTTGAAATTCACTGCAGAAACACATAAATCAGTAGTAAGAAAGATTGGCGTAATGATAATTGCAGGGTGGAGTTAATATGTATTTCTCTGTCATAGGACAAGGTGCAATCATTGGTAAGAACATTGCCTTGGTACAAAAACAACATGCTTTCAGTAAAATGGAGCTGTTGGGAAAAACCTTTGTTTGGTTACACTGAAAACAACATGCTTTCAGTCAAATGGAGCTGTTGGGAAAACCATTGTTTGGTTACACTGAAAACGACATGCTTTCAGCAAAATGGAGCTGTTGGGAAAACCTTTGTTTGATTACTGAAAGTAATTTCTCTTTTTTACAATGGGAATACTTTCAGAAACCATGCTTATATAACAGACTAAATGTAGAACATGCAACCAAAACATGAAAAACATTATAAAGACATGAACATTCAACAAAATACAAAATATGAAACCTAGGCAAATAATCCCATTGTGGGTCAAGGGCCAACATAAAGGGAAATATCACCCACAAAAGAACAAGGGATTATGCTACCTATATGATATTTATGTTAGGGCGACTAACACAGTGAACTATGACAATGCGATATGGAAACATACAAAAGCAAGATAAACCTACAAGGAGCAAGCAATGTATCTCCAACTCTATAGGGAATTTCTAAAGGACATTTTATGAAGGTGGGTGTCCACATTTATTAACCCTTGAAGATGATTCAACCTAGAGGGTACAACCAAAACATGACAGCTACGGTAAGATTAAACAAATATGGCATGACAATAAATGGTGACAGAGAACGAATAGTCGACCATGGCTCAACCTCAATGCATAGCACATGAAAACGCAATAGCAACAATCTTTTGATTCCAAATACGACAAATCAAAAAGGATAGACAACACTTTCGAAGAAAGCATTTCAGATAAACATATGGCATCAATGAGATTACCTATTAAGTGACTCCTTAAGATCCTTGATTTTTTGTTGAGTCATTTCACCCCTTGAAAAGTCAAAAACTTCTTCACTTAAGAGCTGATGAGCAACAGAAACAAACGTTAACCAGGTAAAGCATGAAGCCTGTACTCAAAAAAGGAAAAGGAAAAAAAAAAAAAAAATCAAAACCAAAGGCATACCTTTAATATTGCCATGCAGTTTTCACAAATTGTTTCACTGGTTTTGGCTGCATTCACAAGATCAGGAATGAAGCTCTGCCACTTTGCAGGCCAGTCATGTTTGAGAATCTGCAGAATATCAAAAAGATCCTGTTTAACACCTGACCTAGAAAAAAAGAAGAGTAAACTACTGTATTTGGGGAAGAGGCAATCACAGAAGAAGGGATCACCCCTTTCCAGAGATCAATTTTCTGGAGCAATTTCAAAAAAACAAGAATATTATTTAAGCAAACCATGTGAATATCACTCGGACATATTAGTCCACTAAGGACACTAGAACATCTGCAAAGCATTCAACATGGCAAGGGTAAGGGATAGAGAATATGAAGGCAAAACTGTCCTCAGCATGATCAAGGAAGGAAAATTTTGGTCCCCAGTTGCTAAAACCTCAATTTCAATGCCAAGAGTAAAATGATACAATCCCCTTAACCAAGTGCGAGGTAAAGCAGGCTTCATAGGCTCCGGATACAACTCATTAACAGTCTGGATTGAAAAGAAATAATATGAAGAAGTCATTATCTTATTCCCAAAAGGCAGTAAGTGTCCTTTGACATTACAGCAATATTACAATGAAAGCATGTACATTAGCTACTGAATTTAGTAAAAGAAAGAAAATACCTGAACCAATATGACATTTAGTTTGTTAACATATAGCCTTTCCCGCATGAAAGAAGCCTCATCTCTAGAAAGCTACATTAAATGCAACACTGTAAGTAGAAAGACAAACACCTAACTACAAAGAGAGAGCGACAAAACTTAAGAGAGAGGAAAAGGTCATGTGCCATTCTTCCAAGAAATATTACTCAAGATCCACACCTGTACAATGACTTCGGAGATGTAGTTTTTCATTCCATCTCTTTGTGCTACAGGCAATGCATTCCATCTGTGCTTAATGACACCTTCCAAGACCTATAAGACATAGCTCGTGAATTGCTCGTCAAACGCAGAGCTGCAAAAGAATATCTATCGGCAAGAAGCCAAGGAATAGATTGTTTTGGCTGCGCAATACAAGGCGAAGCTGGGAGAATCATGCACAACAAGCACTGTGAAAGGACCCTGAATAACTAAATACTCATAGTTGTTCCAACATTTTCCTGAACCAGCGATTGACCCAGTCAAAAGACCAGATCGATGTATCAATCATCCAACAGCTAGTTTAGCAGTACTGCCTAAATTTTTGGCAATGTATTGCCAGCAGATCATCAATAGCACACATCAACCATAAGGAGCTTTATCAAACTTAAACTGAGTGTTATTGGGTCCAGTCCTACTATGAGGGCTCTTCACACAACTAAACATCACTTTTGGCTTATGAAAAGGGATTTGAGTTAGGCCAAGCCATCCAGTTTTGACTGTGGCAACCACAAATCTGGTCCAATTAAAAAGCTTGAACTAGGCCACTATTTCATGGCTCAACATGTCAGGTCCAAGTTCTATAAATAATTAAATACGGTATGGGAAACCAATTTAAAACAGGACCTATTAACTGGGAGACAAATTTGAGAGATACAAAATTATGGGCTGATGCCAACTGTTCACACAATAATTACTGCTATTGATGAGGCACAAATCATAGAATCATAAAGCAGTTAATAAATATGCTATTGGTCAGTGGAACAGAGAGCTAATCCAATAATGAATCCCAAAACCTAACCAGTAACTACAAACTAGTTTCAATAATAAGTAGACATAGTATTTTCATGTGGTAAGTAAATTGTAATACCCAGTCTAATTACATTAGGCTAGGTATTATAATACAATTAAAATTCGCTATTATTTCGATTTGCTTATAAATATATTAATGAATTAAGTATTAGAAATGGGTCCATTAGTAATATTAAAGTGATTAAATAGGTAAAGGTATATATACATATATATATATATATATATATACATATATATATATATATAAAGAAATTAAAAAAAAAAAAAAAAGAATGAAAAAAAAGAGAAAAAGGGCCGTGGAAACCCTTTTCCCATAAACCCTCACATCTCTCCTCTCACCGCCTCCCTCTGCATCTCCCTCTATTCCTTCGCCTCTCTCACTCTCGCTCACTCTTGTTTTCTCTCTTTTTTCGTCAAATCCTAAATTCCGGTTCTCGCTTGATAGGATCTGACGCTAATCCATAATAGGAGTTCGACTTTTGGATTAAACGCTAGTAAAGGTAAGTGTACCACTCCCCCTACTTGTTTATAAATACGAAAAATCTGATTTTTAAGGGTTTATATGTGAGACTTATATTTGAATAGTTTATTATGTTGTTAAAATAGGTTCAGGCATATATATTTGGCTAATTGTGTGATTTCTACTTTTTTAATTTAATATATACTGATTTATACGTTGATTTGTTGTTTAAATATGTGATTTCTACTATTGTTTGATGTGTTAATATGTAGTTTGAATTGTACTGATTTATACGTTGAATTGATGTTTAAACATGTGAATCTTGAAAGAAATTGTACTTGTGAGTATGCGAAAGAACTATTGTGAACTTGCTATTTGAATTCAAAGATTTTATGGGAAGAGCTTACAGATAACTACGTTGACCCTCCGGGGTCTATCGACGATAAAATGCGAAATGTGAAATGTGAAAGTCGATCTGTGACCCTATCGCGGGAATAATACCGGCACATAGACCTATGTTTGATCCTAGCGAATCTGTCGACTTAGAACCGGTTCGAATTTGTGAAATGTGAACGTCGATTGTGACCCTGTCGTGGGAATAATACCGGCCGTAGTTTTCGTTTCGTCTGTGAGTTTTACCAAAATGAGCTCTTGTGAAATAAGTTAAATTATAAAGTAGTGGTTTGGTGCTACCTCAACATGATTTCTAAAGATAAATTGATTTTACTTGCTTTAGTTGGAGTTTTATTCATTTTAAATAATATGCATGATCCGAGTAGGGTGTATGGTATACTTGCTGAGCCATTGTTTGCTCACCTTATTAATTTATCTTTCAGATTAGTAGCCGGTGGCAAATTCTAGAGGATGATGCAGCGACTCTCTGTTTCGGAATTTAGTCTATTTTTGTAGTTTAATTATAAGATAGTTTTGTAGTGGGATATTATAAACCGTTTGAGATATTGTAATTTAAGCTTCCGCACTATTAGTTTTAAAATGTTAGTATCGATGTATTTGGACTTGAGGTCATATATGTTGGCAAAATTTATGGAATTTTGACAAATTCTCAGAGAAAGATTTTGGGCTTCGTACTATGATGAGGGGATTTATTGTAGTACGGCCGTGTAGCGTCCTCTTAACTTAAGCCTATTTGGTTTATCGTTTGGGGGCGTTACATAATACAGAATGACAAACCTGCAAAGCAAAGAATTTGGTGTTTAAGTTCTGGGTGTTCTGAAGAATGTGCACCACTTGGAGCCACATATCAGGGTTATTCTGCAATCCCCGCAAAATCTGGTCAGCAGCAGCCCTCTGCGCACAGCACAGATCATCATAAGCCAAGACGTGAAAATAAATAATTTTGAATAATGATGCTTTGTCTCATAGCCCAGAAATGCCCTCCACGGTAGAAAATATAAATGTCATCAAGCCACAAGTAACAAAGGTATACATGAGAACAACGAAGGCTTGCAAATCATAAGCCAAATGAACTCCACAAAGTAGCTCCAAGGGGTGTCAAGGGGCCAAGTGGAGCAGCCCTTTGTTCCGACTCGAGCTTGAGCCTTAACGAAGAGTTCGAGCCAAGCTCTTATCGAGCTTTCACACCTTAGTCCAAGCTCGATTCGATAAGATTTTCGTGTGCTCAATACTAGGCTCGGCTTGGCTCATTAGCCAATCAAGTTGATTTGAGCTTGTTATCAAGCCAAATTGAGCTCATAAATGAGCAGAGCTTATTTTCGAGTTGAGCTCACTATCAATCTGAGCTATTTGAGTTATTATCTAATCATTAGCGAACAATTTTCAAGCTAAACCCAACACCCTATTTAACGAGTCAGGCACCCCCTGTTCAAACTCAACTCTTTAAACTTATCGAGTTGGAGTCCACTTGAACTTGGCTCAGTAAGCTATTGAGCCCTCATAACAAACATGAACGGGGCTACAATCGACTTTAAATACAAGTAGTTATCAAATGTTTCGATTCGTTTACACCCCTAAGTTCCACGAACCAAAAGATACCTCCAAGTGTTCAAGAATTTTAAAAAGCAGGAAGGAAGAACTCAACATAATCACAGTCAAAGAACCATGGAACTTCTTAAACAGCCCAATTACAAGAACGTCAAAAGCTTAGTCGGGACAGATTAGGCGAAAGAACCTGCATTTAACCTTTTGAAGGAATAAGAATACAGTATTCCATATTTTTCAAAAATAGGGATAATAATTCAATCCATATCATCATCCTGTAGAACTGTTGAAATATGTATGTATTTTCTAATAGATCACTAGGAAGAAGGCAACCGAGCACGGAAGCAATACAAATTCACTAATCAAACAATGATATTCAGAATTCACAGCCAATTGACAACACATTGGTATTCTAAAACTCACAACACCAATGTGAAATGAGAGAACAGTGCAGAAAGCAGCAAAATACATGACTCCAGCCGTCAGTTGCACTCGCATTGTGAGAAGAAGCAAAAAGACCAATAGAGTACGTCAAACATAGGGCATCATATTTCGTGTTTCGCAAGAGAGGTAACTGGCACATACCTCTTCATTGGAAGCAGTACCGTAGAAGGCGTCGACGGTAGCGTCGAGAAGAGCAACATCCATGGGGTGGCTCAAATCCCTGAGCTTCTCTGCGGCCATAACTGATCGCAACTGTAACACTCGTACACAGTAAACTCCGAGCTCAGTCCCCTAAAACCCTAGAGACCTCCTTGAAGATTTTTGAGAGAGAGAGAGAGAGAGGGAGAGAGAGAGCGAGCTTGAAAATGAAGCAGAGTTCTCCCGGGAGAACCCCCTTTAAAATCGGGGGACCTATTTTTTTTTTCAATATTTTAGAGTTGCCTCCCTCCTGTCTCCATCACTCTCTTTTCTAGGTACGGAGAGGTTCTAGAAACTAGTGATCTACAAAAAAAAAAAAAAAAAAAATCCTAGTATTTTAAAGAAATTCTGATAAAAGTAAGATATACACAATCTTACTTCTATAAAATGCTACTATTTAAAAGGTTGTTTCAAATAACCTCCAAACTTAAAAAAAATCATATTCTATCAAATGAAAATATACATATAGACATGTAGGTAAACAAGCACTGTGCAACTTTAATGAAGTAGCAACAATAACAGTCATGCCTAGAAAGCAGTGAACAAGGACTGAAATATTCTGTGTCATGTTCATGTTCGTCTTACTTGTAATATAAATTTGTTTTAGGACTAGTATTTGGCAAATTAAATAATCGTTCAAACTTGATTGTATGTTAGATTTTCTTTTTGAACTTTCTGTGCAACATCTTGTCGAAGCAATTGTTTATGCGTCGTGTTGTTAGAATCATCATGTAATTACTACTATTATGTCTTAAATATTTCTTCCTTGTAATTGCTTCTTATTATACTCATGGATAACCAATTTTTGCGACTAGCCACCCCCTTAAACCACAAGCATTGCTTGTCACAATGTTTATTAACAAGGCCGGTCCTAAGCACCTAGAGGTTCAAAAGTTTAATAAGTCAAACCTCTTTATTGAAAGTTATGAATGTCCATGCTAGTTTAAAATACACCTCGTATTTCGAATGTACATAAAGGTTTATCAACAAATATATCCTGCATGTCTATGCTATTTTAGAGTCGGGGACTCTTGTAAACCTCTTTATAGGGTAACACTTTGTATGAGTAAGGTTGCTTACATTTAACCACTCAGTTCCTGTCTTTGTAGGAGCTTTTTTGAGGCCATGGATTGTTTTTGTTATTGTTGTATATATGTTTATAATACATCACAAGCAATTTATTATTTTTGTAATTATGAACTGTGATATGTTATAAAAATAAATTCATATTTAAAATTTTTTAAAGATGCCATTAACAAACTAGGGGCCCTTCATTTGCTTGACTCTTGAATGGACCCTACTTGATATAAAAAGGCACAAATCCAAGCATGTTTCTGAAGTGAAGTCATCACCAGAAATCCCCACAAGAACAGAACCCATTTCTGAAATGATGAAAGCGGTTTACATCCCTAACAATGATTTCCCTCTCTGTGATTTTTGAAGCCAACTTCATACACCTATGACAATCTTTACATATCCTCAGGTTCTTCATTATTCTTACTGGCGCCACCGGTGGCAAGTTCATGATCCCGAACGCAAGTGCTAGCTTCTCACTGTGCTGTCTCAAAAGCTCTTCTTTCTTACTCTCTTCCACATTATGAACTTCATGTTCAGTCTCAGCTTTATAGCCTAACTTCTCCATTTCTCTCATTAACTCGTCCAATTTCGCATAAATCACGGTGATTTGAGGGTGATTTCTCTCTCCAACCATAAATGTATGAATCTTGTTCTTGATTTGAATCCAACTCTGACCTGAAGTCTTAAACGCTCGACTATCCTTTATAAGTGTCCTCGACTTGGAGACTTGATCCCACTTCTTATTTGTAGCATATGTATCTGCAAGCAAGACATGGTTCCCAGCGTTCATAGGTTCGATCTCAAACAAACGCTTAGCAGCAACCTCGGCTAACTCAACGTTGCCAAAGTTCCGACAAGAGCTCAAGAGGGAACCCCATATGGAAACAGTAGGTTCAAATGGCATAGTCTGTATAGTGTCGTATGCCTCTTGAATCAAACCAGAGCGACTCAGAATATCGACCAAGCAAGAATAGTGAAGCACATTTGGGGACAAATTGTGTTGTTTCTTTATAAGATCAAAGTATTTCCTCCCCTCTTCAACAAGCCCCTTATGACCACAAGCAGATAACACAGACAGGTAAGTCACCTCATCCGGGGACATACCCACCTGTTGCATCTTCTCGAACATAACCATTGATTCGAGGCATCGACCATGTCTTGAAAAACCTGATATCATCGCATTCCAAGAGACAATATTCTTGTTTTCTTGATCAGAAAACAAGCTGTAGGCTTCTGCAATGGTTCCGCATTTGGCATACATGTTAATGAGCGACGCGGACACAAAGATATCATCAACAAAACCAACCTTGCACGAAACGGCATGCACTTGATTCCCTTCAATCAAAGCCGCGATCTCTGCACAAACAGCAAGAACAGAAGAAATTGAAAACTTGTTTTGCTCTATGCCAAGCACATGTGCTCTATGATACAACCTCAGGGCCTCATCATAGAGCTCATTTCTTACATAACCTGAAACCATCGAACTCCATGTCACAGCACTTTTTTCCTCAATACTATCAAAAACCCGAGATGCCTCCTTTATAAAACCGCATTTCGAATACACATCAAGCAACGCCGTGCCCACAAACACATTAGAATCCATCGCCGCCTTGACAGCAAAGGCGTGCAACTGCTTGCACTCAACCAGTGCGCGCTTTGCAGCACAAGCACAAAGAACACTCGAAACCGTGAATTCACTGAACTGGGTTTGCTCCCTTTGCATTAAAAGAAACAGGGAAAGAGCTTGACCATAATGCCCCATCTGGGCATAAGCCCCAATAATGGTATTCCAAGAAACCAAGTTTCTTTCAGGCATTTCGTCGAACTTCTTACGTGCAGACCCCAAAAGGACGCACTTGCAGTAGAAACTAACAAGAATGTTCGATGTCAGGGTGTCGTGTGGTAAGCCCATTCGGATGAGTTGACCGTGGCAAGCTCTTCCTTCCATAAATAAGCTGTTTCGAGCACAATATTGCAAAAGGTTTTGCAGAAACATGTAGTGTTGACGAGGATCTCTGCGTAGGGGCCATATTCTCATAACTTGGTATGGTGGAATGTCATTTGGCCCTCATACGAGCAGTCCAGTAGGGTGCTGCAGGGGGGAAGAAGCCAAAAGGGGTGGAATGCTGGGCACGGCGTACGATTTTGAGCCAGAACAGTACCCCAGATTGAGTTTGTCAGCGAGAGGCTGATAAGCTCGATTCAAGCCCTAGGAGAAATAGAACAGAGAATGAAGAAGAGAGGAGAAGGAAGAGGAGAGAGGAAATATTGGTTGTATTCAAAAGTGATATCCTTTACAATGCAAGAATCCTTATATACAAGAATACAAAAGTAAGTAACTCACTCACTCTTCTATCAATGCATCCAGTAGAGCTAGGTATTACAACAATTATCCAAGGAACCTCTACTATGAACCTCACTGGAGCCTAACAACTCCTTCCCCCTTAAAGAATGCCCTTGCCCACAAGGATAGGGAACCTTGTGCATAAGTCATGGTAGCTCTCCCAAGTGGCATCCTCTGGAAATGAATTGGCCCACTGTACCAAGACTTGTATATCAGCTGCATCTCCCTTCCTGACAATCCTCCTGTCTAGTATCACTACCGGCTCCCATCTTCCCTGGTCATTAGTGATGAAATCAGGCACCTGTTGCAGAGTACCTCCTCTACCTAGGGGTGTAAATGAACCAAACGTTCGATGAACTACTCGTGTTCGAAATCGATTAAAGCTCGTTCATGTTCATTTTTAAGGCTCGAACAGGGTAGCGTTCAGATCGTTAGTGTTCATGAACAGTTCGATAAGGGCTCGATAAAGGATCGATAAGGGCTCGATAGAGGCTCGATAAGAGCTTGATAAAATGATCGATCTAAGCTCGATAAAGGCTCGTTAAAGAGCTCGATAAGTGTTTATTAAAAACTTGGTAATAATAGTCATAATATATAATGAATACTGTATTTGCCCCGTATATGTATGACAAAATATATATATATATATATATATATATATATATATATATATTGACGAAAATAAATAAAATAAAAATCTTCGTTTGATTATTAAAGTGTTCAAATATTGATCTTTTAGTCACCTAATTTAATTTTGAAAATTTTAATTACCAGATTTTTTTAAAAAAATTATTTAATCACCTAGGTTATTTAAAATGAATAAATTAGTCGCCTAACTTAAATTTTAAAAAATTTGGTCACACTACTCCTAATAAAATTCTCATCTAGTCATCCAAATGTTTTAAAATTAATTAAATTCACTACTCATGTAAAAATAACAAAATTAATCATATTTATAAAACATAAAAATTATTTTAATAAAAAATAACCCATGATAATTTACATATAGTTATAATTATAAAAATTAAAAAGTAAAAATATTTATTTTAAATTAAATACTTAATTAAAATATTCTCTCTAATTCACCCGAAAAATAATTTGTTTCCCAAAATCTCCTCAACCAAATTTAAATTTTGGTTTAGATCAAAGGAAAAAAATTTTAATTTTGGCAAGAAAATTGTTTTTATGATGAATTAGATAAGAAATTTTGATTAACTAATTAATTGAGTGAATAGGTTCATATTCCATCATTAGTATTTTACAAAACTAGGTCGGTAAAATTTTCTTAAATTTAACTTCACCATACGATTAAATCAATACAATAATCACTAAAGCATCACAACAGAAGCACATTACGCAGCAATTTAAAAAAGGAATTTACCTTTAATTTAATCACAAGTATTAAAAAAAGATATATATATTTTTAATCATAATAAACTTTTTTGGATCAAATAATCATAATAAACTTGCATGAACAGTGTATAGCATCTGTATATAATAATGTTAAATTAATAAAAGTTATGGACAATTTCTTTCTTCCGCAGGTGGTGCATAAAGAATAGAAAAGCAAAAAAATTAGAGAAATTAATAGAGGTGCAAAAGCTCCATATGATACTATAAGTTCACTTTGTAAATTTTATTTCAAACTGTTGGAATTTGGTTTCTACATAGTCTAAACTATATCTAGTACAAAGACTACAGAGAGTTAAGCAATTAGTCGCAAGCGAATTTTGTTGGATAAAACGTAAAATACTTAAATAAGGGATTTTACGTAAATCAAATGTGTTTTGTATTTACGTAAAATAAATTAAGTAAATAAATAAATTATTTAAGTATTTTATTTTTTTGGTTTATCCGTTGGGGACACCTGTTACCCACTTCAGGAAGCTTCCCCGGGAAGGTTCTCGCATCCGTCCTTTTCCCGCCCAGTCTCTGCCACACAACCGCACTTGATTTGTGGGTTTTGGCGGCCTCATTTGGGCCGTTGGTGTGGGCGGTGCATCATGTGGTTTTGAGAGGGGACACGAGTCCCTCATCTGGGCTAATAAAAGTGTGTTTGTGTGAGATTTGAACCGTTCATCTCTCCTCGTCCAACGACTCACGTGCGCCTCACACGAATTGCCCTTTGCCTATAAAAGGGGGTGTTTTTCTGATGAGAGAGAATGTTGTTCATTTTTTGAGGTTTCTGGTTCGGTTTTCTCTCTCTCTCCCCTCTCCCGGTGCGTCTTCAACCTCTTAGGGGCGTTTCTAGGGTTTGCCCTAGGGATTTTCTTTACCAAAACCTAGCTGGTAAAGGAAGGATATCGCCGATGCTGGGAGCCATGAAGGTTGATCGGCTAGGATCTAGGATCGTGACGGCATAGCAGCAACTTGGCTTGGAGTTGGTATAGTTTCTCTTGCGCTCTCTTTGATTCTTTACTGATTTCGTGTAAAGGGTTGTATGAAGAGAGGTTTATAATTAATAGATTAGGTTTTGATGTGGAAAGCGCCTTGTATCATTTACGCGGTTGTTATCGTTAAATTATTAATTAAATATAGCTCTCTAGTGGTAGGGAGACTATTAATAAAATAACAGCAACCTGGTTCGGTTTTGATATGGTATTTGTTATATTTTTATAATTTAAATTTTATTTTTTGGGTGATGTTGTATGTTACATGTCAATATTTTTGTTTTACACTATATAAATTATAGGCTACTTTAGGTGAATTAAATGACTTCGAAAGAGATTTAATACTATGTTAGAATTTATTTTTTTTGCTCTTTGGATTATATTTTATATATTTTTTTTTTGCTCTTTGGATTATATTTTATATTATAGGTTGACCATGCTTTGGTAAAGTGTAATCAAGCTTGTTAATAAGCTTGGCTCGATAATTAGCTCGTTTCGATAATGCAAATGAGCTTGATCAGGCTCTTTACATAAATAAGGAGCTCGGTTATGCTGCATAATACTATGAGCTCGATTGGGCTCTGTTGGAATATGGTTTCTAAATAGTCTAAACTATGTCCGACTATAATGACCCAAGAGAGCTAAGCTATTAATCGCAAACAGGTTTTGGTGGATAAAATATAAAAATACTTAAATGGGGTTTTACTTAAATATAATGTGATTTTATATTTAAGTAAAATAAATTAAGTAAATATAAATGAGAATTTTATTTAAATATAATGTGATTTTATATTTAAGTAAAATAAATTAAGTAAATATAATAAATTAATTTAAGTATTTAGCCCTTCTTTTTTTTTGGAAACAGTTGCACGAAGCTTTCCAAGGAAGCTTCTCGTTTTCCCGCCTGTTCTGTGCCACGTGTCGCCACGTGAGTGGCGGAATTTGAGGCTAATTCTGATCCGTTGGATTGGCTGATGATCCAACGGACCTGGGTGCCCCACGTGTCGTCCATCCTGGGCACCTGGGTGTGTTTCTTTGAGCCCATCTGGGCCGTTCGTATTTCTGATCCAACGACTCCCGTGAGCCTTACACGGATCACCAACCGTTTGCATATAAAAAGAGGGGTTTGAAGAGAAAAAAAAGGGGCTCATTTTTGAGTTAATATTTCACCGGCTCTCTCTCTCTTCCCCCTCCATTTTTATCTTCAACCTTTTGGGGGTGTTTTTAGGGTTTGTCCTAGGGGTTTATGGTGCCAAAACTTAACTGGTAAGGGATGTAACTCGCCGGTGCTCGGAACCACGAAGGCGGATCGGCTTAGGATCTGGGATCGTGATGATATAGCAGTTATCAGGCTCGGAGTTGGTAATTTTCTCTTACCCTTTCTTTATTTCTTTACTGATTTTTTGTTTGTAAAGTGATGTATAAAGAGAGGTTTGTAACATTTACGCAGAAATTGGTTTTAGGACTTTGAAGAACACCAACAGGCTCGATTACAAAAATGAGCTCGTTTAGCTTGGCTTGTTAACGAGCCGAGCCGAGTCGAGTTCGAACATAATAGTTCATTATCGAACCGAGTTCGAACATAGATTTAAAAGCTCGTTTAAAGCTCGGCTCGAACTCGAACTCGTTAATGTTTATTGAATTCGAGTTCGAACATGATGGTGCTCGGCTCGACTCGGCTCATTTACACCCCTACCTCTGCCCACTCTCTTTTTTAGCAGGGATATATGAAAAGTGTTGTGTATCTTAGCAATGGGAGGTAAGTCTAATGTATAAGCCACCTTCCCTACTTTAGCCAAGACTTGAAATGGCCCAAAGTACTTTGCTGCCAGTTTATTCCCATGCCTCCTTTGGACAGATTGCTGCATATAAAGCTTGAGTTTCAAGTAAACCCAATCACCTACTTGCAGCTCCCTCTCAGAGTGGTGTTTATCATACTGCCCCTTCATCCTCTGCTGAGCCTTTAATAGATGGTGCTTCAACAATCTAATGGTAGCCTCCCGGCCATTTATCATCTTATTTACAGCAGCCACGGCTGAGTCACCTTGCACATAGGTGATATGTAGAGATGGTTCCACCCCATATACAGCTTGAAAGGGTGTCATTTTTACGGCTGTGTGATAATTGGTATTATACCAGTTGATTACTGCCAACAATGACTCTCGTAATTGTTGATTACTGCCAACAACCAATCTCCCTTTCCTGTATAATTGATCCAGGACCATCAAGTACTGAGGGTGTTTCTCAGGATTTTGTTTGAGCTCTATAATCAGCCTTTGTAAGTTCTCATCTTGCTACACACTGTCCTTTACCTGCCCCATAACTTCAATTGAGATAGTGGACGAAAACATTGTCATCAGGTGTCCACTTGTAACTCGAGATAATGCATCTGCTGCCTTGTTTTCTTTCCCCTTTTTGTAACATATAGTATAGTCATACCCAAACAACTTGGGTAACAACTTACACTGAGTAGGGGTGGTAATTCTTTGTTCCAACAAGTATTTGAGGTTGTAATGGTCAGTGAGAATCAGAAAAGTGCTCCTATTAAGTAAGGTCTCCACTTTTCTACTGCAAACACTACAACATAGAGTTCTTTTTCATACGTGGACAATACTTGATGTCTTGCAGCCAAGCACTTAATGATAAAAGAGATGGGATGTCCTCTCTGCATCAAGACAGCCCCTATACCAAACCCTAATGCATCTGTTTCAATTACAAAATCCTCTGAAAAGTCAGGTAATACCAGAACTGGAGCTATAGACATGACCCTTTTAAGCTCCTCAAATGGCTATTGTGCTTCCTCTACCCACTTGAAAGCATCTTTCTGGAGCAAGGCAAAGAGTGGGCTGGCTATCAAGCTATAATGTTTAATAAACCTCCTGTAGTACCCAGTTAGCCCCAAAAATCCCCTTAATTGTTTCACATTTTGAGGCACAGGCTATCATCACCTCCACCTTACTAGGGTTAGTGAAGACCCCTTCTTTTGAAATCAAGTGACCAAGGTACTCTATCTATCGAACTCCAAAACTACACTTGCTCATCTTGGCATATAGGTTGTTTTTTCTTAAGACGGTGAATGTGTTTCTCAGATGCAACATGTGTTCTTCCCATGTACGACTGTAAATCAAGATGTCATCAAAGAAAACAATGATGTGTTTTCTCAAAGAAGGTCTAAAGATTTCGTTCATAAGGCTTTGAAAGGTGGAGGGGGCATTGGTTAGCCCAAATGGCATAACCAAGAATTTGTAGTGCCCTTCATGAGTTCTAAAGGCAATTTTTGGAATATCTTTGGGGTGCATCCTAATCTGGCAATATCCAAATCGAAGGTCTAGTTTGGAAAAATAGCAAGCTCCATGTAATTCATCCAAGAGTTCATAGATTATAGGGATGGGAAATTTATTTTTAATGGTATGTTTATTGAGTTCCCTGTAATCAACACACATTCTAAGTGATCCATTCTTTTTATTAACAAGGACAATTGGAGAGGAAAATGGGCTGGTGCTATGTTGGATGAAACCAGATGCCAATGACCATTTTTTCAATTGCGTTCTTATGGAGGTTAGGGTATCTATAAGGCCTGACATTTATGGGTGGGGTGTTCTCTTTTAGATATATTTGGTGGTCATGAGGTCGATGGGGAGGTAGGGACTTAGGCTCCTCAAATATGTCCTTGAATTCATCTATTAACTTTCTGAGTTGAGGGTCTGATTCATGGGAATTACCACACATGGCATAGTTCATCATCAAAGGCACATAATTATCAGAAGGGTGGGAGTTAAAGGAAACTACCTAAATTACCAAGATTTGCAAGGAGCATAGTTGTGCTGCAGAAGTTTTCTTCATTATTTTGTGCAGCTCACCCCCTTGACTCATACAGCCAATGGGATCTATATGCCCTTGCAACTTCACTGTCTTCTCTTTATAGGAGAATTCCATCACTAACTTTTCAAAATCAAACATCACCCTGCCCAATCCCCTTAACCACTGTACTCCAAGCACCATTTCACAACCACCCAATGATAACAACCTCATTTCTGAGCGGAAACTATTTCCTTGCAAGGTCCATTCGAAGCCCTTATACAGAGCTGCACTATCAATCTGGGTACCATCAGCTATTGCCACAGGAAGAGGTGTTGTAGGAGTTATCTCACACTTCAACTGTTTCGCCATTGTTGGGTCCAAGAAGTTGTGTGTACTGCCTGTATCTATCAAGATTTGTATGGGCCTTTTCTTCGAATAACCCACTACTCTCAAGGTCTGATAAGATTGAACCCCTGTCAAGGCGTGCACTGACATATGTACTAAATCATCCCCTGAGTCCAGACTAACTAATTCATCAATCTCTACATCCTTTTCTATCATGTCATCACCATAACCCTCTTTTATTACTTCTAGTCTATATGCTTTAGCTTTCCTGCAATTATGCCCCGGGGTAAATCTTGCATCACACCAAAAGAACAAATTCTTAGCTCTTTTTTCCTCCATTTCTACTTGGGTTAAATGGTTGTATTTCCTGGGATTTCTTTGGAAGTTTTGGGAAGTATTAGGCATTTTTTGGGCAAATGGTATCTCATTCGTGGCGGTGACTAAGGTCTGCTTGGGGTTAGGTAGAATTGGTAAGGCCTTTGAAGTGAGAATAGGCTTATTGTTTGACAAGTTCATAGCAAATTCTTCTGATCTTGCAAGAGTATATGCATGTGTAAGGGTCAAGGGGGCAAACATTCTTACCTTAACCGCAATCATGGGATTCAACCCACCAAGGAAGAAACTCAATTTCTGAGCTCCCGTTAAAGATACTCTGGTTAGTAGGGCATCAAAACATTTCATGTACTGCCTTACATCCTCATTCTACACTAGAGCCTTTAACTCACTCAAAGGGTCATCAAATATTGCTTCATCGAACTGTGCTATTGCCTCCTGAACATATTCTTCCCAATTTGGCCAACTATCTTTAGGCCTGGACTTCATATACGATTGATGCCACTGCAATGCCTCTCCATCCAAGTGTACTGATGCTATTTGCACCCTTTTATCCTCATTAGTGCGATCCACTGAGAAGTATTGTTCGCATTTATAAAGCCATCCCCTAATATCCTCACCTCAGAACTTAGGGAATTCTAATTTTGTGAGTTTTGGAAAGAATGAATGAGAGGACCCAGCACTTTTTACCCCATTTGAACCAGCATTACCCTTCCACTGCTGATTCTCTTGCATTTGAGCCACCAACTGATTCTGTTGGAGGGTCACCCCTACAACAAATTCACGCAACCCAATCAGTTCCTGATCATGCTGTACATTCCTTGCTGCTAACAGATCCAAAGGCTCTTTCATTGAAGCTAGAATTGACTCCTTCAGGGAAGCCATAAGAGTTTCCTTCATTGAGTCCATCGAAGCTGAAATCATACTCTTTAGGGAGCTTTCAAGTTGTTGCGCATCATCCATACTTGCCTGTTTTCTTGTTCTGCCCATACAACAGCACAATTGCCGTGGTGAATTAGGAACGAAGCTCTGATACCAAATTGATAAGCTCGATTCAAGCCCTAGGAGAAATAAAACAGAGAATGAAGAAGAATTTAGAAGAAGAAGAGAGGAGAAGGAAGAGGAGAGAGGAAATATTGGTTGTATCCAAAATTGATATCCTTTACAATGCAAGAATACAGAAGTAACTAACTCTTCTATCAATGCATCCAGTAGAGCTAGGTATTACAACAATTATCCAAGGAATCTCTACTATGAATCTCATTGGAGCCTAACAGAGGCTTAGCTAAGCTCCTTTATGCTTGGATTAGTCCTTTTGACTCAGACCCAACTCAGGAATAAATGAGTTAAAGCTCATATTATGAGTAGTTCTGTAATATATGAGTATACTAGTTTCTTTTTGGTTTCTTTATATGTTTGTCAAGAAACTTGTATACAAGGAGACCAGGGAGTTGAATATTTCTTGTGTTTTCAGATCTACGCAACTTGTACATCGTGTATGGTATGTGAAATCCCCATCGATGGAGCCGCACTTTTGAAGGGATTCGGTAGTGGCAGAAATGCAACTCAAGAGCGTAACGAGCAAACTGCACAATATAACAGCAAATGGGTTCTTAATTAGCAGAGTTTTCCTCTTCCCTAACGTGAAGCATAATCTTTAAAACTGATATCCCATTACACATACAATCAGTGGGCTTCACTATAGTCTATACCACAGCTATATTCACAATAGTTAACAGAAAACCAAAAACAAAAACAAAAGATAACTTTGTTTTGATGAGAAATATTTTCTATTTTTGTTCTATTCTTTCCTCAATGTAATTCAACAGCTTTTGACGCAAGTTGAGTGAATTGCAGCCTAATTTGAGATAATCAAAGTGACTATTGGGGTAATTTGGATGAAATTAATGACGCATAGAAACCAATACATCCTCTCAAACTTTCTGAAATAAACTAAGAATAATCATTCTGAATATCTAACAGTGGATAGCAATCAGCATGACAAAATCATTCTCAAGATAGAACAACAGAAACAAACAAGACAAATTCAAGAACACAATGATTATAGTACAAGTAGATCAACATACTATATTGTTTGATAGAAATGGAAGGACGTGATATTAAGATTAGAATTGGAAGCAGAAACTCGCGGGTAGGTCAAGTGAGCAACTAACTAAACAAGGTTGGATAAGCAAAAGATGAAATGTTGGGTTTCAAAAACTATAGAATCCTTGATAGAAATCTATGGAGAAGATGAACAGATGGTAAAAACAAGTTGATATTAGTTGCATTAGTCACTATGTTAATATGTTGTCTTTTGGCGTACGAAACCCAACGTAATGCCCATTAGTCAGTCATTTCCAAGAAAAGAAATAGAATGGCTGTGACTGAAGCTGAAGAGTCCCACCAGCTGCATTCAATGTCTACCTCGTCATTTTAACCCCATTAATCCCCAACTGTTGAGCTCCTCCTCCATATAATTCTTTCAACATTTCATTTTTGGTCCACCAACATAGTTTTGATACTCACACAGTGGAACATCCAACCCGGTACGTCTTCTCAGCTGGTGCATAGATTAGTGCTCATGGATTATATACCTTGCAGTACCGAATCCCGTCAATAGTTTTTGACTCCATTGTCCCCTTGTACACAAGTTTCTTTAAAACTCGTTGGGAAAACCTGAAGCAGTAGTCCATGTCAAGATGCTCAGATCCCTCTTATTTAGCCTCAGCATACATCTCTCATTGGTTCATCAATCTTTAGTTGTCCATTCGAGAATCTTTGATAGAGGTACATGAAAATGAACTATGTTGGAAGCATTATTCTCTTCCTGATCATCTTTGTGTGTTACCCTTCGATTGTTACTTGGCGACCATGAATGCCCACATACGTCCCACTCTAATCAGATTCTCCAAGATTAACATCATGTATGTGCCTCCGACATGTAACGATGCTGACTTTGAGAAAGATAGCCCTTTCGATATTCAAGGGTTTGCCCTCTGTAATGACGTATTCTTTGTTCTAGAGAACATGTACAAGTCATGTGATAATTACCATATGGTTCAGTCAATGTGGTAATATCTGCCAAACAGAACCCTCGTCTGAGTCCTAGAGATGCCTTGTTTGTCATGGAAGGTTGTTACTCTAAAATACGATATTTTGTTTTGTTAAATGGAGACAATTGCTTTTACCTCATTCACCATCAGATGCAACCATTTGAAATGACAGTGTTGTAATCTAAACATTTTGGATTTTGAGTATCATACTAAATGGAGAAAATGTAGGTATCTTAATTCCCCAATAAGGCAAACAGGTAAAAAACCAAAAACCGAGTTGCAAGGAAATAAAGGCTAGCAAATTAGTAACAAAAGGCTTCTTGAACAATATACAAACAATGTGATGATGGTTCACAAAACTTGATTGGGCTTCATTAAGTATTATAACAGTACATAGAATCAGCTTATTACAAGTCCCTTCAGTAGCACCAAGAGTTGGATGGAACGAAAAGAAAGCAAAATGAGAAAAAAAACACTTGCTTTGTGTACTGTAAATATTTATTTCACATACAATTTGAATATATGGTCAATAATCACTAGCAAGAATTTTGTAGAAACAACTCTTCTGCAGATTTAAAGACCACCCTGTTTAATTTAGCCTAACCTGGATATAAAACTTGCCAAAATTCCCCATCACCTGGGGCAAAAATAATGAGAAACATCATCTGGTATGGAAAATTAAAGGAAAACAAAGAGTTGCTGTTAAGGCAATAATGAAACTTATAGAGAATGATAACCACAAAATCAACTTAACAAATAACCATGCTGCCCTGATAAAAACATTTTTCAAAAAAATCGGAGGATAGAGGCATCAATTGTTTCGGGTGGTGGGTTCATCAGTAGCTGCCAACTTCCTTCTCTGCTGGTGCTCTGCAACCTTGTAATCCACAACTTCCCTGAACAACTGCGGGTTCAACACACAGTCTTCACTTCCATAGACAGCCGCCTGAACGCTTGCCATCAGCTTTGCTATCTCTCTTCCCGAGAAACCCTTGGTCTTGGCAGCCGCCTCCCTTAATATGTCGTCTGTCAATCCCTTTATCTCAATCTTCTGCTGTTGCTTTTGGAACAGCCCGGACTTCCTTGATCCTGCCTGCGCAATGTACTTGTCGAGATAGAGCTTTAGAAGCTTAAACCTCTCATCTTCCCCGGGAAGAGGGAACTCGAGGACTTCGTCGATACGGTCGCCTACAGCTGAATCAAGATCACCGGGTCGGTTGGTGGCGAGAGCAAGAACTATGTCCTTAGATTGGTCACCCGTTCGGAAAAGAAGAGCGTTGAGTGCGCTTCTTTGAGCTTCACTCATGTAGGTTTTGTTTCGCCTGTGGAAAATAAAGGCAGTTACAGTAAAAAGATAGCCCCAAAGATAGCTGAACTTTCTTTGGTTTAACATAAAACATTTTCGAAAATTTTTCTTCACGACGTTCTTGAAAATATTTTTACTCTAAGTTTAAAGTTTATATAAGGTTCATACTTAACCAAGTTGAGGGTGAAGCGGAGTATATGCGTTAAGAAGTCGATGGGAAAAAGTTTTTCCCTTTTGTTAGGGAAGTTACGGAGAATATCTTCTGTAATTGTGATTATTATTATGAAGTTATGCAAAGAAACAATAGAATTATGATAGAAAATGCTATCCGTCAAAACAAACAAAGCCTAAATGCTGTTTCAAATTCTAGCAATGGTAGAGATGAAAACTCACTCGCACAGAAATGCATCAGCTTCGTCAATGAATAACAACAATCCCCTCTTAGACTTCTTGGCCCAATCAAACAACTGGTGTATCTTTGTAACAGCTTGTGATCCCAGTGGTGCCACATCTCCACCCGTCATCAAAGCATAGTCTAACCCCTGGTAACGCGAGAAACCATGAATAAACAGATACATACTGCACATAAGCTTTCTGAAGCAAGATGTGCAAAATTGGACTCCTGAGCACAAAAGTACAACACCAATGAGAACAGACTTGAAGTAACACACAGGCTACAGCTTCACCCCGACATACGGCTAATGAAGTATTACTTCTTTTGACAGCCATACCTCATGCCTTAGGACTCCAGCAAGAAGCTCACATGAACTAATTTACCTGTTTCCAAGTAGATGGGCCGAGATCCAAGTTCGTGAAAGAAAAAGAATGGTTCTAGCATTCTAAAGACGTGAACGTTGATGACCACTAGTCCACTACACAAGCTTAAGTAGAAAAGTACGGGATAAAAATTGGAAGCTATGCATATTGCTTGTAAAAAGTTTGGTTGGTGTTAGGAGTATAGAACTATTTTTTGTCCTTTACTCATCAGCTTTTGGAATAGTTAGTATCAAAGCTCTGTTAACCGAAGGTGACGAATTCCAATTTCAATAGCCTTCACTCTTTATATTAACATAATTTAAGCACAAAGTACGAAATAGGCTTGTGCAGTATCTGTGATTCATGCCCAAGGAACATTGGCATGAGGGGGCATTGATAGAATAAGAAACTATTCTTGGATCTTCAATCATTAGTTTAAGGTTTTACGATAATTGGTTTCTTGATAGTTGATCTCCCACACACCCAACAAGGATGGCCGCAGGAACAAAAAGATTATGACCACTAGATCAGAATATGGCAAGGAAGAGGATAGCGATGTCTTACAGATTTACGAGCAAGCTCCCTAGCCGCCATTGTTTTTCCAGTTCCTGGAGGACCATAGAAAAGCATATTCCGGAATGGCGCTTGATGTGATTTAGTATTAGCAGTTGCAGCAGACAGTTGCTGGATACGCTTTTGAAGAGAAGGGTGTAAAATAACATCACCAAACCCGTTTCCATTTTTCGATGCAGATCCTCCACTAGTAGCGCGTAGGGTGCTCATGGCACGGGAGAAAATTCCTGACCATGGATATTTTCCTCTTGACGACTCCCTAATTAGTGATGGTTGTCCCAATATTCTGTCCACATAGCTCCACACCACCTTTGCACCCTCCCTGCATAAGATGAAGGAGCTTCAGTGCCTGTTTAGCCAAGTTTAATTCCTTCTAAAGAAAGTGTTTTTGCCCCTTAAAAAACACTCTTTAAATTTTAAAGCTCATTGGCCATGAAAGACAAGTACTTTAATATAACAATAGAAGCTGTTCTTCTCTGCAATGTTATAGAGATTATGCTTAGGAACATGGCATTCAATGCAATGCACCAAGTCCAGATGCAAATCTTCCATTCGAACAAGAAGCACCAGAAAACGTTGAAAAATGGTCAATTTTCTCCTACATTATGAATGAACTGATACCTTGTTGTGTAAATCCCTGCAGCAAGAGCCGTGATCCCTCCGACAGCGACAACAAGCTTATTTTGATCTGTTAATATAGCTCGCAAACCCCCTACAGAAAGGTAAATCATCTACAGATCAAGATTTTAATAATCAGCGTAGTATGCAAGTGACGGGGACGCGTGCATCAATACAAGAATAAACGAACTCCATTAATGAAGCTCTCAAACTCCATTATTGCTCGATAAGCTAACAGCACATAAAATCCACAATATATGACAATGCAACAGATAGAATGTAATGCCCCATACAGAAGCACACAGGCTGGTGATGCTTACACCACAGCTAACTTCTGCATATTCTCCCTAGTTTTTCAAAAAACACAAAAAGCTTAAAAATAACCTACTATGTGACATCATCAAACACAAGCAAAGAAATCTTATAAGAGATGCCAGAGTTTTCACAGTGTTGCACTAAAAAGAAACAGATATGTGATTACTTTCACCAGCTTCTTCTCAGTTTCAAAGGGCAAATGGGTTTGATACATCGCTCAAAGGAAAAACATAAGAGAAGAGGACAACAAAATGGGGTTCGGAAAGGTTCTTTCCCACTTATGTCATGTCAAAATACCCCAAAGTTTCACATGCAACGTAATACCTCCAATATGATCAAACGTGGTGTTTATTGCTGCCACCCATTTATCTCTCTCTGCGTTTGCTCGCTCCACAAGCATACGTCTATTGACCTCTTCAGCCAACTTTGCTTCATGTGCTCTTCCCTCTGCTTCAGCCATAGCTTTAACCCTGATCGTCTCACGTTCTATCTCTGCCTTTTCTCTTTCCGTTTGCCGACGCTGTGCTTGTATCTGTTCTTCTGTTGCTCGTCTAGCAGTTTCTTGTCTGATAGCCGACTCTTCTTGCAGTTTTACAAGCTCCTGATTCCTTGCCCTTTGATTCTCATTCTCTGCCTGTTTACAAATTAAACAAAATCAGTGTTCGTCCCACAAACTACACTATAGCATAATGTCAGAATAATTCAAGTTACGGACTGCCATCCTTTTCCTAGCCAATTCATCTTCATAACGAGCCATCTGGGATTTTATTTGTGCCTGCTGCTGATTTAACTTCTTCTGCTCTTCATACATCACCCTCTGTTTATCCTATACAAGAAAACAGCCCATACTTAATGCCACAAACAATAAGACAGCAAGGAAGGATTCTCAAATAGCTCATCAATGGCTTCCAAAGATTGTCGGTATCAAAAAATATAAGCCATCATAAAGGTGCTTCGTAGTTTGGCATAGGGAGAAGAGTTACAAATACGATGAGATAAGAGCCCAACAAACTACATTTCCTTAAACACCCAAGCAACATTAAAGCATAGTGAAAGTGACACAAAAATATTGAAATTCAATCACCCATAAATTTCTGTAGGTTTACTTACTGCCTCAGCTTCAGCTTGCATTTTCTTGAACTCTTGTGCCTTCATTGTGATGTCTGCTTGACGCGTTTCTTCCTGCTTCTTGATTGTTTCAAACACCTGCACCAAAGTCATACACAGAACTGCTATCATTAGTAAGTACTGAACAGAACAAACCCATGACGATCACTCTTTTATTTTCAACAAGGGAAAATCCATCAGGAATCACCATTTGACATAACCAAAACAAAGACCGTTTCTGCCTGCATCAACCCTTCCTATCAAGTCGATCTACAAAAGCATAAAAATCCATCATTCGATGGGCATTTATTTTGGTTCCAATCTGTTTTAGCGACAAAATCAAGTACATTGTTAGAGTAAATACCATTCTTGGACCTACACCCATTAGCTTGAGCTTTTGGGATAACTAGCTCCTTAATATAGTTTTTTAGCCTAGTTGACTGACATATCATGAGTTCAAATCCCTACAATATCCACTCTTAATAGTGCTATAATTTTAATAGAAGATATGAACTGTGAATGTGCAATATTCATGCTTCAAGCCCAATGGGCATTCATGTGAGGGGGCATGTTAGAGTACGACAGCATTTTTGGACTTTCACCCATCAACTTAATCCTTTGGGATAATTAGTTCCTTGATATAATATCAAAGTCTAGATGATTGATGTCATGAGTTTGAATTTCTACAGCTTCCTCCCTCAATATTACTATAATTTAACGCAAGATAAGAGGTGGGTTCGTGCAATATTCATGTTTTAAGCCCAATGGACATTCATGTGAAGAGACATATTAGAGAACAAACCATTTCCTAACCTTCAAACATTAGCTAAAGCTTTTGAAATCATTGGTTCTTTGACAAAAATTGCCAAGGGCGACATGATAAAGCACATAGCCAAGCTCAACTGATACTCTACATATGTACTAGCCCCAGACAGGAGAACAACAAAATACCACACAAAACAGGCACCCCGCCAAAGGCAAATAATGAGTACCCATCCGAATCCCAATTTCATCAACCAGTAAAACCGAATTAGACAAAACAAAAAAAAGACCTTTTTGGCGTGGGAGGAGCTAGCAATCTCTCTCAAAGCCTTAGCACCCCTCTCCAATGCTTCAGGGTCAAACCCAGCTGCTGTGGTTCGCGGGTTGTCATTGCGAGGCTTCGGCAGTGGTTCCGCATCCACGGGCGAAGTTGACGGCAGGGAGGGCTCCATGGCGGCTTTAGGCGGAGACTGCGGCGCATTTGGCTGCAGCGGCGGCGACGACGAAAACGGAGAGAATCTGAAAGAGCCACCGTCGGAGTAAACGGTGTCGACGCCCATGGTAGCTGCGGCGGCTAGGGCAGACAGGACCCCAGCAGCACTAGCTCTTCCCATTTTTGAACGCACACCCGATCGCTGTAATTTCAACCCCTAAATTAACAAAGTAGAATTGGATAAATTGAAGAAAATAGGGCGAAATTAAGATGAAAATGGCTTGAGGAGCAGGAAAGAGGTATACATGTGTTGTTGCAGGGAGGGGTTTTGGTAGGGTTTTATTCTTGGGGAAGTTTGGAGAGATCGGCTTTTTCTTCGGCTTTTTTTTTTTTTTTTTTTAATGTCGGACCGGTTTTTTATGTCACGCCACAGCCAAAGCCACAGTCACCTACAGGTGTAGTCGACTCCAGTATCGAACTCGATTAACTGTGTAACAATTTCAACTCGAGTCGAGTATTAAATTTTGCTCGAACTTGTATTTATTAACTATTTAAGTATTCATTTATTATGTATATTAAGATTCGATGTGAAAAAAATATTATACTTATTATTCTCTCTATTATAATAGTATTTCTCATATTTGACTATTATTTTTACTCAAATCGGTTGCCCAATTATTGCTTAAATTATATTTTAACAAAAAAACATATAAATCACCCATATTTTAATACCCAAATCCTCTTTATTAATACAAACTATAATTTGAGTACATGTAATTATCAAGGACAATTCGAGTATATAAAACAAAACTCATACCGAGTCAAGTACCAATGCGAGTATCCAGTCAAGTAAATAATCGAGTATCGAGTCGAGTTTTACCCAAACTACTCGTGACCGGCTCTGATCATTTGCACATGTACTGTCACCTCATATTTACTAGTAAGCCTCCATTTGTAAAATCAAATTAAACAATTAATTTATGGAAAAAAAAGGACATTTATTGAAGAAACTATTGCAAGATGTAAGTAAAAGAATATCAAGTTCATCAATTATTGATTCTTTCTTAAGTAATTCATTCTCCATGCTTGATTTCTGGATTATTTACTATTGATACCTATTTTTGTAAAAATAATAGGAAGGCTTTTAATCTTTATGATTTATTTTTACGACATTTTAAGTTTTGTTCTTATTAATAAATCGGAATGGTCATAAACCTTCCTATTATTTCTATAAGTATTGTGGTACTAAAAAGTAAATAACTTTTATTTTTTTCTCATTTTGTTTCTCTTTCTTACGTAATTTTATCCATAAGATACAATAAAATAATAAAAATGATGAATATAAAAAGGGTGGAAATGATAGAGGAGGAAAAATTAATTAAAAGCAAAAAAAAAAAAAAAAAAAAAAAAAATTTACCAATATTGGCATGCTCTTCTTTGGAAAGATGTTTAATTCTCTATATACTTATATTTTTCTGACTAACAAGGTTTTGCATTATAAATAGGACTGCAATTCACTTAAATTATTCATAAATTAAATCATAAAGTATTAAAATAATATTGCTTACCATTAGGTTTTACTGTTCAATCAAAAATCATACTTGAGAAATTGTTTTTAATCTTGTTCTCTTCTCCACGGCTAACGGTAAACCCTAATTCCTTCATTTCTTTCTATTATTTAAATCAATTACATCGTATGAGTATACTAATGTATGCTACAAATTAATAATTACATCGGTGTACTTGCTTGCAGAAGAATTGATAACTCTACCGGCATGTATCTATCCATGCGATGGACCCCACGCCAGCTTGAATTGTGATACAGAATGTCGAAATTGGGGTTATAGATCTGGCAAATGCATCCTTCATGCCCATAAATATTGTTGTTGCACTCCTTACGCTTTCAAGTCTCAAGGTCCTCAAGCCCTTCCATCTATTTTCGAGTCTTGTTTATGTACGATTCAATTCGCATCCCATATTGATTGATTGTGCGACTGAACGAATAAATAATGGTGTTGGTTCTCCTTGCCGTGCTAAAACTAGACTTAAAAAATAGCAAGCTCTAACTTGGACTTCAATATCTTACGTAAATCTAGTAGAACTGCAAACTTAAATGCAAACGAAATATTGATCACTCAGTTGCCTTAAACTCGAAGGTCAACCTGCTGAAATTTATATTGTCAAAAACAATATTGTCAAGGCGATTAGCTAGGTGGGCACTATTGTTAGCCTCATTTGACATAAAATTTATGCCACAAAAGGTTGTAAAAAGGCAAGCTATAACTAACTTCTTAGCAACACAACAACAACAAACCCTGTGCCTCAACGGCTCCTGTAAAAGTGAGGTCTGGAGGGGTTGATGTATGCAGCCTTCCCCCTTCAGGGTATGAAGCTAAAGAGAGGCTGTTTCCGATGACCCCCAACCTAATTATGTCATATTCGTGTCATGGTGACCTGTGAGCAATAGGGTATCAAAGCAAAAGAGTAAGCTATAGCATAAAACGAGCAATACAAAACATAACCCCCCCAAAGGAGACATCGAGGCAAAACCTTCCATACCAGGTAGCAAGTAAAAGCAGATAGGCAGATAGTAGACAGTAGACAATAAACAGATAGACGTATACATCCGGCTCCAAACTACAAACAATTGCCAGATAACTTACCAAAAGAGGAGGTACTCTATGTAGACACAATACTGTGGCAACTTATTTTGATGGAGCAGCAAATTGAAAGTGGGTAGGTATATGCATTATCTTTGTTGCACCCTCTGATAGACTGATTCTTTACTCCATTGTCTTGGCATTAATTATTAGCCTAGAAACGGCCATTGAAATGTGTATTGAATATTTGCAAGCATTTGGTGATTCTCAACTAATTGTTAGGCAAATAAATGGTCAATATGAAATTCTATGATATTAAGTACCTTTGCACCAAAGAGCGAATATTTGATGGAGCGGTTCTATGATATTAAGGTGTCACATGTGCCAAGGTCTGAGAATGATAAAGCTGACGCCTTAGCAAAGCTTGCTGCATTACTAATTACGTTTGATGAAAGAGAAATCCGAGTCACTGTTGGGGAGCGTCATCTATCTATACCAAAGTGTTTTGTCTTGGCCCTTTGATGCATGGAGCCTCGATGTCATAGGTCCATTTAAGCCTTCTTCATCCCACCAGGACCAATATATACTAGCAAGGATCGATTATTTTTCAAAATGGTTCGAGGCTGTTCCGTTAAGAGAAAAGGGGGTAAGAGAGGTTGTTGATATCATTCGAGTTCGTTTTATCTATTGCTATGGAGTTCCGTCTAAAATAATCTCTGATAATGCCCTTTACTTCAAAAGTCAACCGTTAAACTGGCTGAAAAGTATAAGTTTAAGCCTAGCTTCTCATCAAGCTACAAATTGGCGTCCAATGGATTGGGGTGTTTAAACCCAAGATGGAATTGAAACACTCCGCATGGCCTGGGCTGAATAGGTAGGTCTAACCCACAACAGATTAAAAAATCCTATGTGGGGGTGTTTATACCCACCATGGAATCGAAAGATTACACGTGGGCATGAGTAGTAAGTTTAACCCGCAATGGATTGAAAAATCCTACGTGGGGTTGTTTAAACCTAGGTAGTAGATATAATCTACAATGGAACCGAAAGTTTATGCGTGGGCGTGGTCTGAAAGGGCATTTTCAAACCCACAGTGGAATTCAGAATATTTCACTTGGTGTGTACGAGAAACTTGGACCCTAACAAATCTTTGGAGCCTAATAGGTCTCACAAAATTTTGACTTTACAGAGTCTATATTTGACAAATTTGAACTCATTTGTAAATATTTAAATTTTCAAAAATTAGAACTTTTCATATTCGCAGAGCATGAAATGTGATTTTGTGTTCAAAGCCTAATTTATACAATATATTAAATTACGGTTTTTAACGTTAAACCCTAAACCCAACCCATACTTAGCATACTTTTTGGCGCATGATTTGTAACAGCCCAGTGTAAAAGCTGGGTTCAATAGCCAATGTTGACAATCAAATTGGAAAGTTTTGTTATTCTATTTTAGGACTATGTTAGCCTGATTTTAAAATAAGTATGCAGAAAATTCAAAATAAAGAGCCAGGAGCGGTTGCAAATAATTAAAATCACATTAATTTTGGTATTCTATAAGAACTACATTGACTTGATCCTAAAAGAAATACATCATAAGTGTCTAAGTTTCTACATTTGAACTATGTCATTCTGCATTAGAAGAATTATAAAAAAGTTCAATTCAGTGGTGAATAGAAGATTTCACATAACCATAGAAAGGAAAGAAGTTTATTACGAAAGCTGTATAATAATTAAGAACAGAGATCGCTGATAAAATAAGCCGTGATTTGTTTTGAAATCTTAAAAGTCGTGCATAAATTTGTCCTTGTTGCTTCTGTGGTGTCCTTGTTGCTTCTTTTTATAAGCTCAAATTCAAGATTGTATCTCAACTAAATCTAATTATAACTGAAATTTAAAAGAATTCAAATTTGAATTATTTTACATATCTAATGTTAATAAAATTGGGCGTAGATGCACAGTTAAATTATTTTTTTCCCACATTAAATCATAGAAACTTGTTAAATAAAGCAAGTAAATAAATAATAAAAAATATATCAAATTCAATAGCCTAAGGTTAAAGGGCATTTCTATGCGGCAGAATTTTTTTGAGTTGTGTGTCGACACAGTTTTTGTGTGTCGACATACAGCTCAGAAAAATGTACAGAATTTAAACAAAGCGAAGGTTAAAACCTTGGCCAGTTTAACAAAAAAATAAAATAGTCTGATATTAATGCAGGGGATTAAACATTTAAAATTTAAAGTCTAAATCAAATCAATATCGTTAATCAAAAAATCTCATGTGATTCTGTCAAAAAAAAAAAGAATATTTAAAATTTTAATAACTTGAAAGGATGAGTGCAACCCGAATCTCAATTAAATCTAAATGTCCCCACATGGTTTAAAGTCGATTAACTAGACTTGTTATATAGCTAATTATATCATTAGTCGGAATCAAGGGTCTCCCAAGTGAGAAATAATTAAGGGTGTATTCCATCTTAAATAGAGCCGTATCCTAAATTAATAAAACATATCTACATCTAGTATATAGAAAAATGCATGTTTTGCAAATTTCATATTTTTAACTAGCATGACACATCTTTTAGGTGTGTTCTCGTGTGTTGTTGCGTATTATCTTTCATGTTAATATTTAAATTTTAATTCAACTCAATGAGTATGATGTTTTATAATTAAATTTTGAGACTATAACATGGATACATTGAAGTTTGATGATTTATAATATGTGCATATTTTAATAAATATAATAAAGTACTGTAATGTTTCAATATTTTACTATCTAGAATGCTTCCATGTAATCAAATTTTGAGTCGGTTCCCAAAATAATGCTAAAAAATTAAAAAAATAATGCTGAAAAAAAAAATATTTTCAAATCTACTGTTGAACCGCGTTTACTAAACGAGGCTTTGATAAACCGCATCCAAAAACAGCGTTTAATATTGGCATAAACCGCGTTTTATTAACGCGGTTATATCTATTAAACAGCGTCTTAAAGACGCGGTTTAACTTAAAAAAAACCGCGTCATAAAGACGCGGTTTTCTGTTGTTATAACCGCGTTTTTATGACCCGGTTTACTAGGTTTATCTAATTTACGCATATTCTCTCAGCTGCTTTCACCGTCTCTCTGCCTCTTTCTCGTTAACCCACCACCAGTCACGTTGTTCGCCTCCTCCTTTCTTTTGCTTATACACTGGAGATCTTTCAAGTATTATTATTGGAGTTATTTGACCTCCACTTATGATGTTGGAGCTTCAGTAAGAGAGACATGGGATCAATGTGATAATCATCACAAATTGCGGAGTAATAAAAACTATAAACGAACAAAAAATTGAAAAATTGCGGCATAATGGTAAGTATAAGTGAAAAAAAAGGGGCTTTTGGATTGCTGAGGTTAAACCGCGTTTTGTAAACGCGATTTATATGTAAACCGGGTTTAGTAGACGTGATTCAGTGGTAAACCGCATTTAGTAAACGCGGTTTATATTAATCTAAACTGCGTTTAGTAAACGCGGTTTACACTAATATAACCCACTTTTTTTATCCGGTTTTATTTAAATTTAAACGCGTTTTGCAAATGCGGTTCAACAGTAGATTTGAAAATATTTTTTTTTCAGCATTATTTTTTAAATTTTTTTATTTTTTAGCATTATTTTGGGAACCGACTCTCAAATTTTTATAAAAAATACGACGAATTTCGGATAGAAATTGTTAATTTGGCATATATTACCGTTATATATATTTGCCATATTTTTGTAAAAATCTAATAATTTTACATACAAATTGCTAATGTGGCATACATAACCGTAATATATATTTTTCATGTTAGTATTTTGGTACAAAATTTGGTGAATTTCATTAAAAATTTACCGAATTCGAACAAAATGTACCTATAAGGAACATAGGAACATACCCAGTGCCTCAAGGGCTCCCGCCCAAGCAGGGTCGGGGGGGGGGGGGGATGTACGCAGCCTTCCCTCTTCAGGGTGTTAACCTGAAGAGAGGCTGTTTCCCAGTACCTATAAATTGACAAAATATGTTCCATATTAGTATTTTCCGAACAAAAATACATTGAATTACTATAGAGGGTACCCATGCACGTGATTGATTTATTAATCGTAGAATCAAGTTGTTCAGTTAAAAATAGGAGAGAAACATAAAACATCATGCTGCTATAACAATTTACAAGTAGAATACTTAAAGAAAGTACATAACCATCGCGTGGACGCCACAGTTATATAAGGTTTATAATAAATATAAGGGCAAGTGTTAGATACCATGTGCTTAAAAAAATTACTTTATGTCCAATGTAATGCTGAAAAGTTTAGTTTAGTTAGTATAATACCATTTTTTACTTTTGTAAGTACAGTACTAAAAAAATTCAATAAGAATAGCTTGGCGTCCTTGTAATTAAGGAGTACCCATACTGGGATGCTCCCCTTTTGGAAAGATATCTACTTTTCCATAATTATATTTTATCTGTCCAACGGGATCTTGTAATATAAATGGGACTATAACTCACCGAATTATTCATTATAAAATTAAAAAAAAAAACCTTAAAAAATTCAAAATAATATCGGTTTTACTCTTCAATCAGAGATGGCAGCTGAGAAATTACTTTTGATCTTGATCATCACCTCCACCCTTGTCGTCTCCTCCATGGCTAATGGTAAACCCCAATTTCTTCACTTCTTTACACTGTTTCAATCAATTACATCATGAATATAATATTGCATGCTATAAATTAATGATTATATCGGTGTGCTTGCTTGCAGAAGAGTTGATAAGTATACCGGTATGTATATCTCAATGCAACGGGCCCTCCATCCCTCAGATATGTGATAAATTATGTCGAAATATGGGTTATAAATCTGGTAAATGCATCTTTCGTATCACTAAATATTGTTGTTGCACTCCATAAGCTTCCAATTCTCAGCCCGTATCGTATTTATGTATGGCTCAATTCGCGTCGTATCGATTGAATGAATAAACAATGTTGTTGGTTCTCCTCTTCTTTTTCTTGTTCAAAATAACTCACACTTGCCTCCTATTTTTTTCTAAGTTTTGAGGCACTAATTTTTTCATAAAACACAACATTATGGACTATTTTAAATACAAGAAAAGATGAAAGACTATTTTGTAATAGACTATCTTGAGCCAGGGGAAAATTAAAAAAATAAAAATAAAAATATAGAACACCTCAGGGGCCAATTTTAAGCAAACATACAAACAACATAACCAACGGGGCAAATAACTCACAGGTACGAAAGAATGACATACGAGTTCTTTTCTGGGGAGCAGAAAATCAAGGGAGGGGACGTGGGGTAGTAGAGTTAGCGCGCCTACACTCACAGGTACACACTCTTCTCGCCTCACGTACCAAACGTTGTGATCTTCTTATGTGCATCTTGATGTTCATCAATTTCCCACCAATCTGCAGCACCATCTCAACAACAAACCAAACCAAACCAAGTTAAAATCCAACTATTTAATTACCCATTATAACCTATGCAGCTCGAAAAGCAACCACTGAACAACGTTGCCGGCCGAAAATAAACTAGTCCCCCACGTCCCATTTAGTCACCTAACTCCTAATAAAAATCTCATTTAGTCATCTAACTCCTAATAAAAGTCCGGTTTAGTTATTCAAGTGATTTCAAATGAAAAAGTTGCTCACACAACTAAGACGTTGGAAAATTTTATCACCCATCTTCAAAGAACAACTCATTTTTATCACTAATCTAATCTAAAAGCGATAAAATTCATCACTCAAGTAAAAAAATAGCAAGTTTAATTATATTTTTTTGACTCATTTAGTCATTCGTCCTCATCTTTTTTCTTAAATAGTTGTTTATATTCTATATGGTAAAATTGGTCCTCATTTGGTTACTGACATTTGCTAAAATCTAAAAAATAAGAAGCCAATTTTGACATAAAGTAAAAACATAAAAAAATATTCAGTAAAATGAGAATTCAAAGAATATGTATATATTTAAAGAGAACTTAGAATCAAGGAAAAATAAAACAATAAGACCAATTTCGTTTCAGATAAAGAGGGGTGCTAAACCCATAAATGTTCGTAAATAGGACTCATGAAGAGCTCGTTTCATTAAGGGCTCATTGATAGCTACATATTAGCCTGAAAATGGTTCGATAATGGCTCAATAGTAACTCGAATAACTTGGCTTCCTAGTGAGCTAAACTAGATAGCAAGCTTAGCTCGATTCGACTCAATAATGAGCTTGACTTAGCTCGATGATGCTAAGGAGCTGAGCCAAGCCGAGTTGAATATCGAACATGCTAGTTTCTTATCGGATTGAGTTCAAATAAAGATGTGAAAGCTTGATAAAGGCTAAACTCAAAACTCGAGCTCAGTGAGCTTTATGGTTCGGACAAGATTTACAACCCTAATGACACGCAATAAGGAGTGATGGCCGTCACAATGAGAAAATGACAACAAATGACCACTCCATGAGCCTGCTCTAATAATAACCACTGGGAGGAAATAACATCGCAAAAGCAACTCAATGCAAGCAGGCAAAACAAATACTAGTTTTGAACCACTTCTCCCCAACTTTAGAAAGAAAAAGGACAACCAATATAACAGAGCACAGGGAGATTAGCAACATACCATTCTCCAAACCAAGTCTTCAGGACCCAATGGTTGAGCAGGACTCGAATAAAGGAAATGCCTAGCGTACTGAAAATTTATAACAACGCCTGTTAGCAGAAATTCATGTTCATTCGAAAAATGAAATCAGAAAAGATAATCCCAAAAGACTCATGTTCAAGCAATCAACCATATAGCACTAAAGCCATCATGTATAAGTTGAAAGCCAACAGTGGACGACAAGAGTATGAAAAATGCTGAGAAAGGGGCAATCCAATCACATAGAAATGTCAACAACAGAGAACAGGGGAAAATGAAAAGATCAAGGTTGAGAGGCGGAAAGTTATTTCCTCCTTTTTTGGTGTTTTGGGGGGTGGGGGGGAAGGTTCGGAGTTTAGCCAACCAAATAAATGTATTACTGGTAAAATATCACTGTAGCGCTTTGTACTGAGAATTGCTCACCTTGGCCAAGTGCTTCTGCATTTCTTTGATTGCAGAAGGGCTAACATTCTTAAGATACTTCAACAGCCAACCTGGCTGCAATGCATCACTTGAAGAGACAAAAAGAGCCATCTGCGTCCATAGAATACAAGAGAATACTCATCAATTGATATCCTAGAAAAAGTAATACCAAAAATACAATGTTTTCCATCTTTGGTTGCGATTTATTAAAGATAGAACAATAACACATATAACTTCCCAAACCTCCAGGAAACAAGCAATAAATCAAGTCTAAACATGAATATTGACATTATCTTTTCTTGCGTATTCTCATTTTCTCAATTTCATTGACTTCTTCCCTGGGCATTTTCATTCTCTTTTCCCTTGTGAGTCTTCCTTTTCCCTCATCTCCTAGGGTTCCTATTCCAGGACATGAAATCATTGATCTGGAAACTAACAAAAACTACCATGTTATCCACAAATAAGAATAGACACGCAAAATGAAAAGGAGAAAAGAAAATATTTCCAGTCTCGCTTGAAAAGAATCTGACCATATTTATTATTCAGTTCAGGAAAAATCTACTGATTTTTAAATATCTCGAAGTCCCCTACCCTAACAAGGAAGTCCCCTTTGCAAGACAGATGCAATTAAGAATTCACGCTTTAGCTGTCAGTATTCAAGATTCAGGAGTTCAATTAATCACATAAAATGAAAACAAGAAGAGAGCCTATAATAAACAAGGATTAATTTACAGCCAAATTGGCATGCGAAACATAGTATGAAGCAGAGTTAAAGAAGTTGCTGCAGCTGCTTCATTTCAACGAGTTAGTTATTTTGCTGCAAGAGAATGATAATAGCAAATTTTTCATAATGAAGGCTCAATCACCCCCCTATGCTGATGCATTCAGAAAATCCAATGCCTCGTGAGCAGCATGAGCATAAGCAATAACATAAGATGACCATATGCACACCTTGCGGTAGTCAATAATTCCTTCAAAGGGAAGCTCTAGCTCATCACTGATTATGACAGGAATGCATCCGCTGACTATGGCATCAAACAGTCTCGCAGATGATGGAGTGTCACCAGCAGGACTTAGGCAGAAGATGGACCTGTAATATAAACATATCCAATCAAGCAATTGGATAGATGATATTCATATGCCAAATGCATGGACATTATTTAGCCCATTGGAGTGACCCTAGATGATATTTACCTGATAACTATCATTGATCTGTACACATTTGATCACAAAGATAGGTTCAAACTTTTCCACCCCCTATCTGGAGCATCCGAATGTACTGTACAAATAGAATCACTTTTCTAAACCCAAAAAAATCTTAAAGTTTCTCCTATAATTCTCTTGCCACCAGATAGCTAGTTTCATGCCAAACAAGTGGAACATCATATCATACATTAAATCTGGACAATGTTTGTTTGAATTTCAGAACAAGGATGTAATTACTTGTTTTAACTAATTCAATATATTTATTTTTCTTTTGAGTTACAACTCATGCATGCCAGGCAATGCAGAATCCAGATGAACTTTTCATTCCGTTCTTAAAATATCTCAGTATAACCCTGTGACCTCGCCGAACCAAACGTGGTTTTAAGTTTTGTCCACTGACAGATGAGAAAATCGCAGGGTCTGCATCCATTTCTTAGAAAAGATGCACAAGTCAGCAAAGCAAACAGGAAAAAGCCCATATGTCTAACCAAGACAAACAAACAGTCCCTTCGTTACTGCATCTAGGTCAAATTTAAGGGTATATCAAGAAATCGGGCTTCAGCTAAAAGATATAATACAATGGTCAGCATCAATCTTACTTGCGCATTCCATTTTGCGCTGCAGCTTTGCCAGCTTCCCCAGCTGTCCCTTCCTCAATAAACACACCCTCAGCACTAGCCAGCTCTGCCACAAGTTTTGAACGTATTTTCCCTCCCTTAAAGCAATAAGCCACGATGTCAGCAACTTTATGCCAGGGTGTCAAATAGGAATCCGGACCACAATTGTTATTATTCTATAATAAATAGCTTTGAAGCAAAATCCTGGAACTGTTATAACAAAGAATCATTGGCCATATTTCATCATGCCCACCGCAACATCTTGCTGACCGTCAGCTCCCATTAAAAGGTACTGTACTCATGTTCCCCAATATGTAAATCCTGTAGGTTAATGCCACCTCTGGGACATGAATCTTACAAGCAATTAGGTCATCTTGAGTTGCTTCAGTTTTGCCATTAAATGTTTATGAAGGATACATTTTAATATTAACAAGTGCTGCGCATATTATCATTTTAAAATAAGCCATTATACCCTAAGTTCATCATTTTGCTAGACAGCTTGCGAAAAAGATAAATCCGACCTGTTCTCTCATCAATTGACTACCAAATAGCCAATAAAAAGTGATCAAAATGTCAGTGGTAGCAAGGGTTGAGTAGGAAACTTACAGCATTTCTTTTCAGCCTCCCACGAAAAAACAACAGAGTTTTTCTCTTTGATTCATTCTCCAGCAAGCACTGAGCATTACAGAAATCCACATTGGCAACATAAGGAAGTATTACATCCTTCTCCAGGTAGACTTGTCCAGGCTTATACCTACCATCACCACATTTTAGCAACCATGCACAGTTGTACAAAAGAGTGAAAACGTTAATCAACATAATAGGATAAGAAAACAAACCAATTTCCTGTTGAGTCCATATCTGGTAGTAGCCAAATCGCATGCTTCATATACCTGCGAACTGATTTAAAGGACCAGGGATGATGAACAGGAAGTATGTGATCTCTACCTTCGGACCGCTTCCATGCAGGTTGATCGGTCACCCACTTCAAAGCCTCCTGAAAAGATAAAACTGCAGTGAGCCCACGAGGGGAAAAAGAACAGGACAAATAAACAAAATGAACATGAAGCTTAGGAAATCACTCACACCCTGTAAAGTGCCTTGCACTGCTGCTTCTCCATAAGGAAGAAACTGATGGTTGAGAAAAATGGAATGTAAAATAGATCTGCCTCCTCTTGCCTGTGAACACGTACAACATTTTTCAACAGCCTTTCGGACTCTGGTGCTATCAGATCAGCCCAAAGCCAATAGTCAATAGAATGCTGCAAAGGAAACGTTTGGTTAGAGAGCTCCCATCTTGTGCTGAAATGGATGGATAGCAACGTCCTGGCAAGACACAGAAGAAAAAAGGAACCCTAAAAGTAGGAAAAGTGAGACAAGACCTGTTCGATAAGGCGATGCACGGGGCTGCCGTTGGAGGTGAGGTTGGTAGTGTCCTTGTAAGTGTTAAGGAACAACCACAGCAGATCGTAGGTAAACTTGGAGGGCATTCGGTAGACGTAAACCCTAATGGGCATGGAGGAAGCGGGATAGAAGAGATCATGATAGACCCTCTCGGTGTCTATCCTGGAAATGGAATCGTCGAGGTTCGTGACAGCATGTACTTCACCGGACGCAGTATCATACGGGGACAGAGGAGGGCGGTTGAGGGTGAGGAAGTGGTCGAGGGAGGAGACGAAGGAGTAGTGGAGATTAGGGTTAGGGTTAGGGTTAGGGTTAGGGGTGGGGGTCGAGGAGGAGGAGGAGTGGAAGGAGAAGAAGAAGAGGAGGAAGAAGAGGGAGAGGAGAGAGAGGGAGAAGAGGAGAAGAGGGGAAGCGCAGTAGAGGGGTCTGTCCCTGGAGGAGGAATACGGATGCTTACCCGCCATTGTTGCCTGTTGCCTGTCGCCTGAAGGATGATGATGATGATGATGGTCATCTACAAATAGGATGAGATGGATGGGCCCGTGTGCTGCTATCCCAACCCCCCTTCTCTCGGCCCAATATCTTTGCACTCCATCTTCCCTAATTAAACATCACTGAGATTGAAATTACACATGTTTTTTTTTATATATATATCCACACCACCTGAAATTAAACTAATATTATATCGGTTATCTAGCATGAATAATTAGACCCAAAACCAGTTTTCTCAACCCCCCCCCCAAAAAAAAAAAGTTCCAAATATTTCAATAAATATTAGAGACTAAATGGAGCAAATACCTTATTTTTGTTTTTAACTCTTTTTATCCAAGTGATGCCATATTCACTATGTGACATAAAACCAACACCTTACCCGTTATTTAATACAGATAATTTGATGAAAAATTAGACTATTTTAAACTAAAAAAAAGATAAAAAACCAATTTAAACAAACTTATAAACACAAGATAAACAGCATAAATAATAACTCCATACAAAACATGGCTGATGGATGCCTTTTTCACGCAACGATTTCATTCTAATGAAATGATCTTTAGATTATATAACTCTCATTATTTGATCCAATCATCACTTTGTGTGTATCATTAACACATTTCGTGGTACTACATTTTTACTTTGTGAAAAAACCAAGCAAGCATAAATCTCTGCACATTAAACAACTTGTATCAGGAAGGAATTTATTTTCTTACAGAGAATAGGCATACAAACAATAAAACAGTTCTCCAATCCCTGTTCATAAAGGATCACAGATTATGTTCTTATGCATCATGAATAACCAAATGCCAGACATCCAAAAGTCACATCGCTCAAAGTGTTATCGGATCATCTTTTCTTGATTTCTTCCCTAACATCATCTCATCAAGATCATCCATCACGGGAAACCACCCCCCGAGCCAAACGGTTTTGTTATGAGCGCATCTTCTTTTGTAGCAAGCGGAGATGCCGCTAGCTCGATAGCGACAGGGATCAAGGCCGGCTCTAGTGCTGATGATGCCGCCACTGAAGGCTTCTTCAGATCTTCGTACTTTGATAGCACTTTTTGAATCTCATCATTTACGTTCAAGGCTTCGAAAAGAAGAGCCTCATTATCACCAGTGGTTTCGATGATTTTCTGTACTGTGTATTGGGATTGATGGCACTGTTGTACTAATATTTTTGTCAAATCATCCTGCCAATTAGAGGAGAATTTCAATTTCTTAAGCTGGGCTCCTATGAGAAGCTATCAAAACAACAAATATTACTGAAACACCATAGTTCTCTGCTTTAACGTCCCTGCTAGGATTTTAGGTCCAAACATCATACCAACCTTAAATCAGACCTTACTAATGGAAAAACAAGAAATGAAAGAAAAACAAAAAATACAACAAGATCAAAAGCACCGCACATTCATTTATCTCCGCTTGTATGTTGTAATCGCTTTCATCATAGTGGATAGTCTCCTTTGACTCTAGGGGATCGTGGACCTAGATCATTTTTGGTCCGAACCATGTAAAATCTTACATTGTCTTTGTTGTTTTTATTTTTCTTGTTCTTGTTGTATTTGCATTCGATTTTCCCTTGTAATTTCTCTAATATTAGGTCAATTTTGTAGTCGATTATCATAACGGTCCTGGATGCTCCAAAAATCTCATCTCTAAAGTATCTGTCCATATAAAATGGAATAGCAACTCCAAGTGATATGCCAACTGCAATGCAACGGAAGTCTCAATTGTGACGTGATTTCTCCAACTATACACACGTAATAACACTGATTCAAGTACTACGTATACACCCCCACAACTACATGTATACACCTTAAAAACCCTCGAAAACCCAAATCCAACAAGCTCCATAAGCATGGATACGCCAAAAGCATCAATAGACATCCTCCTCATCAGCCGCCACCATCACAAGGAAGAAACACGCCACCAACACATCCACCATGAGACTCGCCCCATAAACACCACTGACACACTACTAAACACCTAGTGACCATAACCCAGAGAGATGACCCAGGAACAGCAACCAAGGAAATGAAGAATCAGTTGCATTAAACCACACAGAAACCATAATGAAGTAAATTGTTCCCAAAGGGCGCATATGAAGATTTTAACAAATTCCCAAAAGGAAAAAAGGCATTCACCAGTTGAATTACTGAATTGATTCTTCAAAGAAGCCCATAAGTCTTGCCTACATAAACAATTTTTTTTTTTATAATGGTGAGGAGGATACATCATTTCCCTCAACAAGGACACTAACTATTAAGGGAGCATCGGAACGAGCTTCAAACTTTAGACATCTTGCTTGGGATTGGGTACTCTAACTAGTATACCAACTCCAACAACTCTGCCTACATAAACCATGAATCAAGAATAACCTATGCAATGCAATTGTTCTATAAATAAGATATGAGAAAACATAAGAATAAGATAGTACCTCCAGAACCTCTTGCTGAGGAGAAGATGATAGGACTGCTGAAAGAAGCTTCAAACTATTTCGTGCCACATCAAACGCCTCCCTTGTCTGTACCGTTGAGAAGCTTTGTGCAGGAATATCACGTTGTGTCACAGTAGCATCGATCACTGCCTCAGAGACAGAACGCAGAGGGGAAAAAGTGGGTACCATGCTCTCACTTTTGCATTCAGGGAAGCGAATACCTCTGGACCTCAGGTTCTTTGAGGTAAAAGCAGGAAAGCATGTGAAAATAAATTAAATCTACGCCATGCGTTTAGCGTTGCTAGAGTAAAGAATTTTCATGCACCTAATCATTCGTAATGCTGCAACTTATGGAGACATACCTAAATAAACAAGATATTCTTCACTTAAAATCTTTTTGTTTGTTTAGCTAAGGAAAATAATTTCATTATCCGTGTTTATATGAGATTCGCCCTTAATCAGGTTGAGGTTGAAGTGAGATAAGGACGTGAGACTAGAATGGAAAATGGAAAATAATTTTCTCCCCTTCTTGAGGGGAAGACAGCTTCCTCTCTACCGAGGAAAACATTTTTCCGTAAGGCAAAAGCTATTACTTATTTGTATAATAGAATTATAAGCGAACGATGAAAAAAAAATTTCTATCAAAATAAACGGAGCCCTAATTCCTAAGAAATTCCTGCATGGAGCTAACCACAAATGGAAGACAGAAACAAGAACCAAAAAATTAAAACTCAAGCAGCATATATTACTTCCAACCTTGTATGTTTCTTCATAGACAGGCAAATATCTAAGCTCATTAGAGGATTCTCCCCATGCTTCAATCAACATAAGAGCCTTGTCCCTATTAACACCACCCGTCTGAGGATCATCAATTAGCTTCACCATGTCATCAAGAACCTGCTCTGCAGCCACCTCAGAGCATGCCTTTTCACAGTTGTTAACAACGATCTCTAGCAAAACCAGAGCCAAGTACTGGACCCTAGCAGTCTTCGACATGATCCGCTTTTTAATTCCCCTTATGACTTCAACGCTGTTGATTCTCTCGTGGTTGATCATGTCGCAAATTTCAAAGATCGTGGGCCAGTCTGGCTCATTGATGACATCCGAAGTTGCCTCGTCAATGATGGCATCAGCTAGGTTCGGGCCTTGGAAGAACTTGTTCATTTTGAAGCTCATTGAGGTCATGCCAGCAGTCATTTTTCGTCCAACTTCCGTCCCAGTGATCTTCAGGCGCTCACCCAAGGTAGTCACTTTGTCCATCCAAAGAGCAAGAACAGCTAACCCCTACAATATCAAAAAATGGAAAAAAGGGATACTAAGAGGTACAAGTTTGATGAACCCTTAAACACGGACGAAGGATTCACATTTTTGTACCTATAATATTCAACCCTAGAAGGAATAGAAGAATATTCCTTGACATTCACCCTTGAGGGCAAGGGTCATTCTCAGCGATGAAGAATTTTTTGTACAAAAAGATAAACTAATCGGTAACACGCGCATATATATATTAGGTTATATTTTAAATTACCTGTTTTTTAGTTTTATGGAGTTGTCGTAGTGTCACCGATCGATCGGGAGGGAATCCGATCAATCGGGTGATTTAAGGAAAGATTCGGGAATTTTGGCCGAGAGAGGGTCAATCGATCGGCACTTTCATTTTCCGCAAACCCTAGCCGTCTTCTATAAATAAGGGCTTAGGGTTTCGGCTTAGGTGAGTTCAACTCCAATTATGATCCAATTAAAGGCCGTGAGGGGCCGCCATTAAGAGTGAGGTGATTTCGTAATTCCTCCAAGATATTCGAGTGCTACGAGAGTTCAGAGGGAGTGATTGTAATTCTTCCATATATCTCGTTCTGATAAGTGTCGTTGTAATTTTTCTGTTCAGTTAATAAAGAATCTCCATCTCCGCCCGTGGTTTTCTTCCCTCTCGATTGTAGAGGGGTTTCCACGTAAATATTGTGTGTTCTTGTTTTGTTTTTTCTTTCTCCACATTTGTTTACTTCTCGTTTTGTGAGAGTTATATTATTTTGAATCGAATCAAGTTATCAGGGTTTCACGCTTCCGCGTCAAGATAAACTAATCAGTAACACGTGCATATATATATATATATATATATATATAGTAATTTAGGTGATTTTAGGGTTTATGGTGGGAGCCCCTTCCCCAATTTCAGTAATAAAAAAACATAGGTATATACGGGGAAAGCAATGGTGAATGTGAACGTGGATTCCAATCTCCCTACAACTATCTTCGTCTCTTCTCTCTCCGCCATAACTGGACTTGAAAGAGGACAATGTAGTCACCTTGCTGATTTTAGTAGTGTTAATGCGAAACGAAAAAAGACTAAATTTTTGAAGTTTGAATGGGGAATCCCAATTCAATGCAAAAGCGTCAACAAGTAAAAACCCTCAATAAGAGTCAGACATGGAGATGTATTGGTAAAAATGAGGCATTATAAATTCAAACCTAATGAAAATGAAAAGGACATAGAAATTGATAAACAAAGAGCGAAGAGGTGGCCAGGATCAAAAGAACGCCGAGAGATAATCCAACCAAAAAAAAAAAAAAAAAAAAAAAAGAGGAGACGGAAGCAGATTGGAGAGTATAGTTATGCAACAGAACCTCACACAACAGACGACCCCCACGGTGATCAGCTCTCGACATTGAAATGATGGTACTCTCTCTTCCAACTTTTCGCTAAAAATACTCTCTTTATGTTGGGGTTTGTATTGAAGGGGTGCAGGAAAAAGAGAGGAAAAATGTAAACCTTTTGGGGTTCTGTAAAAGTTGTATCCAATGGGGCACCTGCGTAGAGGGAGAGACATTGTTATTGAGAGGCATTTTCTGATGTTTTGATTAGGAGCTGTTTGATTAAGCGATGAGAGAGTTTTGATTAGGTCCTATGGTTTTTCTCTTTAGTTGAGAGAGGATTTTCACGTAAATTATGGCTTGAGGGAGATACACAAGATTAATATTGATGCAATTAAAAGTAAGACAAAGCTCCTTGAGAAATCCAGAATTCAATTGACCCATTCTCGACCCAACCGGCGTCCATTGTTAGTGACAACGCATTAAGAAGCAGCTTCCTTGAGAAGGGATCCTAAGATCTTCTCTTATCTCTTAAAAAGAATATAGAAGAAAAGGTATTAAGGGATAGTACAAGAGATGGTACAAAAATGGTGATTGAAGTCTACAGTGAATCGTGTTCATAGATAAGAATGTTTGCCACATGCCTCCTCATGGCGCCATCTACGCCCTCCCCATGTGATCTTTGTAGCTCACAGAAAAAGAAAAGGCTCACTTCAGAAAAAGCAAATCAACAGTAACGTGTACTAAACCTTGACAAATAGAGCAAAGTAGAGATCTTCTACAAATCAAAACAAATATTTCTAGGGATACTAAACTGGATCCATGGTTCCAGGTGCTTAACCAGAAAGGCTACGCTGTACAGGAGAGAAATTATTTAGTTTATTGCTTAGAGAAAGGCCATAATTTAATAGTACAAGTCAATGGGAAGGTGGAGAGATCTCTCATCTTGCCGGAGCAAAAAGAAATTGCAATCAAAATGCACATGGGCCATGATTAATTTGCCCAATCTCTCAAACCCTCATCCAGCTTTAACTTCCTCTATAAATACCTTTCTCATTCTCTCGAACTTCCTCGTCCCATCTGTCTATTATTTGTCTCAACAAGAAGAAGAAAAAGACAGAGAGAATAAATGGCAGTGTACCTTTCATTTCTTCTCTTATGGCCTCTTTTGTCGGTCGGTTTTATTTCCTCATCCCCAGTATATGACCCTGAGCAAGTAGTACTGGAACTGCAAGAGTATGCAGCAAAAAATAGTCCTTAAAATTTGTAAGGATATTGTTAATCTATAAGCATTTGCAGTAGCGGTATTGACAATGTGTTAAATGTTCATGTTTCAGGAAGATCAATGCATCTAGAAGAAACTTGGCATCCTCCTGCAGGAATGGCAACCCCATTGACAGTTGCTGGCGCTGTGACCGCAACTGGGACAAGCACCGCAAGCGCTTGGCTGACTGTGCCATCGGTTTTGGCAAGAATGCCATTGGTGGCAGGAACGGTAAAATATATGTTGTAATGAACACAGGGGATGACCCCTTAAACCCCAAGCCAGGTACCTTAAGGTATGGTGTCATACAAGATCAACCACTGTGGATCATATTTGCACGTGACATGGTGATCAAGCTCAAGCAAGAACTAATGATGAATTCATTCAAGACCATTGATGGTAGAGGAGCCAATGTACATATTGCAGGTGGGCCATGCATCAGCATGCACTATGTGACAAATATCATCATCCATGGCATAAACATACATGACTGCAAGCGGGGAGGTAACGCCTATGTGAGGAACTCACCGAGGCATTATGGGTGGCTATCCATCTCAGATGGTGATGGAATCTCAATCTTCACATCGAGTCATATATGGGTGGACCATTGCTCTCTGTCTAGCTGCACTGACGGCTTGATTGATGCCACTCGTGGCTCTACCGCCATCACCATATCGAACAATTACATGACTCATCATAACAAGGTCATGTTGCTGGGGCACAGTGACAGCTACACACAAGACAGGAATATGCAAGTCACCATAGCCTTCAACCATTTTGGGGAAGGTCTTGTTCAAAGGATGCCAAGGTAAATTAGCAGTAGTACATAATTAGCCATAGTCCAACCTAGACCAGTGGTTTTAGAAACTCTCATAATGTTATATATCACATTGAATGATTTCATCCACTGTGCAGATGCAGGCACGGTTACTTCCATATAGTGAATAACGACTACACTCACTGGAAAATGTATGCTATTGGTGGAAGTGCGTCGCCAACCATCAACAGCCAAGGAAATAGGTTCGTTGCTCCATATAATCGGTTCAGCAAAGAGGTGATTCTCCCTCCTTGCCCCTCTGATAATCACTTAAACGAGATAAAATTAAAGGGTTGACCATATCTCACATTCAATAATGTGCTATGATGGCATGTTCAGGTTACCAAACGTGAGGATGCGCTATGGAGTGTATGGAAGAAATGGAATTGGAGATCGCAAGGAGATTTATTGTTAAATGGGGCCTATTTTACTGCATCTGGAAGTAGAGCATCTGTAACTTACGCCAGGGCCTTGAGTTTAAATGCCAGACCATCTTCACTAGTGGGTAGAATGACAAGAAGGGCAGGTGCACTTCGCTGTAGGAAAAAAAGATTTTGCTAGCCTCTGTCATCCAGCAAAATGGCTAAATCAGAAGGAAATTTAATTCAAGAAAGCCAACGTAAAGATGGCTCCTGACAATATACACAGCAAAGATACCATTACTTACACATTTCTGCTTCTCAACTTGGTTTTCATTTTAACTTAAAGAAGGAAAACCTCAGCCTGCTTCTATGAAACCATTAACTCTTTTGATTCTCTTCAGAATCATCATGGAGTTGCAAGAACCAAGCACAGATGCATTGTTTGTTAGGATCAGTGAACAAAAAAAGAAAAATAAATAAATTATTCCTACATGTTATTGTAACTTCAGCACTTTCCACCATATAAGTCTGTTGATCATATGTTATATACAAAGACAAAATTTAAGTACTTCTGTAAAGCGTACAAAGAAGAATTCAAACTTTTCCCACTTGCTTGAGGGCAAATCTCCCTTTGGGGAGTTGAGAGTTCCATCAGTCGAGTTAGACACTTGCAGAGAACAACGCTAATCTCTCTCTCCACTAATATCCAAGTCCTTGTAGCATAATACAACAAAAGGGGTAATGAAATATGGCATACAGTTGCACAATGGAATGATTCTCCTATGTGGAGGATGGCCAATCATATATAGTTGATGAAAATGGAAAAGAAAGGGATTCAAATCTGGGTAATGGAGACATACATCCTCTCTCCTAGCAGCGTAGTCTACTTTCTACACTCCCTCCCCCCCCCCCCCCCCCCGGGGGTCCTCAAAACAATTAGGACCAACACTGATTTCTTAAAACTCGAGCTAGGCAAATTGCTTAAGCAACTCATTACAAGATAAACAGAATTAATGTGTCATAACATAGGTGCCAGTTAAGAATGCAGACTGATTTGATCCCACTAATTTGAATTATGTAAAATGCTTCCAATTTTAGAATCAACACAATTAGGAAAACTGATTCATTGATTCTCCCTTCATGGTAATTCTATTGGAATTGGAGTGCGAAAACTGAAACCAGGGTGCCTGGGATTCCATTGCGCGTGGAATTCTGATTCTCTCTATTCCGGTTCATGTATGGAGAGATGAGAGGATCGATCATATCTGGATGGTGAAAGATGAATAATTTCTTGCTTCTTTTTCTCTTGTTTTTTCTTCTCCCAACACACTCATATTTAGGGATTCTTAAGATGACTTAATGGTAATGGTCGTGGTATAGATGCAAAAAAAAAAGGGTTATATAAGACTTGTTTTGGTTCACCGAATAAACCTTACAGCTTAAACACTTACAAAATTGAATCTTTTTACAACTTATTTAGAGAAATATCTTTGAAAAATTACGTTAATCTTAAATCTTTACCCCCTGTTTACTTTCACTTCTACCGCCACCGCTTGTCTACCATCATCCCTCGCTACCAGGGCTATAGATGAGCTCAGCCAAGCCAAATCACGGTTAGCTTGATGGGTTGACGAGGAAGATGACAAAGATAGAGTTCATGGCTGCCTGTTCCGAGCTATTCAAAGTGGGGACTGACACCACTGCCACGCCTTTGAAAAGACCATGGCAAATGTAGTTGAACACCCCACTGTTCAAGCTAAGCTTTTCGGAGAGATCAAGTATGCAATTGGGGAAGCGGCAGAGGAGGGCAAGGAAGAGGACTTGAAGAACATAGCCTATAACAAGGCCTTGGTGTTGAAGGCTTTGCGGCTGGACCCACTGGCCCACCTATCGGTGCCGCACACAGTGTCAAAGGAGGTAGAGTTGGGTGGGCACAGGTGCCGAAGAATGCCACAGTAAGCTTCATGGTGGTGGAGATGGGGAGAGACCCGACAGTGTCGGAATTCTTATGGAATTCAAGCTAGAGAGGTTTACAAGGAAGGAGGACGGAGGGGTGGATTTCAACATCTCAGGGAGAGGAGAGATCAAGATGATGCCATTTGGTGCAGGAAGGAGGATGTGCCCGGGTGCCAGGCTGGCAGTGCTTCAATTTGAGTACTTCGTGGCCAACTTGGTTTAGAGGTTTGTGAAGACCAGCCACCATTGCTGGCCAAGTTGACTTGGCTGCGGAGGATGAGTTCACCATGCCGTGGTGATGAAGCATCCTCCCCGTGCCCTTGTGGCGCCCCCCCCCTCCCCCTCCTCTTCCCACTCTGTATCTAGCTGATTTTCCAGTTCTGACTTGGTGATTCCATCCGGAAGGGGAATTCTCCGCGGAGCAACGGACTGCATTAAAGGATCGGGCCATGGCAAATATATATATATATATATATGACTTGTAGACAATGACATCTGCAAAATTGTCTCTAATAATAACATTGCCCCAAATTATAATATTTTAGATCATGAAAGACACTGTCATCTTGTGAACTATTAGGTATGCGGATCTTCAAGTACACGAGTACTTGTAACAAGAGAAATATTCTACAAAGACCTAACAAGAAAAAGAAAAGTTATCGTTTCATCTTTTACTAGTTTCAGATTGAGCCATTGCAAGGAGGTTCATGTACGATATTTTGACAACTTTTATACAATCTACTTGACATAATTAAGATATTTGAAGGAACATTCATCACATCATTCAAGGTTATATCATGTAGGATGACATCAAACAGGAAGACAAATAGAAAACGCATCCCAACTGTGTACAGCAGCCTTAGATACCTATCAAAGCAGAAACGAAAAACAGACAGTTCAGATTCAACGTTCAACAACTGAACGGTTTTGATCCCATGATTGACATCACGGGATCAACCTTGCGCAGGTGCAGGCTTTGAGGAATGCTCGCTGCCAGCGCCTTCCACAGAGACAGATTCAGGGACCTGAGAATAGCCCTCAGCCGTGTTTCTCCCTCTTTCTTCCTCGGCCATCTTTTCCTTTGTCTTTTGCCCCACTTCCCCTGCGGCCTTGGTAACCCGGTTGAAAGCCCCGGTAACCCAAGTAGCCCCTGTCAGTACATACCGGTTCTTCATGAAGGCTGATCCTGCGCTACTAACGGTTTGTTCCGCGGCTGCAAATGCAGACTTGGTCTTCTCCGAGACCTGAAATTTTTGGTCCACTTCCTTCACTTTGTCATTCACCAAGGTTGTGCCCATGCTGATCTTTTCTGTCAACCCGATCTTTTGATCCAGTGAAACAACTTTAGCTGTAGCGGTGGAGGTGAACTTATGCTTCTCATCAAAAGTTTTTGCTTTGTTGAGTGTATCTTTTCCCAACACAAAGCCCTTGGCTAACATCGTAGTCACGACATCCTCAGCCTTCTGCACTGCAGATCCAGCTGCATTTGGATTCTGGTTCGGGTGTGACTGCAGAAATTGACAGAATTGAGTGAGGGTTGCGCAAATAGGTTTTTGTGCTCATACTCATGGCTATTGCCAGCTCAGAATCATACCGTAGGAGATGAAGATGCAGTTTCTGGTTGCTTGTAATCCGGTGCAAGAGCTATTGTGACAGATTGATCAACAATTGTAGCTCCCTGAAGAAGTAAACCGTCTTTTAGATGAAAAGCAGAGTTTTAGGCCAAAGATGTTTAAGTTCATAGCAGCAGCATACCCTTAGAAAGGAACTTAACAGCTCTTCAACAGAAAGATAACTACCAACTAAACACCAGCTATTTTCCGCTGCTTCATAATACCAGCTAATACGTATTAAAACAGAGCACAAAGAAGGCAGGGGACAGCATCAATTAATTATTAGTAATCATGCGAACAGGCTGATAGGTATGAAAAGCTAGAAAGAAAGATAGAAAAATACCATCAGTAAACAGCTTTAGAATTTCAAAATACATGACGTGAAAAGCAATGTAATCGAAAACTACAATAGTAACTTAAAAGCGAAGATGATTCTTATACTAAGTTCTTTTGGTGTAGAAATCACTATGCAACGTGTACGCTCAAATAAAAATGATAGGACGCATTATTTTATAATATACTATTTGCTTGTAACTATTTGTCACAAGATATAGACTCGTCAGTGTTCCAGTCGGAAAAAACCTTACTATATGTATCATTGTACATATATAGATACACTAAAATCTCAAATATTCTAGGTCAACCCCTCATTATGGGCAGCAGGCTACCATAGTTTCTCACCATTCCTAGAGTAATAAAGACATTTCCATAAAAGATCAGCCCCTCAAGATATCATCACACATCCATATAATGCTATATACTCAGACATGTCACAAACAGGAAATGAAGAAGAGGGATATCCTAAAAATAGGCTCCAGCACATAAGAGCATGATTAAATACCGATTTCAAGTCAAGCAGATGTCCTTATTGCAGATGCGCTGAGCCATAAACATACATGCACACATAAACACATAAAAAGAAAGAAATTGAGAGGGAGTAGAAGAGGAGACGGAATATAAATACATATTTTCAGTCCCTCCAAAGGACATATATTCCACTTTAGAAGTCAGGAAAGCATGCAACTACCAAGAGGTCCCTAAATACTTTCAAGATAACCACAAATAGTGATCATAACATGTTATCAATTCTTACAGAAGAATATGTTTCTTGGCTCATGGATGCAGATTGATTCATTAGTTTTGTGTAGGAACTGCAGTCTTGTACTACAAATATAAGATAATCTTAAACAATTTCCTTAATAAGACATGTTAGCCCCATCACATGAGGCAGCACGAAAGAACAGAGTCAGTATAGACAAAGATGGCAAAAAGATTCTAAATTATACTTACAGAAAGAAGAACTGCAGTTTCTGCTCCCTGAGGGTCCTTAAAGGTGACATATGCTGTTTGAGATCTCTCATTCTCACTGGAGGAAAAACATTAGAAAACAGTGAATTTAAATCCGAGAAGGATGTAGCATAAAAGTTACAGAAATAAATCAATGAACATATATGAAATCTAGACTATCAGTCCTGAAGTATTTCCTTCAATCTCTAATGCAACATTAAAAACTGGGTGGAAAGAAACAAAAATAAAAGAATAGATGTGAATGAGCAACCTTCGCAATTCAATATATTCTATGTCGCCAGAGAAGGAGAAGAACTCCCTTATATCTTGGTCAGTTGCTCCTAGGGAGACATTGCAAACTTTCACACTTCTTATCTGCAGAATGAAGGGAAAAAAATATTAGGAAATCAGTTGCTGGGCTACAATAAGCATGTTTTCATCGGGGAATGGTCATCATATATTCAGGAGGTTAGTACAAAAAAGCAAACCACAGTACCATTAAGATAAACGTTATTGAACAACAGGACATGATGAAGGTATGGCCAGTTCAAGAAGCAAATGCTTGATATCTCTGACCAATGTCAAAACAGCTTGCTTGCGGTAGTTTCTAAGATGAGACATTCAACTGGTATAATTTAATCGCATAACTGAAGTAACATGATGACATTTTCCACAATAAATGAACAAACATGGAACATACAAGCATAGGCATCCTCATCGTTCTTTCCAGGAGGCGATTATGTGAAATATGCAAAGTCTCTTCCTCTCACTCCCTAGTGAATGCAGAGTCAATCTTAGAAGTGAAAAGCATCTGTCTTTAGCTTTTATGTGGATCCCACTGGAAATATATAATGGACCCATGGTATCTCTAACGAGCCCCTCCCATATATGTACAAAAACTACATAGATGGACTACTCAGTCTACTCTATATATAACGCGAAAATGACTTTGACTTTCCTTCCTAGCTTGTGAAAGCCATAATTGGTTTCTCTGTTCTAGAATCATTTACACAACCAATCGACGAAACTCCTTTTTTTTTCTTATATACGTTCATTAGCCAAGCCTCTGCTGAACGTTACTAAGGATTGATTCATAGCAGGCAATGACAGGATTACGTTTCTGCCTTCAGTTAGGAGGAGGACGATCAAACAATGACAGAAAGGACTAAACATTCAGTGAATCCCTAAAATGAATGACATATTTAGGACTAGTCAAGACTCCAAGGAACCCAAGCAGCTTCAAACAAGACAAAGTTCTTGAAATTCTTTTGGTTAATAAATAATAGTTGAGATAACAAAAAAGAGAATTCAAGGGGAAAGTGACTTTGAAAAACATAAGAGAATCAAACAAGTTGCACCCCAGGAATGAAAGAAAACAAATAACGAAATCGAATCCAACACAAATGCCTGTCACCCTAACTGACACGCAAACAAAAAAAAAAAAAAAAAAAGTGAAGCTGCACATATATTACATGTATCGAAACCCACAGAAAACCTAATCTTTCCCAAGGAGAATAAAAGCTCTGGAAAATTCAAAAAGCAAAAACTATAATTGAATTTAAATTGTAAAAAGAGAAAACAGTGAGTAAGCAGATCAACGAGACGTAAGCACCAATCAATTAATAAACAGGAAAAGGAAATCAAAGAACCAAAAACATAAAGGGGAGAGGGACGAACCGACATGGGAAGCAAATGGAAGATCCAGGAGGAGGGAGGAGGGAGGAGAAACGAGAAATCGAATAAAATGATTCCCCCAATTTGACTCACTGCTCCTATCAATTTGTCATCGACACCCGTACATACGCGTTACGTAACCACCACGTCCTTCCTACACCTCCTTTTTTTTAAAAATAATTTTCTGTGCAATTACAAATTACATTTTATATTAAACTTTTTTAATTATTTTTTTTTATCATCAGTATACAATTAGAATGATGCTACACTCCACGAGAAAAGGGGTATGAAACTCTCACGAGTGACACAATCAAAGCATAATTTAAATATTTTGATTTATCCAAACACATCAGGAGTCAGATTACAATTGATAAGGGTGGCTTTGCATTTTGCAAGGGCTGAGGTTCGATTCCCCTTCGTGCCATTTCGGCCTCATTTTTTTCGTAGCATTTAGACTTGTCCTTTAGTAATATAGAAAAAAGAAAAACTAGAGATACAAAATTAAAAATCAAAAAATACTAATTTTTAAATTATGATTTTTAATTCTAAAAAAATCTACATTAAGAAACACAATAGGGTAACAACCGTATCCTTGGCTTTTCCATTACAATAAAAATATAAAATATTTTATTCTCTCAGTGCCGATTTTAGGGGGAAAACAGTGAGTTTTATGTTTAGTGCCATTTACAACATCCCTCGGTCTTGAATGTTAGTGACAAGAGACAACTGATTAACATTCAATACTTGATAGGCAGTTTAATATGCTCCTTTTCCATGATGAAAAAACAAGAGGCTGCCCATAATTAAGCACAAGAGAGCTATAATGTCATCCTATTAGGATGTAACAATATCCTTGTAACATCTTTAGAATTCCAAACTAGAAAATATCGCCCAAGGAAAGAGTGGGGAGAGCTTATTGTAAAATATTATCAGCAGAAACCTCTTTGAGACACTAAGTCGAGGTGGTGGTTGTTCTGTAAGCCCCCAAGACAAACAGGTGCTTTTAAGTTCAAATCACGGAGAAAGACATTGAATTGCAGCGGGACACCAAATCCCTTTACCAGCTAGCTAAACACTGGGAGCATCATGTTATGTAAAGCATTCTTACACGCCCGAAAATTCTCCTCCCTCCTCATTTTAGATCATTACACAAGTGTTCCTTTAAAAACGATATAACATCATTAAAACACACCATCACATTCACAGTGGATAATAAGCAGAAATAGGACGGCCTACGAGTTCCCTTCTTCATCTGTCTGTATTTCTTGCCTTTGTAAAGATTTGCCCGCCAGCCATATGCAACATAAACCTGAGAGGGGGCTGATATTAGCAATACATAACGCATAAAAACATGCGCTAGCATCCATATATGAATGTTGTTTATCATTTCTGTGAGACTCTAATCATAGACAATACAGCTATACTTACAAAGCCCTAAAATGGTCCCCCATTCAGGCCACGACAAGGCCTGCTAGGCCCCGAAAACCACGCCCTCTCAGTTGGGCCACAACTTCAGCCTTTTGTCTCCCTCGCTTAGTTGAGTCCTGTTGTTGTATGAAATAGGAGTGTACATAAGCCAAGCTGAGCCAACTTGACTTTCGGATCTTCGAGCCAACTTCAAGCTAGAGCCCAACTTGTCCTAGGATGGGACTCGACTCCGCCCAATTGAGCTCAAACCCAAATCGGTATTGCCCCAAGCTAAACTCAACTTATTTAGGTTAATTTAAGCTCGATCAAGGCTAGTTTGAGCTCACTTAAGCTTGAGCTTAGCCCATTTAGGCTCAAATTTGACTTAATTGACCATATTTAGGTTAATATTGTATTAAGACAGACTCATTTAAGCTAGCGAGTTTACGAGCTCAAGCTTCATTGCTCAAGGTCAACTCATTAAAGCTAACGGGTCAGCTCAGCTCAGCTCAGCTTGAAACGAGCTGAGCCTTTAAGCTTTATAATAAGCCGGTCATTTACGCCCCTATTAAGAAACCCTCCTTTTTTCGCCCAAAAAAAGTGGAAGAGAGGATCCTACTTTCTCGCCACCTCGTGACTGTACAGCATCCAAGTTTTCCAATATTACGGTAAACATATCCATAAACCATCGTCATGTTCTTGTCACGGGAATATCACCACAGTAAAAAGGCAGAACAGAATTCAATGATTGGGCCAAAAACCAAAGCCTCAGGAACACCCAATATGGCCAGAAGCCTTAGATACTCTTCTGCGAGCCAATGTAGTTATCAAAGAATCAAGCTCAGAGTATCGGGTGCTATATTTACCTCTGGATGGCAGTAAAAGCATATATACAATGTGCATCAGACTCTTCTAGTTTCTGCTGTAAGGAGACCCATCTGCTCTGTAAGATGACTCATGTGGCGGATCTTTTCCCATCCTTCATCCTGGCTCATGTGTTGTAACTCGTGCTCTTTTGATGCAGTGCCTTCCGGTGTGCTTGAATCAACCTCTTCCGCATCCTCAGGGAAGGGGTCAGATGAGAAAAACTGCTCCCAGAATGCGTCATTACTTCCAGGAAGCTTTGGGATACCATCCAGCAACATGTCAATATCAGCAGCTGGAGCAAATTCATCAGTTTCTAAAGGACCTGGCCCGTTTGGGACTGCTGACAATGGATCTATGAAACTGTTATCTCCACTCTCTGCCCCAGTAAAACCCATATCAGGGAGACCTACAGCACTCGCTGGTGAAGCACCTTGCATTTGACTGAAGTCTGTTAATAATGCATCTTCCTGAGTATCATGCAAATTAGCTTCTGGGACTCTAAGTGCTTTAGCAGGGTCTCTTCGTAGACAAGGGGAAGTATGAGCTTCAGAAACCGTTGGTGGCAGCTGATTAACAGAATACGCTGTGTCCGCTGGAAAGCAGGGCTGCCCAGATGATGGGACCTCTGCGAGTGTCACTCCTGATGCTCGAGCAGAGGAGCTTCCACAGTCTAGCGCACTGGAAGCAGAAGGAATACCATCAATTAAGAAAGCATTAGGGTCTTTCGTGGATTGATCCAGTCGAGATGGATTAAGTTTTAATATCTGTCGGAGCATTGCTTTTGCAGCTTCATTTATAAAGGGCTGAAACTTGACAATCTGACCATCTAAATGAACTCCATTTGTGTCTCCCATTCCCATATTATCGTCCTCGTGATTAGGAACTCTTCTCTTTTTATTGGATCCAGTTATGTGCCTACCACTGTCATTTTGCTGCTGAACCAGCTGGGCCAGGAATCCAGGCCTCTGCATAGCCTTTGCCAGAAAAGACATCATTTGTTGTTGCCGTTGCTCCATTACTTGAACACGCTGCCCAACACTTTGCAACTGGTTATCTGTTGCTTGCTGCTGCTGTCTCAACCTAACAAGTTCTTGCATAAGAACATTCTTGTCTCTTTTAAGCCGTTCAACTTCTTCGTCAAGTCCAAACTTACCCACCTCGACACATGCTTTTACTGATGCGCTCTTAACAGTTGGTTGTTGCTGAACTGAATGACCATGAGCAGGTTTTCTCCTGTTGATACTCTTCAACAAGTGCTTCTGCCCTCTTAAAAACCCCTCGTTTGCAAATTCCCAACGGTCTGGGTCAACTTTTCTGAAACCCTGTTTCATTGCCAGGGGGAGGGTAAAAAAGGGTCAAAATCACTTCGACTCTAGCCCAAATAATAATGTGAAACATAAATGAAAAGAAGTAACAGGAAATCCAGCATGTAGATCATGAGGAACCACAGGAAGTGACAAAGTTCATTATGAGACATGAAGCCAGAGAGATCAGATCAGAAGATGCCAAGGCCATCCTGTAGACAACTCTATAACATACAAATTGGACAGATATGCTCTTTTGTTGGTCCACATCACCAAATATGAACCCCAAATAGATGAACTGTTGATCCTCTTAACTTGCACCCCCCTTTTTCTCCTCTCATCAATTCTAACAATACTCATTCCTGTATTATCTCCTAAACCTCATTGTCTCTATATCAGGAAAGACAGTCCCCTAGGAGCCAACTGCACCAACCATGATCATTAATCCACTCTGTTGTCACCTGAACCAAGAACAACTATAGGCACTCATCCACCAGGAACTTGTATTAGGCCTGTCCACCACTACTGGCAGGGGTATACCACTCAAATTTTAAGAAAGCCTGTCTATCTAAAGGTTCAAATTAGAACCTGCTTCAACCCCTTTGTCTCTCTTCCTTTGCTCTCTCCGGTCTCCTCTCATAGAACCAGTGGTCTACTCAGGCAACAAGTAATGCTAAACTACCAATGCAGCAATAAGAATGTGGACCATTTCAATACATCAATTTAAATCGATAAATTTCAAGCTGTGATCGACTCCTCTTTTGCTCTCTCCAACAGAGATGTCATGGACTACCACTCCACCCCTATAACCAACATGATGTACTACATTTCTGGACATCCCGCGATTTGTTGTGCACTATCTTGGTGAACTACATTCCCCTGTTTTCTTCCCACACTACTGTACATACTACATTCATTTTCCCTTGTCACTGAATTGAAGGACAACTCAAGATAATTGCAGCAAAAAATATTAAATAGTCCAATATATGCACATAGCCTGATGAAATGGGATCACATAACTCACTAGAAAACATGAAAGGATAGGAATTACCATTACAAGCTTAGAAAAGAATTGAAAGCAGAACCCAAACTGTCGCTTATTCCAGGTGAGGGAAAGAGAAACCTCAGCTTTATGGAGGAAAAGATGAGACTATGCCCATGATGATCAGCAAGATGCCAGAGAGCTGACCAGGTGAATCAAGACACAAGCAACACGGAAAAAAAGAAGTTCGGCATTGAAGAAATTAAGTCCAGATCAACTAGTTCTTTATTGAATATTGGTCAATGAATGATCATTCTCCTCATGTTCTGCCACAGAGAATGCGGAAAAAATTGTAAACTTTTCTATCACAATGCAGAAATTACTCCCAGAAAATTTGTCGTCATGCAAAAAAATTCCTTCCATATGTATTTCTCGATCCATAGCTTTAGAGTAAACCACCTCTTTTAAAGAAAATTTATCAAAAAAAGAGAAACCACTGTTCACTCTTTGCAGGTCTGTTTCACATGTACCTGGCTCGCATTGGGTCACTAGTCTACTCTCTATGAATATGGACAAAGGGTATATTGCTCCTAGTTAGACCCTAATATCTAAAGGGCTATGAAGATGAAGGAAGCAGCTGAGCCCCCAGCAGAAGAAAGACCACCCTCATCTCTAATTCCCCTCCAAGCATGTCAGTACATTGGGAGGTGTGGGGGGTGCTCATTGGAACTCTCCAACTCTCCCATACATGCGATACCTTTTGACGCAAGGCACAAGTTACCATAAAGCCGATCATCCTCACCATGCAACAGGGACAACTAGCCAGGCTTAGCTAAACAAGCACATGAGCTAAAGGTTTCTAATTATTGCTTCCTGATCGAGTCTACAATCTTGCATGTCTTTAGACACAATGGACAAGAGGAGATGCATAAATTCATATGTGAAAGCATAAAACAAGTAAATAGTACATCCAAGATGCAGTCACCAATATGATTTTTAGTTTTTTTTTTTTTTGTTTGTTCTTTTTCACCCTATGGACAAAAGAAGGGTACTCTAATCTCATTGAACTCTACAGTTAGTAGATGGTATTGTTTCTAACTTAGGTTGCTATGCAACTGACACCAAATCACACTGGCAGACTTGGCAGTAATTGCTAAGAGAATACCAAAAGCAGCAACACATTGATTATTCACAATATAAAATAAAGTCACCCAAACTTCAGTGATTACCAATTCACAAACGATATTGAACAAAAACACAGAGAAATGAGCAAACAAACGAAACAACATGCAGTATGTATCAGATCGTATACCGGAACTTTATTACAGTAGAGGACATGAGATCATATACCGGAACTTCATTAATTCTTTTTAATTACTCAAGCAGTTTTTAACTTGCTTTGTTTTAAGCAGCAGCAGTAGTAGCAACAGCAACAACAACAACAACAACAGACCCAGTGCCTTAAAGGCTCCCGCCGAAGCGGGGTCTGGGGGGGTAGATGTACGCAGCCTTACCCATTTAGGTTGTAACCCTGCCGAGAGGCTGTTTCCGAGGACCCCCAACCTTATAGGGTTGGCGACAAGAGGACTTCCCAGGAGGTCACTCATCCTGGTACTACTCTCGCCCAAGCACGCTTAACTTTGGAGTTCTAATGGGATCCGGTGCATTAGTGCCTGGTAAATGAACCCCTCGTTTTAAGTAGCACACCAGTATATGCTTGGAAATGCCTGTTACCAAATCCAGTACAATGGCACTTGCCGCCCGCATTTAAACTCGAGAGTATGCAGATAGCTTCCAGTACCCTCAGACTTCCACCAGGAAATGCTACGAGCATCAGATATTCTCTAAAAATTTTTCACTTATCTGCAAACATGAATGATGCCAATACAAGGGTGGCGATATTAAGACTGCCTGTCATGTTGTTTGATGAAATGACTTACCAGAACAATCCCACTTGAATCAGATTCAAGATCATCCAAATTGCCAGATCTATCACAGTGAATACAGTTCAAAAGAGGAAAAAGCATGATCTGGGTTACAAACACATCACAAAACAACATCCTCCAAGAAGGACTCCCAACTAGTAGACTGAACAAATTAGGATCCATGAAGCTGACTGAACTTAACAAAGGCGCCTGAGTTTCTAGATGGCATGATGATGTCAACGATCACATCGATTGCTCCAAAATGAATCACCATATAATTTGCCTTGAATTCTTCTCATAAGCCTACAAGATCTTTCTTTTTCCATTAAATCTAACTCTCAGGGAAGTATCTCAAATTTCCACAGCAAATTCCAAGCTACAGTCAATACGTATTCCTTTGTTTAAAGCAACAGCGCATCATTCCACTATTTTCTCAACATACACTTAAGGCAATGGTATTCAATATTTCCGAAAAAAAGAGAGTCCGCAAGCTTTACTTGCTCAATCGCGAGAAAATACATCAATTGCCCTCTCTCCCACCTTCTCTCTCTCTCTCTCTCTCTCTCTCTCTCTCTCCGTATACAAAAAACAGAATTATCAATGAAATCTTGGAAAGCACCGATATAAACAAGATTATAACATAGATACGATGATGAATAGTAATACTAACATAGGTATTGAGCTGACGGACGAAGCTAGAGAAGTTGTTGTGCTTGAAATACTTGGGAAGCAAGTCCTTGGCAAACTCCGGCACATTCCATACAACAAAGCTATTGTAGCCCTTACTCCAAGACACTATGGAATCCGTGGCGGCATCATCCACCATGTCATACGTCTTGCTCAGGAACGGAGGTGGCGAATTCAAGCTCGACGCCGCTGCGCTCGTCACCGTCGATCCCTCCGATGCTCCGCCCTCCATTTGAATTAATCGAAGAACTAGGTTACTCTTCCAAATCTACAGGCTGCCAGGAGATTTCATCTACAGATGGGGGGAGAGAGAGAGAGAGAGAGAAGGGATTTCAATGATGATGAACAGTGAGGGTTTAGTTTTGCGAGGGTTCTAGGAGAAAGCAGAAAGCATAACTATATATATATATTGTATTTAAATATAAGGGTAAATTACAGAAAATTTTTCTTTCTTTTGTTTCAAAAATAGAAAACCCTCCTCATAAATAAAAGCACTCACAAAATCTTCTCACTTTTAAAAATTTATCACTTAATCCCATGTAACTTATTTTTGACCATTTTGCCCCTAATGTTTAATTTTGTTTTTAGAAAAAGTTTTTATATTATTAGACAAAAATTAAATATTTTATATTTTTAGCAAAAAAAATTAAGAAAATTTTCTATATTTATAAAAATATAATTATTTTAATTAATTATAATAATATTATATAAGTTCAGAAGATAAAAAATATTTTTAAAATTTTTAAAAAAAAATATTATGAGATAAAATATAACTTTTTTTTTGTAGAGGGGCAAAATAGTCAAAAAAATTTATTTGGGGGCAAAGTGAAAATTTTTCAAAAGTTAGGGGGTTTAGTGAGTGGTTTTACTTGTGAGGGGGGGTTTTTTGTTATTGAAGCAAAAGTCAGGGGAATTTTCTATAATTTACCCTAAATATAATTTGAGATAAACTAAAATCGGCTTCGAAACGATGCGTTTTAGTGGGAGAGAAGAGGAATCGCTTCGATACGAGAGTGTCGCGGGTTGGAGGAGGAGGATCGTGAAAGCGAAGAGGCAGGAGGTGACCGGTACAACTGGCACCAGCCGGTTACATACCGCCCCGCATCCCCCCCTTCTTTTTTTGAACAAAACAAAGCCCGAGGGCTAAGAGCTTTCATTAATATCATTACAAAGAATATCAAATAGGCCCGATGGGATATTCCGCCGCCATAAATGATCACAAAAAGACCTCGAATGCAAAGAAGCAACAAAATGGGCCGCTTTGTTACAAATTCTAGGGGCCCAAGCAAACACAACCGAAAGAAAAGAAGACTCGAGGAACCCAATATCATTAACGATTGGCGCAACCTCGTGAGGGCCCACTTTTTCGCCTTGAATAGAAGAAATGATGTCCAAGCAGTTAGATTCAATGATGATAACCCTTCAATCCTGTGACAGCACAAGAGAACACGCGGCCCACACCGCCAGAGCCTCGCCCATACGAGGGGAGGACGCATTCACCGAGCTACACCAGCCACCAACAACATAACCTGTACAATCACGTACAACACAGGCCGAAGCAGTAGATTTCCGATCGCAAGACCAGGAAGCATCACAATTAATTTTAAGGCAATTGCGGGACCGGGGGGGACCACCTAGGAATACAAGCAGTCGAAAGGGGGGTTCTGCACCAGAGCCGCGGCCTCATTCGATAAGGGAAGGGATTGTTCGAACTCAGCAGCAACCGAGAAAGCCGTCCTCACCACCTTCAAAGGGTCTTCACGTCGATTTTCAAAGATAAAAGCATTCCTAGCTTTCCAAAGACACGAACAAAGATAGGCGATACGACTCAAAGCATCATTAGGCAGATCCAATTCAATAGTCAGATGTTCCCACCACCCAACAAAGCCTCTGAAACCAATAATAGGAGGGCGAAAGCCCCACTCGGACCTGAACCAAGAGGCTCTCGCCGCAGTGCAAAAGAACAAAGCATGTTCGGAAGATTCAACCGGATCCTGGCAATGGGGGCAACTTTGGTCGGGGGAAAACTTATGAAAGAAGAGGTTCTCTTTGGAGGCCAGGGCATTTGAGAACGCTCTCCAAAAAAAATGCTTAACCCGAGGACAAGCCTTGAGATTCCAAATACGAGAGATGGCTTTCTCACTAGGAATAGTAGAAGATGAAGCTTTTGACAGGCAGGGGGCATGCAGGGAACCATTACACCAAACGTGGTACCCTAATTTAACTAAGAAATCACCTGATTGAGAGAAGTGCCAAATAAGGGAGTCATCATCGTCGGGATTGCCAATTGGAATGGATTGGATGATTTTAGCCTGTTCTGGGTTGAAAAAGAATTCAGAGCGGTGGAGTTCCAACTTCTACGATCATGGGAGATGGGATCCCGCACCCTCAAGGGGAGGGGACCTGAGATCGGGGGCCTACTGAGACGACGAATCGGGAGTGAGGGAAGCCAAGGATCATCCCAAATTGGGTTCTTTTCACAAAAAAAGAAGTGACTTTAAAATTGTTATTTTTCACTTAACAATATAAATTTATAATTATTCAGAAAATTATCTCTAAAATTTAGTACTTTTATATAGATTTTAAAGTATTTACTAAACATGACTTAAAATATTTAAACTCGTAAAGTATTTTTCATCTTATTTTCCACCTCGGTTCGAATATTGCTGTTTCGAACCCCTTCGGAATCAAAGGAGAAGAGGACGAGCGAATAAATCGTTAGCTCTAATAATTTCAACTTATACTCCACTGTACTCAAAAAATAAGAAAGACAAGCTCAAATTTACATGGTAGTCGTATAACATTTAGCAAATAATTAACAATGTAAATTAAGGTGGTTGATTGAATGATTTTAGACTTTAATAAATAATTTTCTAAAAAATTAAATACTAACGTTTGAGGTTATCATCTTATATAAATAAAATTATGTACTTTTTGCCCTCTGTACACCTTGCATTAGCAGGATCCAATTCAACGTATTTCGTGAAAAAAATGTGACCAATTAGCCAACTATCAAAACTATTTATTAAAAATAATATCTTGTTGTTCGGGCATTTGTTTTGTTGTTGTTGTATGCTCTCACGTTATCCCTTCCACGTACAGTCAATTATTATCTGCACAACCAAAAGAAGAGTAAGGACATCCATGGCGATCGCGTGCGGCACTGCTTTACCCTACTCTTTCAATATCAGTATCTCAGTAGCCTTCACAACCTTCCGGATTCGTCTCCATCGCGGTGTGCTCAATTCCAGTTTTATCCCTACTCTGTCTCCACTCACCACAATTTTGAAGATGAAGATGAAGACGAAGACGAAGAAGAAGGCCGAAATTGGAGGCACTAACCCATGTAAAGCCAGCTTGATTATGGATCCAGATGCTTTCCAAGTTGGCCGATTCCTTGGCAGCTACGGCTTTATGAACATCACCAGGTCCGAGGAGTTTCTCCTTGTAATGTCTACTCTTCTTCAGTGTCTCGTACTATTTTAACTGGAAATATTATTGTTATTTTTGCCAAATGCTAGCAGTTTATCTGCTCTCCTGTTCATATTTTCAGGTTTCTGTAGAACGCATGCGCTTACTTTGCCATGGCTTCCTTAATTGCCATGCATGTATGCTATTATTGCCTCCCTTCGGGGTAGCCCCCTGAAGGGGGAAGACTGCATACATCTACCCCTCCAGACCCTGCTTATGCGGGAGTCCTTGCAGGCACTGGGTTTGTTGTTGTTGTTGTTGTATGCTATTATTGCCGCGCACAAGTTTCCTTCAATAACATTTTTTGATTGGCACATACCTGTTTCAGATATTGTTCGGATGATGATTCTTAAGAGTATATAATTATACATTGGCCTCCAGCTAACAACTTGAATTGCATAGATAGTCCATTTCTTGAAATGTTTCTAGGTTTTTCGTTTTTTTTTTTTTTTTTTTTTTTTTTGAGTGGTCTAGAGCTCATATCCCAACACACCCTGCTCTTAGTATTAATAACATAAGATACCACGAAAGGCCGTACATTATCCACGCTTTAAGTGAACAAGCACTTGTTTGAATGGACCTGCTAGAGTATAAATGATTTGTGAGCTTTCATCTAACAATTTAACTTGTTGAGGCGTTTGGTTTCTTGACAACAATACCTAAGTTTTAATGTTGAACGTGTCTAATTCCTTGTAGGCTTATGTCTTCGTTACATTTGTTAGTTACTTCCAGTTTAACATAACTTAAGCGATCAGAAAGAGTTTATCTTCCCCATGGGTCAGAGTCTCAAATGCTTTCCATAAGCGTGCAATTCAATTGTTTGTGAATATGCTAATATGTTTTTTGATGGCCCTTGTTGGAACCTTGTTGTGCCAAGTATTTAGGGTCTTCCAAGTCTTTGTGTGAGGCAAGCCAAGGAGTTCAAAGTATTCCTTAAAACTTACCATGTTTGTTTTATTGTCCCCAATTTATTCGCAATCTATATTCTAGAATATTTGTCAATTTAATGCACTCGCAAAAATATTGTTTTTCAGCTATTCAGGGTTTCAGGCTGGTCCGGACATTGAGTATTCTTCCGACAATATGAGCAAATTGAGAATTCAAGATGTTGGAGAAGGTAGTGTGAAGATCAGGTGTGTTATGTGAAGATCTATCTCGTATTGTGCAATTAAATTTACAGCAGCGAGGACTTACGTGCTGGATCATTGTGGTTATATTGTCCGTCTAGTTAGCAGTATTGCCCTTCACAGTTGTTTTGCAGATTATATGAAGGAAGAATAATTCAAGGTTCAATGAAAGGGACTTCAGTTATTTTCAAGGTGACGATCTTCTGAACCTTGCATGGCTTCTTTTCACTACAACTGTCCTCCAAATTTGGATTTTGCTTTTCTTCTTGCAATCACTAGTCATAATATTTACTGCTTTTGAACTACGACTATTTGATTCTAATACATGCCAGTCAAACCCCCTTCACTCCCCTACATGATCAAAGAACACCCTTCACTCCCCTAGAAGGGGCTTCTCTATTCTCATGGAGTCTTTAAACTTTTTCTTTTGTCTGTTGAAATACGTACTGTGAATTAAGTGTTTGCTCTAGTTACTAGATCGAGATACAATGCCGGGAACTTTGGCTTCAAAAGTTCATAAGAGTATTATATTCGACTCTTGTAAATCTCATATCACAATTAGATACGTGGTGTAGCATACTCAAGAAATTTGGTTCCTGAATGCTGTCTAAATTTGATTTGAACTGCATTCATGCTATTTCTTTGTACTTCTATGCATTTGAAAATTGTTTAGGTATATCCCGGACAAAGAGCAGGTGGTCTTGAGGCTGATATGATGGCTGCCAATGAGCTGAGTACACATGTTGTCTTGCAAGTAAGATGAGTGGCTTGCTGGAATTCATTCATTTTTGGCAGAAGTCGTATCAACTAATGCTTCTAGTGAATTATTCAGAGCAGCTCAAAAGAAATCTGCCAGAATCTCCTGGTTCTTCTAGGTGGATTTGAGACAAAAACCGGCGAGCAGGTATGTTGAATTTATTTTTCATGTCTCATTTAATCCTCTATTTGGTGCAATGATTGAACCCACATATATTTTTCCTTGATAAGAGTGATTAAATCTGTATTTATCTTCTGTAGTGGCTTGCTTTCCGCAACAATGGCAGATATAGTGCTGCAGATTATGCAAAAAGTGCCAGTGAAAAAGTGGCAAAAAATGGCGCCCTAGGAGAGCAAAGATTTTGGAATCCTTTTGAACTGGAACAAACAATTAAACGTAGAAGAGCTTTTGTGGTGAATTTGCTTCAGGGCATTTCTAATGGCCTAGCCTTCATGCATGATCATGATAGATTGCATCAGAGTCTTGGACCATCTTCTGTTGTTCTCAAGTATGCTGTCTAGAGGATGCAAGTTTTCTTGGATTCTGTGGGTTATTGGTATATATAGTTTCTATTGGAATTCTTATTTGCTTGTGGTCTTAGATACATCCTTCCTTTTATGATAGTACAATAGCTGAGAGAGATGCAGCTTACTTGGTTCCACGACTCAGAGATCTTGCCTTTGCGGTTGATATAAGGTTTGCAACAGTTACCGGCTCGCTATTAGGATAGCCATTGATATCTTTCAACTCTCTCAAATTTTTTGAATAATTCATACTAATCAAAGTAATACATAATAAGATACATTAATGAAGTCTCTCTTACCCTTATTCTGTAGAAAATTGAGCTCCCACTTCCTGACCAACTGGCAGTTGCCGTCTTAAATTAGAAATTAAGTCAAAAGGAATTTATGCCTGGCATGTTACTTTTACATATAAACCTCTGATATGACCCCCATTGTTAATTCCAATCTTTTGGTTAGGTCGCATCAAAAGAGGTCGGAGGAAAAATTACATTTTTCCAAAATTTGTGTTCTGTGATGAGTATGGCTTAAAAAGTTTTCTGGTAATCTAAGTTAGAATACATTTAAGTGGTATTGTTTCACAGTTATTCATCCTTAGAAGGCGACCTTGGAACTCTGTCTGAAGGACTATGGAGACGGGCAAGAGCTGCTGGTGTCTTTAATCTCGTTGAGAAAAGAGCCTTTGGGATAGCAGATGACATGTAAGTTCAGAAGGGGAAGCAAGTGTAACCGTTTTCTTCATATTGAGTCTCAACCACGATATGTATTTGCTTGAGTTTCAAAGCGAAGAATATGTATTCTCTTTTCTTTTTCCATTGGCAGATATGAAGCGGGTCTTCTTTTTGCATACTTAGCATTTGTTCCCTTCAGTGCAGCGGGTGTTATGGACAGCCTCTCTTTACAAGTGGGTTTTACGGGATTTTAGCCTCATCATATTGTTGTTCTCTTGATTTTTTATGCACACTCTTCACCCGTGGGTTACTAAATGGAGCGACTGTACATGAACCTGCAGAGGCTTCTAGAGAGCACTTTCCAACTTGATCTTCAAGCAGCCAGAGAGTAAGCTCTTTTGATCTACACTATGTACCCATTGTTGATGAATTAATTGCTACGGACTCGTAATCTCTGTTACGGTTAGTGACTTGATGTACTGAGCCTTAAGTTTATGGTCCGGGATGTTGGCGAAAATTCCTATTTTTGATTGATTAATTCTCCGCGATATTCTTTCGTGCAATCTGAATGGTGATTGGTGGTTTATATTTATTTGGTTTCCGTCCCTCCACACAAACTATGCTAAATGAAATAAGAATATGTTTTAAATAATACTTTTCGTTTTCCCTTCTTAAACGCCAGAGCATGGTGACAGTGATCATCTATATTACTGGACAATAGCTTTTCTGTAAACGGGACCATTGCCATTTTATATTTTGTCTATTCCTTTATAGATTCCAGAATCCAGAGCATGCTGACGATTGTCATTTTATATTACACGATAGCATATCATTTGATGTGGGTAATACTTTGCATGTGATCTTTTGGCAGATATTGTTTGGCGGATGATCGCTTGCTAGAACCTGTTGAGTTTTTAGATCTTGGTGATGGTGCTGGCTGGGAACTGCTCCAGGTATAACAACTTTCTGTCAGCTAAAATAGCTTTATCCATCCACAATTTGAGAGGTCTAGGGAGTGCACACGGTCAAGACAAGCAAGTTCATTAGGGCTCATTTTCTCTGTATGCATAGTACCACCATTAGTATTGGGGAATTGTCGAGATGAGCTCCCTGTCTAGCTGTCGCGAGGTCTTATTCCAAGAGATAACATTATGTAAAGTCAGGTTCAACAACTTGTTTGAGAGGCTACAGTGATGGGTTGAATAACTGGAGGACCGTTGTTTCTCTAATTCCTTGTGTCGTATTTTCATTTCCTGTTCATGTAAGGATACTCCTGGGACACTCATATGATGCTTCTATGTTGATTTCTTTGATTCCCCTGAAACTTGCTCATCTGTATCTTTATCTGAGCTTTGTTCTATGCCCATTTCTAGTGAAATTGCATTTTCCGTAAACTATATTTCCAATTCTTTGATTAGAAGTCAATTACGTATTGCACTCTGATGCTATAGTTTCTGTAACGCTAGGCTTAAGTCAAAAAGGGCGCTACACGGCCGTACTATAACGAATCCCCTCATTATAGTACAAAGCCCGGAAACTTACAACAACAACAAGAAGCTCAGTGCCTCCAAGGGCTCCCGAAAACTTCCAATTCATAATTCCTCAAATTTCCATAAAAGTGCCCATAGTATATAATAGATCGAATCTCAAATAACTTCAAAACTAACGATTTAAAAACAATTGTATGAAAAGTCGAGATTACAATCTATCTAAGTAGTCCATAAAATCCCACTATATAATTTATTAAATATCTAAACCTCGAAAACAAAATAATGCTCGGAACAAGATGTTGCTTTGCCTTCCTCATTCCTTTAGGACCGCCACAAGCTACTAATCTGAAAAGTGAAGGAAAAGGGTGAGCAACTAACAAGCTCAGCAAGTATACTACACACCCTACCTGGATCAGACATATTATTAAAACGGATAAATGTCTAACGAAAACAAGTAAAACCAATTTATCTTCAAAATTGTATGTTACAAGAAGCTCAAATAACCACTTTATACTTTATTTATTTCACAAGAGCTCTTGGTAAAACTTACAAATCAATCGGAGACTATGGCTGGTATTATTCTCGTGATAGGGTCATAGATCGACATTCACATTTTTCACATTCGAATCGATGTCGATAGACCTATCAAGGTCAATGTAGTATCTACCAATTCAAAAGAACAGACAGACAAATCGGAGACTACGTGCAGGTATTATTCCCGCGATAGGGTCACAGATCGACTTTCACATTTTTCATATTCTTTCGTCGATAGACCCCTAAGGGTCACGTAGTTATCTGTGAGCTCTTCCCATAAAACCTTTTAATTCAAATCACGAGTTTGCGATAATTTCTTTCACATTATCACAAATACAAATTCTTTCGAAAATTCACATATCCCAACATCAAATCATCGTATAAATCAATATAATTCAAATCATAATAGTAGAAATCACACAATCCATCAAACATGTATGCCCAAACGTACTTCAACAAACTAATAAAACATTCAAAATATGTCTCACAAATCAAATCATGTAAAGCAATTTTTCATATTTCATAAACAAGTAGGGGAAGGGGTATACTTACATTCACAATCTTCTAACTTGATATCCGAGTCTCTATTACGAATTAGCTTCGAAAACCTATCAAGGGAGGGGAATCGGGATTGACATTTGACGCGAGAGAGAGAGAGAGAGAGATTGGAAGAGGGGAAGAAGAAGAAGTTAAGGTTAGAACTCTCATCGCCTTTATATATATATTTTTTTTTGGTAAGTTATATATATATATATATATAACCCTAATATTATTAATGGGCCCTTTTTAAATTAGCTCATTATTTTATTTATAGCTGGGTCGAAATATTAGTCAGTTCTAATTGTATTATAATACATATCCAATTTAATTAGATCGAGTTTCACATCCAGGGATGTGTACCTTGATTATGGATGAGCTCACTAGGCACATCCAGGGATGTGTACCTTGGTGCATGCTTTTTACAGATGACATAGTACTGGTGAGGGAGTCGCGGGAAGAGATAAATGAGAAACTGGAACTGTGGAGAGGGGTTCTAGAGTTGAAGGGTTTGCGACTAAGCAGAGCCAAGACTGAGCACATGGAACTCAAGTTCGATTCATCTACCACGCCTAGCCGAGAAGAAGTTAAGATTGGACACGAGGCCATTGCGAAGACGGAGAGATTCAGGTATTTAGGGTCCACGATACAGCATAACGGCGAAGTGGACGAGGATGTCAGCTACAGGATCATAGCGGGTTGGCACAAGTGGAGGATGGCCTCTGCGGTGCTTTGTGATAGGAAATTCCCCTTGAAGCTAAAGGGAAGATACTATGAGACGGTGGTGCGGTCAGCCATGGCGTATGGGGCGGAGTGCAGGGCGACGAAACAACAGCACACTCAGAAGATGAAGGTGGCGGAGATGCGAATGCTGAGGTGGATGTGCGGACACACAAGGAAGGATGGGATCAGAAACGACATCATAAGAGGCAAATTGGGCGTAGCGCCCATTGAAGATAAATTAAGGGAGTAACGTTTGAGGTGGTTCGGACATGTCAGAAGGAGACCGGACGAAGCTCCAATCAGCAGATGCGAACAGCCTATTACTACATTAGGCAGAAGAGGCAGAGGGAGACCGAAGAAGAGATGGCTTGAGACGATCCGACAAGACCTCACCCACCTAAACCTTCGGGAGGAGATGGCCTTAGATAGGGCCCAATGGAGGGCTAGCATAGGGGTATTAGATGACCCGGTTAGAGTAGGGTAGTCTTTATCTCTTTCTTTCTATCCCTTTCTGTCTTTCCATCCCTATCTCATTCTCTCTCTCGTTCTCTTTCCTTTTCTCATCTCCTTTTTTTTTTTTTTTTTTTTAATGTGGGCCATACTTATGCTTTCTGATGTTTGCTAGGTCTTTTGGCTGATGGATGCAAGACCTTCATCTTAGGCTGGGGGTCCTAGGAAACAGCCTCTCTTCCCCTGAAGGGGGAAGACTGCGTACATCTACCCTCCCCAGACCCTGCTTTTGGCGGGAGCCCTTGGTGGCACTGGGTTTGTTGTTGTTGTTGTTGAGTTTCACATATTATACTGTCTAGTCCAATTTAATTACCCCAAGTTTCACGTATTATAATACCTAGCCCAATTTAATTAGACTGGGTTTCACATATTATAATGCCTAGCCCAATTTAATTAAACTGGGTTTTATATATTATAATACCTAGTATAATTTAATTAGACCGGATATTACAGTTTCATTCGAGCTACGGGGATGAAGCATGGATATATGGGCATGGTTGATTCTATTTGCAACTTGTTTCAATGATTTACGGAGAACAGTTGTTCAGTCTATACCGAGTTTCCATTAGTGCCAACCATGCACATCCCGGGTTCTTATATGTTCACTTTTGCAATGATCCATACCCTTGGCTTTGCTTTGAAATTGATTGTATCATATTCATTTCCCTCCATTGGATTGTTTATTCTAGCCGTGGGCTGTTAGCCATCTTTTTCAGCTGATGGATTAAGTTAACATCCTCTCTGTTAAGTACTCCAAATGTGAGTCTAGTAACAAATACCACACTGAAGTTGTGAGAGAGAAGACATTAGTATATAAACCCAGTGGACTACTCCATCCAATACCAATTGGTTTTATGTGTATCACTTGTATGTAGACTTTATATAAGCCAACTTCATGGGTCGAGCTGCAAAATTTCAAACTCACGTTGCAGTTGAATGAGGAAATTTTCTAGTAGATGCCTATATTTGGAGCTAAGCAGTCACTTGATTGGTTGAACTAATTTGGTAAGATATTGACCTGTGTCTTCTTTGACAGGCAATGCTGAATCCTGACTACAGAAAAAGACCAATTGCTGCCGCAGTGCTCAACCATAGGTTTGTGACTGGTGCCTGTCTGTGAGAGTGGAATTGGCATAGGAGTTCAATCGAAATGGGTCGTTCCCTTCCCCGTGTTTTCAGTGCCTACAATAAAAAGCGCAGATGCTGCTTTCATAGGGGAACTAATAACATAGTCCTATGACCGTGTTAGTCTGGAACGTTATTTGGAGTTCGGACTTCTTCCTCTGTCAGTCCTGTTCTCCGGCTGCGCCTTGCCTGAATCTCCACTCCTTACAACATACATTTCGGTATCTTATAGAAAATGCAGACATTTTCTATCTCTAAATAGGTTCAAATCGAGCATGTTGTGAAGTTCAAGCATTTGATCAGTGTAGAATATATTAGCACTCAGGGTCCATTTACTCATGTTTGAATTCTTCTCAACTTATGTGTGAGAATTTTGTACGGTGGGATATGACAGGAGTAAAGCTCTTAGTGTCCTAGTTTTTATGATATCTAACTTTACTTTTCCTCTATAAGTCTAGTATTGATGTGATTTTGGCCTCAGTGGAAACCTCTCATTGTTCATTTTTTGAACAAGAATTCCCATTATCTCTTACGATATAGTGGCAGACAAAGCTAGTATTTAGCACAGAGGACTAGGTTACATCAGTGAAGGGGGGGGGGGGGGGGGCGCCTTGTTCCTGGGTACAGACCTTACAGTAAAGTTGGGCTTTTGTAAGAACGACGTGTATGGTATTGGTAAGCAACATAAAATTGCCTTTTAAGCTTGCCTTTTAAAGATTAGACAACCTTGATGAAATCGGAGTGAAAAAAAAAAAAGACTTAGAATTAGTAATGGACTAAAATTCTTAAATGAGGAATTTGATGTTTTTTGTAAAAACAAAGGCGCCAAAGTCAGAGGACTATTAGAACACTAGATGAAGTCTGGTTGGGAAACCAACTGACTACTTTGTTTCAAAAGTTTTGGTTGTGTTGCGTATGTACCTCAAACTGAGAGAGAACTAGGACCATGATTCCTTAAAGTGCAAGTTTTGGATTATTCTGACAGCACAAAAGGATATGTGCTAGGTATTAAAGATGGACCCATAATCAAGATCATTGTTAGTAGGGATGAACCCAACATGTCTTGTTTGAGTGAGGAAGCTATAGGTACACCTTTGGCCTTTGAAAATCTGAGGAAGTCCATCGATAGTGAATGTTTTGAATCCAAAATTGACTCTTGAAATGATATTTTAGGGAGTTCAAAACCAACATGACTTAGACTCAATTGCTATCATTGTTCAAGCAACCTCGGATGGAACAATGAAAACTGTTAGGTTGTGTTTCAAATTCCTTGTATTTATAAAGGGCTTGCCGTGTCCATGCCAATCGATCGGGGATATTGCCGATCGATTGGGAAGTACGCCTGAAAGATTTCGCTGTAGAGAGCTCGCCGATCGATCAGGAGGTACCGATCGATCGGGACCTGATCTACGCGTGACATATAAATACAACGTCAGCGTTTCGTATTAGGTATCCAAATAAAGTGAGTGGCGTCATCATTGAGAGAAAGAGGAAGTGAATTGTAATTCTTCCATTGTTTCAATCAATAAAGATTCTTCATCTCCGCCCGTGGTTTTTCTCCCTCTCGATTGAAGAGAGGTTTCCACGTAAATCATTGTCTCCTTCATTCATTCTCTTTTATCCTGTTATTTACTTCATATTTGTTATAGTATTTGAATCGGATCCAATTCTTGGGTATTTTATTCTTCACGAATTGGTATTAGAGCCCTAGTTATTCGATTTGGTACTATGAAGTCCGTTGTGAAATCTGAAGTTGAGGAGTTTGGTGGTCAAGGGAGTTTTAGTTTATTGCAAATTCGTATCAAGGGTCTCTTGACTCAAAACAGCTTGAAGAAAGCTTTGGACGGGAAAGAAAAGAAGCCAGAGAATTTATCAGAAGGACAATGGGAGAAGTTAGAAGAAAACGCTCTAACCGCTATTCAGATGTGTCTTACCGATGATGTTTTGACAGAAGTTTTGGAAGTGAAAACCGCTAAGGAGTTGTGGGAGAAATTGCAGGAGATGTTCTGCGTTAAGTCTGTCTCCAACAAACTTGCAGTTAAGCACCGGTTGTTCACCTTTCGTATGTCAAAAGGTACGTCATTTAAGAATCATATTAATGAATTTAACTCTATTATTCAAGAGTTAAAGGAGCTTGATGATGCTCCTGAGGATGAAGATCAGGCTATGTTACTGTTGTGTTCTCTCTCTACCTCTTATAAAGGCTTTGTTGAGAGCATGATTTATGGTGATAGAAAAACTATCACAGTTGATGAGATTAAGAAAAACTTACTGAGTGAAGAACGAGTAGATAAGGAGTTGTCTAGCTCCATTTATGACTCAAGAAGTGGTTTGTTTGTGATAGGAAGAACTGAAACAAGAGGATCTGATAATGGTGGAAACAAGTCTAGGTCTAAGTCTAGACATAAAGACCTATCCTGTAACTACTGTCATAAAAAAGGGCACATTAAGAGAAACTGTTATAAGCTTAAAGGAAAACTAAAAACTGATAGCAGAAAGGACAAAAAAAGAAACAATAAACCCGCATAAGCTAGTGTAGTTGAAGATGAGAGTAATGTTGATGTTCTGTTAGTGACCAAATCTCAGTCCAGATCTAAAGACAATTGGATTCTGGATTCGGGTTGCTCCTATCACGTTTGTCCCAATAGAGACTGGTTCACCATATATGAGTCAATTCATGGTGAATTTGTTCTAATGGGTAATGATGCAGCGTGCAGAGTTTTGGGTATAGGATCAATTCGAGTTAAGATGTTTGATGGCATTGTTAGGACACTGAGTGACGTTCGTCGCGTTCCAGATTTAAAGAAGAATCTCGTCTCTTTAGGTACCCTTGATTCTCATGGGTGCAAGTACTCAGCTCAAGGTGGAGTTATGAAGGTCAGTAAGGGTGCTCTGATTGTGAAAAAAGGCAGACAGGTAAGAACTCTATATGAACTTGTTGGTTCCATAGTGACAGGATTAGCAGCTGTTACTTCATCATCTATGACATGTTCAGATATCACTAAGTTATGGCATATGAGGCTTGGTCATATGGGTGATAAGGGGCTGTCTGAGCTCAGTAAAAGGGGCTTATTGTGTATGACACTTTGAAGAAATGGAAGGCTTTACTTGAGAAGCAGACAGGGAAGTCGATTAAGAAGTTAAGGACAGACAATGGGCTTGAATATGTTGAGGGTGACTTCACTAAATCTGTGAATATCAAGGCATTGTCAAGGATAGAACTTGCACAGGTACCTCCGCAGAATAGAGTTGCAGAAAGGCTTAATAGAACGTTGCTAGAAAAAGCTCGTTGTATGCTTTCGAATGCAGGTTTGGGCAGAGAATTTTGGGCAGAGGCAATGAACATGGCATGTCACTTGGCGAACCGTTCACCTCATTTGTCTCTTCAAATGAAGACTCCAGAAGAGATATGGTCTGGATCCCCTGCAGATTATTCTCATTTAAGAATTTTCGGTTACCCTGCTTATGCTTATGTTAATGAAGGAAAGCTTGAGCCTAGAGCCAAGAAGTGCATCTTTCTTGGTTACATGATGTAATGTTTGATGAGTTTTCATTACTCCATCCACAGAAGAAGTCTTTTGTTATGTGTGATTCTAATCAAGTGCAGATGCCAGAGATAGTTGAGATACAGTTGGGTAGTCCAATACAGCAGTAGACTAAATCCACAGAAAGTATATAGGCACCTCTAGTACAGATTTTGGAAAGAAATGAAGTAGTTGAAACCAATCAGCAGGTGGAGCAGTATACTATAGCTAGTGGAAGACAGAAGAGACAAACCAAAGCATCGCAGCGTTATGGTTACAAAGAGATGGTTGCTTATGCTTTTTCGGTGGCTGAGACTATGGAAGACAGTGAACCTTCCACTTATTCAGGAGGTGGGTCTAGAATTGATTCAGAAAAGTGGTTGATGGCAATGCATGAAGAGATGGAATCTTTGCAGAAGAACTAGACTTGGCAGCTTGTTAAGCCTCAAACAGGGAAGGAGATCATTGGTTGTAAATGGGTTTTCAAAAGAAAAGAAGGCATTCCAAGAGCTGAAGATGTAAGGTACAAGACTCGATTGGTAGCCAAAGGCTACAATCAGGTTATGGAGTCGATTTTCATGACATCCATTGGAGCACTACTTGCTTAGTAGCCATGCATGATTTAGAGTTACAGCAGCTTGATGTGAAAACTGCATTCCTGCAAGGTGAGCTATAAGAGAGTATTTACATGCATCAGCCTGAATGCTGTATTGTTGAAGGAAAAGAAGACCATGTTTGTTTGTTGAAGAGATCTATTTATGGTTTGAGGCAATCTCTAAGACAGTGGTACGAGAGATTTGATCAATTTATGACCAGTCATGGGTTCTTCAGGAGTAAATATGACAGTTGTGTCTATTTCAGACAAACTAGTGCAGGTTCATTCATTTTTCTTCTGTTATATGTTGATGACATGTTGATTGCAGTTAAAGATATGTCTGAGATCGACAAGCTGAAAGCTATGTTGAAAAGTGAATTCGAGATGAAAGATTTAGGAGCAGCCAAGAAGATTCTTGGTATGAAAATCAAGAGGGGCCGAAAAGCAGAAAAGCTATACTTGTCTCAGGAGAAGTATATTGAGAAGGTTTTAGATCGTTTCCATATGAAAGATGCTAAACCAGTTAGCACTCTTTTGACAGCTCATTTCAAGCTTTCAACATTAGCTTCGCCACAAACAAATGAAGACATCAGAGAGATGTTACATGTTCCATATTCCAATGCAGTTGGTAGCATCATGTATGCTACATTGTGCACACGTTAAGATATTGCACATGCTATTAGCAAGGTGAGCAGATATATGTCGAATCCAGGTAAAGAGCATTGGCAAGCTGTTAAATGGATTCTCAGGTATTTACGTGGCACTTCTGGTGCATGTTTGGAGTTTGGGAGGAGTCGAAGCTGTAATGTCCCCAAACGTTATACCGAATAGGCTTAAGTTAAGAGGACGCTACACGGCCGTACTACAATAAATCCCCTTATCATAGTACGAAGCCTAAAATCTTTCGATTAAAATTTCCCAAAATTCCATAAATTTTGCCAACATATATGACCTCAAGTCCAAATACATCGATACTAACATTTTAAAACTAATAGTGCGGAAGCTCAAATTACAATATCTCAAACAGTCTATAATATCCCACTACAAAACTGTCAAATAATTAAACTACAAAAATAGACTAAATTCTGAAACAGAGAGTCGCTGCATCATCCTCATTCCTCTAGAATTTGCCACTGGCTACTAATCTGAAAGATAAATTAATAGGGTGAGCAAACAACCGCTCAGCAAGTATACCATACACCCTACCCTGATCAGGCATGTTATTTAAATGAATAAAACTCCAACCAAAGCAAGTAAAAATCAATTTATCTTTAGAAATCATGTTGAGGTAGCACCAAACCAATACTTTATAATTTAACTTATTTCACAAGAGCTCATTTTGGTAAAACTCACAGACGAAACGAAAACTACGGCCGGTATTATTCCCGCGACAGGGTCACAATCGACGTTCACATTTCACAAATTCAAACCGATTCTAAGTCGATAGATCCAATAGGATCGAACATAGATCTATGTGCCGGTATTATTCCCGCGACAGCGTCACAGATCGACTTTCACATTTCACATTTCGCATTCTATCGTCGATAAACCCCGGAGGGTCAACGTAGTTATCTGTAAACTCTTCCCATAAAATCTTTTGATTCAAATAGCAAGTTCTCAATAGTTTCTTTCGCATACTCACAAGTATAATTCCTTTCAAGATTCATTTGTTTAAACATTAATTCAACGTATAAATCAATACAATTCAAACTACATTTTAACACATCAAACAATAGTAGGAATCACATATTTAAACAACAAATTAACGTATAAATCGGTACATGTTAAATCAAAAGAGTAGAAATCACGCAATTAACCAAATATATATGCCTGAACCTATTTTAACAAACTAATAAACTATTCAAATATAAGTCTCACATATCAAACCCTTAAAAATCAGATTTGTCGTATTTATAAACAAGTAGGGGGAGTGGTACACTTACCTTTACTAGCGTTTAATCCAAAAGTCGAACTCCTATTATGGATTAGCGTCAGATCCTATCAAGCAAGAACCGGAATTTAGGATTTGACAAAAAAAGAGAGAAAACGAGAGTGAGCGAGAGTGAGAGAGGCGAAGGAATAGAGGGAGACGCAGAGGGAGGCGGTGAGAGGAGATATGTGAGGGTTTATGGGAAAAGGGTTTCCACGGCCCTTTTTCTCTTTTTTTTTTCATTCTTTTTATTTTATTTATTTTTATTTCTTTATATATATATATACCTTTACCTATTTAATCACTTTAATATTACTAATGGACCCATTTCTGATACTTAATTCATTAATTTATTTATAAGCAAATCGAAATAATAGCGAATTTTAATCGTATTATAATACCTAACCTAATTTAATTAGACTGAGTATTACAGAAGCTGTTTAGTTGGTTATGTTGATTCAGACTATGGTGGTGACCTCGATAAGAGGAAGTCTACCTCAGTTGGTAACTGTGCTATCAGTTGGAGAGCTTGTTTATAGTCAGTTACAGCACAATCAACTATAGAGGCTGAATATATGGCAGTGACAGAAGCGTTTAAAGAAGCTGTGTGGTTGAGGGGCTTAATCAGTGAGATTAATGTTGATCAAGGCGCAGTTGCTATTTATTGTGATAGTCAATCACCAATTCGTTTAGCCAAGGATCAGATGACCCATCATGATAGGATAAAGCATATAGATGTTAAACATCATTGCATTCGGGATCTGATTGAAGAGGGCAAGGTTGAATTGAAGAAGATTGGCACAGCTGGTAATCCCGCTGATATGTTCACTAAAGTTCTACCTAGTAGTAAGTTTGAGCATTACTTGAATTTGGATGGGTTTTGTATTTTGTTGAGATGAGCCCGATCAGGGTGTTTTGTGGAGAAGGTGGAGAAATTCTTTTGTTTGAAATTTGAGCCAAGGTGGAGATTTGTTAGGTTATGTCTCAAATTTCTTGTATTTATGAAGGGCTTGCTGTGACCATGCCGATCAATCGGGGGTATTGCCAATCGGTCGGGAAGTACGCAGGAAAGAGTTCGCTACAGAGAGCTCGCCGATTGATCGGGAGGTATCGATCGATCAAGGAGCCGATCGATCGGGAAATGCCGATCGATCAGGACCTGATCTACTCGTGACATATAAATATAATATCAGGGTTTCGTATTAGATCCAAATAAAGTGAGCGCAATCATCATTGATAGAGAGAGGAAGTAAATTGTAATTCTTCCATTATTTCGATCAATAAAGATTCTCCATCTCTTCCCGTGGTTTTTCTCTCTCTCGATAGAAGAGGGGTTTCTATTGTCTCCTTCGTTTATTCTATTTTATCCTGTTATTTACTTCATAGTTGTTATATAGTATGTGAATCGGATCCAGTTCTTGGATATTTTATTCTTCACAAAAACATATTAGATAATTGATTTGTGTTGATACCCGTTGACAATTGATAGAAAAAAGAGAAATATCAAACATCCTGATAGACATGATTATGTAACGTTATTGCTTCTTCTCTGAACGTTGCATGTGAATATGATGAGACTAAACCCTTAATCTTTGAACAAGCATAAATAGTAAGAATGCATATGAGTCATTAGATGCTATGAAAGAGGAAATGCATTCTTTCGACTAAAAATTAGACTTGGGTCTTGGTCAAAAGATCCCATAATAGTAGGCTTGTTACCCACAAATGAGTTTTTAAGGTCAAGGAACCTAATTAGTTGCAAGCGGATATACCCAAAACCTAAGGGTACAAACTACAAGGAAATTTTTTTCTCATGCAGTAAAGCATACCAAATTAAGAGCTCTACAGGCTCTAACTGTTAAGGCATGATTTTGAATTAGAATAAATAAATATAAACACTGCTTTCTTACATAGAGACCTAAATGAGGAGATTCTACCGGAATGACCAAAAGGGTTTGCTTAAAATGGTAAAAGAAGACCATGTTGTTTGCTTAAGATGATCCCCTAGGAAGTGATACAAGAAATTTCATACTTTTATGATCTCTAATAGCTATTTGAGAAGTAAGTATGATAGGTGTATGTACTTCAAGAACTAACTGGGAAATTTTTTTTGTCGTAACAACGCATAAGGTATGAGCTAAGGAGAGAAACAATTGCAGAAAAAGAGAGATGTTAGTCTCTTATTCAATAGCATAGGCCTGATGAGTCATAGGAGGGACATCCAGGAAGCCAAGCCTCCCAAGAAATGGAAGGTGCAGTAAAATGAATAAAAAAAGGGTGCAGTTTGTTAAGTGTAATCCAAGTATAAAATTGATAATAAAAGAGTAGATTGTGAGAGAAGGGACTTGTAGGAGTGGATGAATGAGGTAAGGGTGTAGGAAAATAAGGACCAACCCCTCCCTTTTTCACCACCCCCCTTTTGACTTCATCTAGGAATAAACATATATCCGCATCATTTAAACGAAAAATTTTAAAATCGCGAGAAAAAATTCACGAAAATGTCACAAGAATAACCAACTGTGTTCTATTTGTGACATTTTTCTCGTGGCGTGTAGCAAAGCCCCATCTAAATTAATGCATCTACTAATATGTATAAATTGTACCTATTTTTAAATTTTTTTTTTTTTTTGAACATTATACCTATTTTTTAATTAATTACTCTCTGATTTGACATAATTTTACATAGGCTATAAATGCCAATTCAGACTGTAAAATATGTAAAAATGGTTCAGAGTTTCAGAATTATATATATAACAATATAGTAGCTAGTTGTTATTCTGTTCATGAACGCTGAATTGTCAGTATTTGATGATCATCCATGCTTATCCGGCCGGTCATGGGCGATTGTATCCATGGACGCAGTGTTGCCGCATAATTAGTTAGTTGCTTGTTCTAATAAACTAATGAGGAGGAAATAAACTCTATTTTATCAAAGAAGCTGCTGCTTGCTTCCCTGCCAGACAGCCACCACTATTTTATACTGATCAAATTTGGAAATCTTATTTATATTTTAAATGATCTGATTTATAAAAACTCAATAGATTATAAAAGGCGAAATTAAATCAATTATTTTCTTATAAGCTATAATTATATTTTAACATGTGTATGTAGAATATAATTAAGTATATTTTTTTGTACCTGTAGATTGCTCCAAAATATTAATGAAAAAAGCTAAATTCAATCTGACAAAATATAATAAAAAGAGTAATATTAAATAACTGCTTTTTTATAAGTTAATGTCATTTATGTTGAGTATACAAATTGGGTAAACTATAAATTAGGGATTGATGCTAGGGCTCGTCATTCATTTGAAAAAGAGAGAGAAAAGATGGAAGGAAAAGGATGAGGAAATCCATGCAATAATAATAAATAAAAATATAAGACAAGGGGTTGTTTGGTGAAGGGAGGATCAACTGTGTGATGGTGACACTTTTGTGTAGCAGTTAGATACTCCCTTTGTCTTCCTTTAAAAATTAATAAAACAATCTAATTCTCTTTGGATGACCTACTTGGATTTGCTTTTGTTTGCATTTAACTAAACTGCATCCATGCAGGATTTATGTGCTCTTCTTTCTTCTTTCTTCTTCAATTTTTTAAAAATTAATTTATCTCTTCGTTACCACCAAGGTAATCATGCTTGTTTCTCATTTATCCCCACCTTTTGCTGTCCTAGTATATGTTATGTAGATGTGGCAGGGATAAGAACGAACACACACATATTGTATATACCTTTCTCTTGAGCTTTTCATGCAACACTTTGAAACAATTTTTTAAAAAACTATGTATCAATCAATAATTAGGTAGAAACAACAATGCGAGGACATTTATTCGAGACAGAAATTAAGAGAACAAGCATGGATATATGGAATGCGAGGACAATACCAATGCGATAGAGGTGATATGTTGTGTCACATAATACACACAAACAAACATGGTTGCAAATACCCTCCTAATCTTGAATTAAAAAAGAGAGATGTTGAGTCTAGGTTTCCAACTAATTGTAATTGAAAAGAGATATTTTATCATAAGTAATTAGGCAAGTTGAGAAGATTAATGTGTAGGCAAGTGGCCTATATTCTTAAGTTGGTCTCGTTATATTGACTTTTATAATTACTTAGGAGAACTGACTATCCAAAACTGAAATCATTCATTAAATTGTGACATGTTGGACTTTTATTATTGTACTAATTTTTCCTATATTAATTATATATCTTTAGCCTGAAATTTTGTCTCAAAACTAAGATTTCACGCATCACATCTTACAAAATCTTATAAAGAAATGACTTAAAAAAGCAACAAAATAGTGATCAATAAATTGAGATACAATGTTAAGATAGCTAAAATAATTTTGAGGACACTACGTTTGAACTCTTTGACCAATACTCGCCTTTGCAAGCAGGGCATTAACAAATATCAATAGTGGAAAATGTTTTATGATCAATAGTATGTAGTTATTACATGCATTTTGTTGATAATTAACGAGAGAATGCGCAATACAAAAGTAGGTGCACTCGCAACACCGGGGCTCACGACAACACATAAAAGCTTAAAGTACAAAAAAAGGAACAAATATAGTTATGTACATAATTCAGGACGTAGGCTAGGCAAAATGAAGCATGAGAGTCACCCAAAGGGGAAAAGTGAGAAAAAAAAAATAATAAAAAAAAAGGGAAACAAAAGGCTTCCTAGTTGGCCTCACAAAATGAAGCCACGTCAGTTTTCTAAACTTCCAAGATACATAGCACAGCAGGGCACTCTATAAAAACCCCTCCAAAGTCCCCCTAATTAGACACCTCATGTAATCAAAAATTTTCAAGTATAAATGCGCATGATATTATCACATGATACAATAAAATATAATATATGATCATGGGGAGATCACCTTGCTGCGATGAGAAAGGGTTGAAGAAGGGACCTTGGACCCCCGAGGAGGACAATAGACTTATTGATTACATCCACAAGCATGGCCATGGCAGCTGGCGTGCTCTTCCCAAGCTCGCTGGCTTGAACCGTTGTGGCAAAAGTTGTCGTCTTCGATGGACCAACTATCTTAGACCCGATATTAAGCGTGGCAAATTCTCCCCCGATGAGGAGCAAACCATCATTCACCTCCACTCCATGCTCGGCAACAAGTAACTCTTTACTTTATTCCCTTGTTTCTTGCGTTCGCATTTTACATTATTTCACTATGATTTTACTTGCAGTAAACCGTACATTATTTGACATATGAGCAGTGCAAAAGCTGTATGAAGACTAATTAGTGGAGTTAGATCTGACAAAAGGTAGAGACAAATATGCCATGATTAAGTTATATAACAGAAAAGTTATATTGTTTCTCTAGAATTTAATAAACAATTGATTCGTGACAGAATGCTACTATGACGGACTTCACCCAATGGGGAAAAAAGAAAAAAAAACTTAATTAGTGCTATTATATATCATGTAATCTAATTTTTCAGACATACATCCAGAGTTCATATTTTATCATACCGACCGACAAATTAAAGTCTTAAGCACTCAAATGACTTATTTTAATTGTGTGCCTATTTTGATAATTTGTTGTAGGTGGTCAGCTATTGCAAGCCACCTCCCAGGAAGGACAGATAATGAGATCAAGAACTTTTGGAACACGAACCTTAAAAAGAAACTCCTTCAAAATGGGATAGATCCGGTGACACACCAGCCTCGAACCGACCTTAACGTGCTAGCGAACCTCCCTCAATTATTGGCAGCGGCCAACCTGAGCAATTTGCTAATCAACAACAACAAAAATAATAATAATCCAAACCCTAACCCCTTTGACAGCCTCAGGGCTCTCCAATTCCACACAGCTGACCCAACTCAACTTGCCAAGCTCCACATCTTACAAAGCATACTCCAAGTTCTTGCCACTTCAAATCGTCAAAGTAACAGTAACTTTATCCATCTACCACCACCACCACATGAAAACTTAGAAACAAGCCCGCATCATCAGCTCTTTGGCTCTTCAATATTCCAAAATCATCATGATGATCAATTGGACAATTATCTTAGGATGATCATGATGAATACCCAATTTGATCAACCCCTAATTCATAGTAATAGTAATAGTAATGCTAACCCTCTTCATTTTACTCATCAACTTGATCAAAATGAGCACTTGAGTATTCTTGGGGGTGGGTCAATGACTCCGGTGCCCTTGACAGAAAGCACCCAGATGCCGTCTCTGGTGCCGGCGTCACCGCGGCCTCAAAATGATAATGATGATAAGGAAGTAATTGATGACGATGATGATCACGGGATTAAATTTAACAGTAAACCAAGTTCAAGTAGAACAAGCACCTTTGAAGAATGGACATACGGTGGGCTTAATATGGAGGATGAAGCCACCAACTCTTACTGGAGAGACATCATCATTGAGTAAGTATATAGTGGTGTTCAATATCAATAATTGCAACCTCAAAATGTTCTCTTTTTGCCTTATTTCTTTCTCATCAAACTAATTATAACTTGGTTTGTTTACTTGGCAGGCAAGCAACTCCTTCACCTACATGGCCCATCTCACCACCATGATGAACAATCACATGATATTATTGCTACAGAGTTAATTATTCAGGAGTCGGTATTTTGAATTATTTTTTGGACAGATATATATAATTTATATATATATATATATATACACCAAGTAAACCTGCTCGTCATTCATTATATGCATGTTTAGTTTTGTCCCTGTACAAACAAAACAGTTATTGCATATCCTTTTCCAACCACAAATTCAGATTTTTCTATATATATGCATTTTCCCTTTTTCTTCCCCCTTTTCCCCATCATTTCACAGCTGGTCTGATAATTACTTGGGACTGCATGTCGATTATTGATTCAATTAAATCTCACATCAGCAATTGTTGCTTACTATTAAAAAAATAAAATAATCCTTGATCTTTAAAAAAAAATAAACGATGAAAAAGATGTACAGCACAAGTATTACCCTCTAATAATCTAACATCAATTTAATGAAAACTCCAAGCTATAGATTCCATTTCATTTTCAATGAAATTGAGCATATATGTAGGATAAAATGTATATTATTTATGATTTAAAGTTCATTCATGTAAAATATGTTATGAATTCATTTATACACGATAACATTAAATGATAGCACGGCCGGACATAACCCCAAGCACCCGAGCAACCGCTTGGGGCCCCCGAATTTTGAGGGCCCCAGAATTTTGGAATTGTAGTTTTTAAAATATTAGTTCTTAATGTCAGTAAATTTTACGGTCAAAATTATTAAAATTTGTTGTATAAAGGGACCCATTTTGAGAATTTCTCTTGAGGCCCCGTAAATGTCAGAACCGGCCCTGATGTATAGAACTCCTACATTTAGACTTAAATTAAAATATCACGGAGGGCCAAATTATTAATGTTATGCTGAGTAAAAAAATCATAAATACATGTATATTTGTCCTATACTAGGAGTCATCTTTAGAAATCGTATTATTAACTAATACTTTGACAATACATCAACAAACAAAGAGGAAATAGGAAAACCCTACGGATAGCTTCATTGACTACCAATTGACAAGGCCCGGATCAGGAAGAAAGGTATGGCCGGCCCTAACATTATAAATCTAGCTAGGCATAGTGCATTGCATCAATATAAAATAAGTTAGTTGTGGAGATTTCAGGATACAAAATTAAAAGGTCAAAGAGACCATATTCAATAATTAAGATGTCAAACATTTCATTTGTGGAGAGCCACATAAACAAAGACAAAAGCAAATAAAATATGTTAAAAGACCAAAAAAGTGAGCTTAAAATAGTCCGAAAAATCCGATAAACCTAGCTGCTGATGGTTATATCTATCTTGTCCAAAACAAAACAAAAGAGTCAAGGAAATTTGTTACCAATTAGGTATGACTAGTTTCATTTGATGCCGGAAGCAGGCAATTCTCCCAAGCAAATATGACACTCACTCATCATTGAGATACCTTGCTCAAAAACTTTACTTTCTAATGATTTATGTATACTTGTTTTGTGTTAATATTTGTATTGAATTTATGCTTTTTTTTAAATTGACAAAATACAATGACTTTGTGTTGTTCTAATTTTTGTATTATAAGAGATTTGTTAAAGTTCTAAACCTAAACAACACATACAAAGATCACAACCTAATTTATGCGGCTTGTTTTACACAACTTAATTGAGAAAATCACATACAGAGATTTGTTGTGCCTGTTGGTCTGGGTTTGTTGTTGTATTGCCCTGTTTCTTTGTTTTTCTGCTGGTTGTTTTGGTCCCCGTGTTTTTATGGTTGGACTCAGGCCTCGCTTGACGAGTAGTCTGCTTGTTTCGCGATTTTTTTGCTAATTATCAAAAAAAAAAAAAAAGTAAAAAAATATTAAATATAACAATTAGTCCATTATACATAAAACATAAACTATGCGGTACTGGAGTTGGCAAGGTCAACTTCTTTTGTTCTACTAGGCTTCTATGTTTCCAGCTAGGGTGTAAATCATTTGTGCGGATAAATCTGGAACAAACTGATATACTATGATACCAATTTGTTAGGAAAACCTTGATGTGGAAGCGTGAACCCTAATCACTTGATTTGATTCAAATAATATGACTCACACAAACGAGAAGTAAACAAATATATGAGAAAGAAAGAACAAACATGAACACACAATATTTACGTGAAAACCCCTCTACAATCGAGAGGGCAGAAAACCACGGGCGGAGATGGAGATTCTTTATTGATACTGAACGGAAGAATTACAACGACACTTCCTCTTGACGAGATCTATGAAAGAATTACAATCACTTTCTCTTAACTTTCGTAGCACTCAAAATCTGAATTAGAGGAATTACGAAATCACCTCTCTCTCTCATTGGCGGCGCCTCACTCTTTAATTGGATCACATATGACGTAAACCCTACGCCCCTATTTATAGGCCCGTGAAACGCGTTTCCCAATTGATCGAGGAGTCCCGATAGATCGGCTCCCTTACTGCTGCCGTCCTTCTTTTACGTAACTATCCCGATCGATCGGCCTCCTCACGGTTTCTCCACTTAAAATATCAAGTAATTTGAGACATAATCCTAACAAATCTTCACCTTGGCTCAAATTACATATATAAAAGAATTTCTTCCACCTTCTCCACTAAACACCCCACACACGGGGTTATCTCAACAAAACACGAAACTTAACTGAGTCCGAGAGAAGCTTGAACTTCTTGCTAGGTAGCAACTGAGTGAACGTATCTGAGAGATTATCAGCAATGCCAATCTTCTTCTTCTCTGAATTGGCTCTTGACACATTATCTGAAACAACCACCTGTTGCTGAACTGTGTTACTCAACTGAAACTGAACTTCCTCTGGCTTACTCACCTGACCTGAATCATAAACAACTGATGACATCTTCTGTGGAGATAGCAATGAAGACTCATCAAACGTAACACGTCTACTCATCAGGAATTGCTTGGAGCGAAAACTTTTTTGCTTCCCATAAAGCCCTTGTTCACATACTATCAATCTTGTAGACTGACCACAAAAAGAACCCCTCACACTGTGCTCAGACAGACCCCTATCACCTGAGTGATCCAATCTCAAACGTCCTGAATTTGTGATCTCTGGTTCTATCAACAACAAGAATGATGAAGATACTGCAACAGATCTAACAACTGTGGAACCGACAAGCTCGTACAGAGTACCTACCCTTCTGCCCTTCATAACTGTCAAAGCACCCTTAACGACCTTCAAAACTCCACCTTCAGCTGTGTACCTGTACCCTTTAGACTCAAGAGTACCTAAAGAGATGAGATTCTTCTTCAAATTAGGAACATAGCGAACATCGCTCAAAACCCTGATAGTGCCATCGAACATCCTAAAACGAATTGTTCCTATACCCAGAACTTTGCATAGAGTATCAGTACCCATCAAAGCAACTCCACCTCGAACTGACTCATACGTGGAAAACCAATCCCGATTGGGACAAACATGATAGGAGCAACCCAAATCCAAAATCCAACTATCTCCCAAATTGGACTGAGGTTCAGACACAGACAATAGAAGATCATCATTCTCACCATCCATAACACTAGCTACTATGGATCTCTGGTCAGACCTGTTATCTGCTTCAAGTTTTCTTTTAAGCTTGTAACAGTCTTTCTTAATGTGCCCTTTCTTATGACTGTAGTTACAGGTTAGGTCTTGATGCCTAGACTTAAGTTTGCTTCCACTATAATCATACTCAGTTCTCCCTCTCACAAATAAACCACTACCTGAGTTATAAGCAGAATCAGATAATTCTCTATCTACTTGTTCTTTACTCAGTAGATTTCTCTTAACTTCACCAATAGATATGGTTTGTCTACCACCATAAATCATGCTTTCAACAAAACCCTTATATGAAGCAGAGAGAGAACATAACAACAACATTGCATGATCTTCATTCTTAGGAACATCATCCAATTCTTTCAAATCTTGAATAATTGAATTAAATTCATTGACGTGATTCTTAAGTGACGTACCTTCTAACATACAAAACGTGAATAACCGGTGCTTAATTGCGAGTTTGTTGGAGACGGACTTGAAATAGAACATATCTTGCAATTTCTCTCATAACTCCTTAGCAGTCTCACATCCAGAACTTCTATCAAAACGTCATCGGTAAGACACATCTGAATTGTAGTGAGAGCCTTTTCTTCTAACTCCTCCCATTGTGCTTCTGTCAAATTCTCTGGTTTCTTCTCTTTCCCATCTAAAGCTTTCTTCAAGCCACTTTGAGTCAAGAGGCCCTTAACGTGAACTTGCCATAAACTGAAGCTCCCTTGACCACCAAACTTCTCAACTTCGGATCTAATTGCGGACGTCATAGTATCAAATCGAAATAAACAGGGCTCTAATACCAATTTGTGCGGATAAATATGGAACAAATGGATACACTATGATACCAATTTATTAGGGAAACCTTGATGCGGAAGCGTGAACCCTAATCACTTGATTCGATTCAAATAATATGACTCACACAAATGAGAAATAAACAAATATATGAGAAAGAAAGAACAAACACGAACACACAATATTTACGTGGAAACCCCTCTACAATCGAGAGGGGAGAAAACCATGGGCGGAGATGGAGATTCTTTATTGATACTGAACGAAAGAATTACAACGACACTTCCTCTTGACGAGATCTATGAAAGAATTACAATCACTTTCTCTTAACTCTCGTAGCACTCGAAATCTGAATTAGAGGAATTGCGAAATCACCTTTCTTTCTCTCTCAATGGCGGTGCCTCACTCTTTAATTGGATCACATATGACGTAAACCCTACGCCCCTATTTATAGGCCCGTGAAAGGCGTTTCCCAATTGATCGGGGGGTCCCGATCGATCGGCTCCCTTACTGCTGCCATCCTTCTTTTACGTAGCTATCCCGATCGATCGAGCTTCACCCCGATCGATCGGCCTCCTCACGGCTTCTCTACTTAAAATACCAAGTAATTTGAGACATAATCCTAACATGATTCGAGTTAAGCTAAACACTCCCTTGTTTGAACTCAAACTCAATAAGGCTTATCGAGCTCAAGTTCGAGCCAAGCTCTTATTAATCTTTCGAACTTTTGTTTGAGCTCAATCCAATAAGATTTTTATGTGATCGGTGCTCAACTCAACTCGACTTTTTAGCCTAATCGAGCCGATTCAAAATCGTTATCAAGTCGAACTAAATTTGTTATTGAGCCGAATCACTCTCATAACTAAGTTGTACTTGCTATCGAGTCGAGCTCACTATGAAGCTAAACTATTCAAGTTATTATCGAGCCATTATCGAATCATTTTTTAGCTAATAATGATTGTTCACAAGTGCTTAATGAGCTTTTAACGAGTCTTTGGTAAAATTTTAACAATCTCTTATCGAGCTCCTCAAACTGTTCGCAGACCTTAATGAGCTGAGCATTCCCTTTTTCACACTCGGTTGCTCAAACTTGGCTCAGTAAGCTATCAAAGGCCTCATATTGAACATAAATGAGTTGTAATTGATTTCGAACACGAATAATTCATCAAATGTATCTTTGGTTTGTTTACACCCATAGTTCTAGCCCCTTAGACCACTATCGTCTAGGAATTTGCAAGCCTCGAGAGCATGCTTAAATGCATGCAAACAAAAAAAAAATCCTTACCACATGATTGTTGTCAGCGGCCACTTCTCAATACTGACATTTGTAGTAATAGATAACGTGATGTGGTTGATGGCGTTGCTACAACAATGATGAACATTTTATTTTACTTATAGTTACAAGACCTATATAATAGGTCTAAACACAAGTTGGCCCTAGATAATACATCTATATATAAGCAGGTGGAGATAGCTGTTGTGACCTTAAATAAACATGATTGTCATAATATAATTAAAAATAAGAGCATATATTATGTGTGTCATAATATCATGTGCATATAATTACGATAATTACAATAATAATAATAATACTAATAGAGGGGAAAAATGAAAGAGTATCACCTCAATGGTAATAAGTCCTGCACAGCACGGATAGAAGTGACCCGTGTGAGGATACGTGTCTAACTGGACCTCACCCGTCTACGAAGTGCCAAGTACCAAGCATAGATGCATGTTCAGTAGTGAACCAAGATACAAAAACCAGGCCCAAAACTAGTTGGGGTTTTATAGTATTTGAAGCCCAACAAGAAAAGAAAGGAAAAACATAGGAAGGACGCGGCCATGAATAGGGGTGTGCAAAAATCGGTCTAAACTATAATTTAAACCAGACCAAATCATAATTTACAGTTTGATTTAGTTTATAGTTTGAAAAATTATGGTTTGATTTATAAAATTTTGGTTAGTAGAGTTTACGGTTTAGGTTCAGTTTAAAACCAAACCTAAACCATAAACCATAAAATAAAAAAAGGGTTCAATGATTATTTACATAATCTGAATCATAATAAGTCACGTTAGTAGTTAACAAAATTTTAATTGACAACCTGATAAAAAAAAGATTATTTGTATCAAAGGTTCCTGTATTTATTATTTTATCAATTTAGTCCTTGTACCTTTAATTGTGTTAATTTAGTCGCTCTACAACTTATATAGTGTTAATTTAGTTCTTTGGCCAAAATTTAAATTAAGTCAACGATGTAATTTTAACAGCACAATCATGTTGGATATAAGTAACCCATTGCAAATCCACCCATTGATTTAATTTAACCAAATCTTGATTGAACCATAAAAAATTTCATTAACAATTTAACATAAACTTTACTTACTTTAAGGACTACATTGACACAGTACACTTGTATCGAGACTAAATTAACATAATAAAAAGTGTAAGGACTAAATTGATATAAAAGGGTAAAGTATAAGGACATTTGGGGTAAATAACTCAAAAAATTCTTACTACTGAAATTTTTGTTACATAACTATTTATAAATAAGATAATTAAGTTAGAAAATTACAGGTATATAACGACCTTGAATATGACAAAATGGATATATATCTATAATTAATTTTAATCTACATTTATTGGTAAAATATGAGCTTTTTTAAAACTATGGTTAAACTATAACCAAACCAAACCAAGCCACAAAATACGGTTTGGTTTGGTTTGGTTTGAAAAAATTTTCAAACCGCATTATTACGGTTTGGTCTGATTTTGGTGCGGTTCTTATAAAAACTGGACCGTGTACACCCCTGGCCATTAGGACTACGATGATGGTTCTCCTTAAGCGAATTCATCTCCTTCTCTCTCTCCTCCCTTCGAAGCTCTAACTAGTGTGATTTAGGATGCTTTCCTGTTTCCTACTGAAAATTTTATAAATCTGTAAAGTGATCCACCTGAATTGTGCATTGCCCAATGGTTTTCCTGGGTATGAACAGGCTTACAACGCTGCAGCAACCCCAATCCCTGAGGAGGAAGGTAGCTCAACTAGACATCGCTAGCTATCTCTTTTCCAGCCATTGTCTTTACAATATTGCTGTCAGTTTTCTTGATTAGCAACTTACGGGGCCTGTAAGGACTTAACTTTTGATCCGTAAGAACTTACGGGGCCTGTAGCCTGTTGAAGCTATCGAACTAAACCATGCAATCTCATATGCTTTGCCTCTGGCCCTGCCTATTTTCGTAATTTCTTATTTTAGAAAGAGAAAAGGCAAAAGAAGAAGATCAATGCTATACTATATCACGATTTTTTTTTATAAAAAAAAGGTGAATTAGAGAACACCACCTCTGTTGGAAAGAGAGGGGGTGGGAGAAAGACTAAGGGAGCCCAGACTTCTCCTGACCAAAAAGCATATGTATACAAGCGAGGACCCAAATTTATTTGTACGTACATGAATAATGAGGGAAAAAGGCTAACAAAGACACAACTAACGCGAAGTGTAACCAGCATTGCTCCTGTGTATGAGCAAAGCAACCGCTTACTTACAAATAATGAAATGAAGGACCTCCCAACCCCAAGTAAAAGCGTTTATTGGTATGCGGAAATTGAATCATGACATTGATTTCAGTCTGGGAGAAAGGAGAGCGCGGAGTGGATGTTTCATGACAATGGTGAACTCTTGCTTCTCAGACAAATCCACGTCGCCCTCAACAGCCTTCCATTCGAAATTCCAAACCAAATTAGCCACAAAGTACTCCAAATGAAGCATAGCCAACGCAGACCCAGGACATATCCTCCTTCCCACTCCAAATGGCATCATTTTTATCTCTCTGCTCCCTGTTACATCAAACTCCACCACCTCTGCTTGTTTCCCCATCAAGAACCTCTCTGGCTTGAACTCCATTGGGTCTTCCCACTCCTCCGGATCCCACCCCATCTCCGCCACCATGAAATTTATGGTTGCATTTTTGGGCACCGTGTAGCCGCCCAGCTCCACCTCTCTGGTGACCGCGTGAGGCAGCACAAAATGACCCGGCGGGTGGCGTCTTAGTCCTTCCAGTATCACGGCTTTCAAGTATGGCATCCTGCACAGCAGCTCTTCCGTCACCTCTTCTTCCCCTGATCCCACCACTCCTTTGATCTCTTCATACAGCTTCTCCTGGATGCTTGGATACTTGACCAGGTTCGCCATGATCCATTGTAAAGCTGTTGAAGTAGTATCTGTACCCGCGTTCAGAAATTCGGAGCACACGCTTACCATTTCTAATTCCGTCATCTTCCTCTTCCCATCCTCTTCCTCCAGCTCCAGCTCCATCAACGTGTCTGCGTAGCACAGTAAGCCCTCGTCTTCGTTCCCGTGGCTGCTGCTGTTGCCGTTGGGCTTGCCCGATCGAATCGCATGGACTTGCTTTCGAGCTCTTATGAGAGGGACCAACACCTCATCTTGATTCCTTGTCAGCTCGAGAAGCTCCTCCCACCGGCGGCGGAGCACGATTTTGGTCAACCACGGCCAGAAATTGAGAATCTGGAAACGACCGAAAGAGACCAGCAATCGGCGTTGGACGGTTTCGATATCTCTGATCTGGGATTCGTCCTGCTTATCCCCAAAGCACATGACAACAAGCAGGCAGAACATGGCGAAATGGAAATGGTCCATGACCTTGACTCCTGCACCTCCAGCAGCAGCGGTTGAATCTTCCCTGAAGCGGCGGAGGAGGATGTCGAGGACCCATTTACGAGCAGGGGAGTAGGATTTGACGCGGGAGGGGTGGAGGATCTCGGAGGTGAGATTACGGCGGAGGAGGCGCCAATTGGGACCGTACGAGGCGGAGCTGATGTTGTGCTGGTTGCGGTTGACAGTCCTGGAGGTGGGGAGAGGCTTGGGACGATCGGCGAAGACAGCGCCCATATGGACGAGGGCCTGGTGGGCGAGGGTGCGGCTGGATACGATGATGGCGGGGCGGGGACCAACGGGCAAGGCCACGATAGGACCAAACTGGGAGCGAAGAGATCGGAGGATGGGCTCAAGTTCGGAGAAGGATTTGAGAAGCCATAGAGCCCTGCCGATGAGGGGCACCGCACGAGGTCCAGGAGGCAGAGTCCGCTTCTTGCTCTTACTACTAATAAAAAGGTCCAAGGAGGCCTTGACGAGGGCGGCGAGGCAGCCTGCGAGCAGGATCGTGAACCATATCTCCATCTCTCTCTCTCTCTCTCTCTCTCTCTGTGTTGCGCTTGTGTATTTGTATTGTATATGATATGGTTGGTCAGTCCCTCCTCCTCCCTGAATTTATTATCCTTAGGGAAGTCGCCCAATGTCTGTGTGGAGATGATGGGTGGTCTGCATATTCCTTTAAATTTCTTTGTCAATGCTCTCTCTCTCTCTCCCCTCGGCTTTCGTCAGCTGTGATTTCAGCAATCAAAGACTCAATCAACCTCACGTGTCACGCCTTTCTTAATCCTCGTTCCTTCCAGCTCTATTTTACTAGTGTTTCGAAATTTTTTAGTTGGGTTCTAGATGAGAGTGGGACTTAACCCTCACTTGAGAAAGCAGCTGCTGGAGCATTTAACCCGGGCTCCCCTACAAAACAAGCAAGACCGTCAGAGGGACCCACGGGTTTACCCGCGGGAGACCCCTCCGATGCCTAAGTTAGTAAAGGCATAATAATAATCATAATATATGATAAGTAAATAACGTAAAGTAAACAATAATAAATACTTATCGTATATGGAGACGGCCCTTGGTAGCTGGTGGCCGGAATCCGTACCAGCGAGGTGGCCGACGCAGGGCCTTATGGGCCGGGAGAGAGAGAGACAAGAGCCAAAGGGCCGACGAGGTGGCCGGAGAGGAGAACGGCACTTCTGGTGGTCGGAGCTGTACGGGTGAGGTGGTCGGCGCATGGCCGGAATTGTACGGGCAAGGTGGCTGAGGTTAAACCGGAGTGAGAGGAGAGAGAGGGATGGGTGGTTGTATTGTTGGGTTATTGGGAGAGAGAAAGTGTGTCCCCTTGTGAGGAGGGGAAAAGGGGGTATTTATAGAAGAGGAGGGAGGAGGCGGTATTGGGGTGGTGACGGCGGTACCGAGACGGGTCAGGCGGTACCCGAGGCTAGGCGGCACCGGTGGCTGGGCGGTAGGTGAGGTGGTGACGGTAAGGGCGTCAGGTGGTAGAGGTGGAAGTGAGATGATGGGCGGTACCGAGGTGAGAGGAGGACGGTACTGGGGTGGCCGTACCGGTGAGGATGTCAGGCGGTAGGAGAGAGGCGGCGATGGTCGGGCGATAGTGGTACCGTGTCACGATCTTGAGTTCGTGACTTAAGATTCAAAGATCGAAGTGATCTAAGAATTTGGTTGATAAGGAGTTTAGAGTTAAGATGAGAGAAAGAAGGTGAAATTTAGATGAGAAATAGAGAGAATTAAAGACGGGAAAGAGAAGAGTTCATTTCATATTTGTTTGGATGCCAAATTACAAGTATAAGTCTCCCTATTTAAACTACTTACAATCATTCAAATGAATTAGGCGGGAAATAACCGCCACAAGCAAAGAGGCGGGAAAGGGAAAGGGGGGAGCGTGTTGCTTGTAACCGTTTCTTGAGGTTCTAGATTCTTCTATTATATTTCCTTTATTTTAAGTGGCTAATTAATTGAATTAATACTCAATTTATACTTATTAATATCGGGTGTTAGTTCAATTAAGAATGGGCCATTACAAGTACTAACGGGCCGGGCCTAAGGCAGTGTCATGACATCCTTAGGCAGCGAACCGGGCTGAGCCTTGACAAACCTCTGGCAGCGAACCGGGCTGAGCCTTGACAATCCGCTGGGCCGGACCTCAGCAAACCTCTGGCGCGAACTTTAGCGGACCCAGACACGAGCTGGGGCAGACCCGTGACAGTGCCTTCCCCATGAAACGATCCTTGTCCTCAAGGATTAAAGAGGGGAAACTGCCTGCGTAGGAAGGCCCAATCTTCCCATGTCTCCTCTGCCAAGTTTTTCCATTTGATCAGCACCTGTGCAACTTTCTTCTTGTCTCTTGTCACGGTCCGGTGTTGGAGCACCTCTAGAGGCATGACTTCGGGATCCTCGTCTGAGTCACATTGTGGAAGCTAGTTACTGCTTTGAACCCGTTGCCCAATCTTCCTTTTGAGCCTGGATATGTGGAAAACTGGGTGAATTTTGGCCCCTTCTGGCAGGTCTAGTTTGTAAGCAACAGACCCAATCTTGGCTAAGATTGGATAAGGACCGTAGTAGCGAGTTGCCAGTTTCAAGTTCCTTTTTAAGGCCACGAATGTCTGACGGTAAGGCTGCAGCTTGAGGTAGACTAAGTCCCCTATTTCAAACGTGCGTTCGGTCCTTTTCAGATCTGCCATCTGCTTATAACGATGCTGGGCTGCTTTCAGATTTTCCTTGAGAATGTTGATCATATGACCTCGTTCTGTGACAAAGTCCTCCACATCAGGAGAAGTAGAGTGACAAGGAACATCCCAGGCTAGGAGGCGTGGTTCATAACCATACAGGGCCTTGAATGGTGAGGTCTTCAATGAGGAGTGATAGTTGGTGTTATACCAAAATTCCGCTAAAGGCATCCATTGGGCCCATAGCTTGGGCTTGAGGAGGGCCATGGCACGGAGATAATTTTCTAGGCAATGATTGACTCTCTCGGTCTTCCCATCAGATTGGGGGTGATAAGAGCTGCTCATAAGTAAGTTCACCCCAGCAAGACGCATAAGTTCCTTCCAGAATAGACTTAAGAAGGAGGAATCCCTATCTGAGACTATGTCCTTTGGCAACCCATGCAAATGGTATACGTGATCCAGGAAGAGCTGAGCCACTCTTGCTGCTGTATAAGGATGTGCCAAGGTCAAAAAATGGGCATACTTGGTGAAGCGGTCCACCACAACCAAGATCATGTCCTTTCCTTGAGACCGAGGCAGGCCTTCAATGAAATCCAGGCTGATGCTGGACCAGGCCTGGTCTGGAATCGACAGGGGCTGGAGTAGGCCTGGGTAGGGCACATGCTCCCCTTTTGTACGTTGGCATATGTCACAGCTGTGCACCAATTCTTTGACACTGTCTCTGAGCTTTGGCCAGTAAAACATGCTCTTGACTCTCATCAACGTGCCTGTCTCTCCTGCATGTCCTGCAACTGGTGAATCATGGAGGGCAAGCAAGACTTTGTCTCTTACGGATGCACTTTCACCCACATAGATGCGTCCCTTGTAACGGATGATCCCCTTTTCAAGGGAGAATGGAGGTTGGCCCTTAGGGTCAAGGGCCAGCTGAGCAAGGAGCTGGGAAGCTTGGATGTCATCCACATAACTATCGCTAACCTCCCTCACCCAAGTTGGGGTGACAAGGGTCAGCTGGGCCAGCGTGCCCTGGTCTGAACCTTCATTGCACCTTGACAAGGCATCTGCGGCACGGTTCTCGGCCCCCTTACGGTACTGAATGCCATAGCTGAGGCCCATAAGCTTGGAGACTCCCTTTTGCTGAAGTCTGGTGCTGATGCGCTGGTCCAAGAGGTGGCGTAAGCTGGAGTGTTCTGTCTTGATGATGAAATGGCTGTCGAGGAGGTAATGCCTCCATTTTTGGACGGCCATGATCACGGCCATGAGCTCCTTCTCATAAACAGATAGGCCCAAGTGGCGCGGACTGAGGGCCTGGCTAAGATAAGCTAAGGGCCTCCCCTTTTGAGTCAAGACGGCCCCAATGCCAACGTCACAAGCGTCTGTTTCCAGGACAAAAGGCTCGCTGAAGTCAGGCAGGGCCAGCACGGGCGTTGTCATCATGGCGACTTTCAGGGACTCAAAGGCTTCCTGAGCGGTCACGTTCCAGAGGAAGGATCCTTTCTTGAGGAGGTTTGTCAAGGGTTTGCTCAACGTTCCATAACCCTTGATGAACTTACGGTAATATCCAGTGAGGCCAAGGAACCCACGGAGGCTTTTGACGCTTGTAGGTACGGGCCAATCTCTCATGGCTTCAATCTTAGCCATGTCAGTGGCCACCCCCTCTTGTGAGATAATATGGCCCAAGTACTCAACATGGTCTTGTTCGAACGTGCATTTGCTGCGTTTGGCGTACAGCTTATGGGCACGGAGCGTGTCCAAGACCAATGCTAAGTGTTGCAAGTGTGTGCCCATACCCGGGCTGTAAATCAATATGTCATCAAAGAAGACCAAGACGAACTTCCTCAAGAATGGGGCAAAAACCTCATTCATTAGTGCTTGGAATGTGGCTGGGGCGTTGGTCAGACCAAAGGGCATGACCCGGAACTCATAGTGTCCCTGGTGTGTACGGAAGGCTGTCTTGTGGCGGTCCTCATTTCTGACTCGAATCTAATGATACCCGGCCCGGAGGTCTATTTTTGAGAAAACTGCCGCCCCTTGGAGCTCGTCCAAGAGATCATCAATGACAGGAATGGGGAACTTGTCTTTGACAGTAATCTGGTTGAGCTGGCGGTAATCAACGCAGAATCGGTAGGTGCCATCCTTCTTTTTGACTAAGAGGACGGGTGAAGCGAACGGACTTCTACTTGGCTGTATGATGGAAGTTGTGAGCATCTCTTTAACTTTCTTCTCGATCTCATCCTTTTGGTGGTGAGGATACCGGTAGGGCCTGATGTTATCAGGTTTGGCCCCTGGTATGGTTGGAATGTTGTGGTCATGAGTGCGAGGTGGAGGCAGCCCTTTTGGGATGTCAAACACATCTTCATATTGGTTCAACATATGTGCTAAGTCTGGCTGTAACTTAGCTTCAGGAATTTCCACTCTGGTGGCCATGAAGAGATGGCCTATCACGCAGCTGGCCAGTTTCTTCAAGAACCGTGTAATGCCACGCTCGGATATGGAATGTAATGTTGCTTGCTCAGCCATGCCTTGCAACCGGACCGTCTTCCCATCCTTGCAGCAAGAGAAGTGGAGGTTGGTGAAGTCAATGGTTACGGGGCCATAGCGTTGTAACCAATCCACTCCCAAAACCATGTCACTCCCACGCAGCTCAAGAACCCGTAAGTCGTCAGTGAAAGTAGTGCCCTGAACTTTCCACTTGACACCCGTGCATTTCTGATAGCTCATGAGGCTTTCCCCATTAGCTACTGTGACTATCATGAGCGTTGGCACGGTCTCCAGCTTAAGTTCACGGACCACAGCAGCGTCTAGAAAGCTATTGGTGCTTCCACTATCAACAAGGACAGTAATGGTCCTCTTCTTGATGGACCCACTCAAGCGCATTGTATTATGAGTTATGCGTCCAGAGAGGGCGTTAAGGGAGATTTCCATCACCCCTGTTTCGTCTTCTTGAGCCTCTTCTTCTTCTTGCACCTCTTCTTCTTCTTGCTCTTCCTCAACCTCCTCTTGCCCCTCCATACTTTGGAGCTGTTTTGACTTACAAATGTGTCAAGGAAAGTATCGCTCCCGACACTTGTAACATTGTCCAGGTTCTCGCCTTGGAGCACTGGAGCCAGTGGAAGGTGCCGGACCTGACCGTGCCCCATTGGGCCTTGACACGGACCCGTATGAGGATGCTGGGCCTTGGAAAGACACAGACGGTCCCGTGCTTGTACTGGACACTGTCTTGACATGGAAACCAGGCCTAGTGACACCCGTTCCAGTCCCTTTGGTGCCACGGATCTCAGCGATAGCCAAGTCTTGAAGCTTGGCTTGTTCAAATGCCAAACTTAAGTCCTTTGGCCTAGCTGCTTTGACTGAGGCTCTGAGGACCGGCTTGAGGCCGCTTATAAAACTGGAAACGAAGTAATCTTCTGTTAAAGTTGGATGATAAATCAACATCCAACTCTTGAGTTCTTCGAAACGTATGATATAGTCCTCCACAGTATTGATTTCAACAATCTTGTTGAATTCCTCCACAATGTCATGAAGGGACCGATCTCCGAATCTCTTGCAAAGCTCGTCCACGAAGAACTGCCACGTAATTACTGGATTCTTGAGCTCTAAGGCCTGGTACCAAGCCTCCCCATGATCGGGCAGGTGGTTTGAGGCGAACTCCACCCACTCCTCCGATGGTACCTGATACCAACGGTAGTACTTAAGTAACCTCCTGATCCATCCTCTTGGATTAGATCCATCAAAGCAGGGCGGATCAAGTTTGGCAGTGTGGTGTGAGCTCCAGGTGCGGTGACTGCCGTTGTTCCCACTGTTTTCTCCTTCATCACCAATACGTGAGGGAGCACGCTCATGTCTGATCTCCGGTGGTGGTGGCGGTGGAGGAATCAAGCCACTTCCTCCAATTGGAACATAATTGTCGAATCCTCCAACGGTAGCGTGAGCTGTGGCAGTTGGTAATGTGACCTCCGGTCGTTTTTCTTGGCTAATTGCGAATCTCTGTATTGTAGTGTTCAAGGTCTCCATTGTAATCCTTAGATTCTCGGTAATTTGAGCTTGAGAATCTATGGAGGTTTTGAGCTCGTTGCTAATTTGAATTTGATTTTCATAAATTCGTTCCAACTTCTCCAAGCGCCGTTCAACCGATTCAAATCTTTGTTGAACTTGAGAATCAATTGTTTCCTCCGATGTAGACATTGTTGCAGCGGATCTTGTACTTCTTGTAATGGCCAGTTTGATGATCGGAAGATGGCTCTAATACCACCTTGTCACGATCTTGAGTTCGTGACTTAAGATTCAAAGATCGAAGTGATCTAAGAATTTGGTTGATAAGGAGTTTAGAGTTAAGATGAGAGAAAGAAGGTGAAATTTAGATGAGAAATAGAGAGAATTAAAGACGGGAAAGAGAAGAGTTCATTTCATATTTGTTTGGATGCCAAATTACAAGTATAAGTCTCCCTATTTAAACTACTTACAATCATTCAAATGAATTAGGCGGGAAATAACCGCCACAAGCAAAGAGGCGGGAAAGGGAAAGGGGGGAGCGTGTTGCTTGTAACCGTTTCTTGAGGTTCTAGATTCTTCTATTATATTTCCTTTATTTTAAGTGGCTAATTAATTGAATTAATACCCAATTTATACTTATTAATATCGGGTGTTAGTTCAATTAAGAATGGGCCATTACAAGTACTAACGGGCCGGGCCTAAGGCAGTGTCATGACATCCTTAGGCAGCGAACCGGGCTGAGCCTTGACAAACCTCTGGCAGCGAACCGGGCTGAGCCTTGACAATCCGCTGGGCCGGACCTCAGCAAACCTCTGGCACAAACTTTAACGGACCCAGACACGAGCTGGGGCAGACCCATGACATACCGTGGTGCCAAGCGGTAATGGTGCCAGGTCGTGGTGGTTGGGCAGTAGTGGTGCCGGATCATGGTGGTCGGGCGGTAGCCATGGGAGGAGGAAGGTGGCGTGGACAAGAGGAGAAGGGAGGAGAGAGAAAGAGGGAGTCATGAGTGGTGAGAGAAGAGAATGAGATGTGAGTGGTGAGAGAAGAGAGAGAAATCACGTGGTTGGTCAGAGGAGAGAGAGAAAAGAGAGTAATTATTTTTAATTTTCGTTATTATCTCGTTATTCAATTTTAATATTAATCTAGTTATTTTTATCCTCTACAACTAGTAACAACAATAGCACCTCGTAAAACGGCAGCAACCTACAAGAAATACTAATACCAAAACTAGATAGTCAACACTCAAATAAGAATTATTTTTAGTATAACTATCTTCCTAGGGTCGTAATTTATAACCCTGAGCATCTTGTCTCACCCGTTGATGTAACATGGTGACTTACTGGATGATCCTACCAGCTATCGAAGATTAGTTGGCAAGCTTCTCTACCTAACCATCACAAGACCTGATATTACCTTCTCTGTACACGAGCTCAGCCAATTCTTAGCTCAGCCACGCAGTACTCATCTTCAAGTAGCACACCGTGTCTTGAGGTACCTAAAAAATGCACCATGAGAAGGTATTTTCTATCCCAAAGCCACAAGTCTACACTTAAAAGTATTCATAGATGCAAACTGGGCAACTGTCCAGATTCAAGACAATCAATAATAGGATACACTATCTTCCTTGGAGATTCCTTAGTCTCATGGAAGTCTAAGAAGCAACATACAGTGTCACAATCATCAACAGAAACTAAGTATAGAAGCCTCACTGCTGTAATATGTGAATTATTGTGGCTGAAGTTTCTTTTACGTGACTTACACATTGATCATCAGCAATGTGCTCTAATCTTTTGTAACAAGTCCGCTACTTTCTTGGCAGAAAATGCAGGGCCTCATGAAAAGAGCAAGCATTTTGCTATTGATTGTTCCTTTGCTTGTGAAAAGGTAGAAGCAGGCATTGTAAAAGTCATTCATATCAGTTCAGAGCTTCAACTAGCAGATATGCTCACCAAGCCACTACCTTCAACCAAATTTCTCTCTATGCTTCCCAAGTTGAGAGTGTGTAATGTATACACTCTAATTTGAGGGGGGGATATTCGAGATAAAACTAGAGTTATAGGTGGTTAGGTATGGTTAAGTTATTTAACTAACCGAGGTTATTAGTAGGTTGTTAAGTTACTTGTTCAAGTCTCTCTCCCATATGTATGCATATATATATATTGTCTTCTCTTGTAAAATTAACAATTGAATAAATACAATTGAATAATTTTTACTCTCAATTTCTTACGCTCTCAAAGTGTCTCTTCATGGATTACTTGCTAATCCGACAGACTCAATCAACCTCACGTGTCACGCCTTTCTTTTTTTTTTTTTGGACACTAAAAAAAAGGGGTTTCTTAATCCTCGTTCCTTCCAGCTCTCTTTTACTAGTAACAATAGTAACATGTCCCAAGACTAGCAGCAACCTAGAAGAAATACTAATACCAAAATTAGCTGGTCAACACTCAAATAAGAATTGTTTTTAGTATAACTATCTTCCTAGGACCGTAATTTATAATCCTGAGCATCTTGTCTCACCCATTGATATAACATGTATAAAATTTAACCAATTAATATTAAATAAAATAATCCACTAAATTTATATATTAATTTCTTCTTTTTTTCAACTTTAATATAGAATTTTTATTAAACTCGTGTATAGAGTCCTCAACCACTAGCGCCAGCTCGCAATGTCGTCCACCAGCACTTTCACATCTCAAACACCAACCATCATCAACTCCACCACCATACACCGCCATCAACACCTCCTTAACTTGCACCTAATAGCTAACCCCACCAGCAATGCTACTTGAAATGCAGAGTGCCAAAGCAGGGGTGTCCATCTCCGTTGATGGCCTACTAGGAAAAACGACAAACTCATGGCTTAGGGCTGTTTTTCGTGATTTCAGGTCAATCTACGGCACCTTTGTTCCTGTGAGGAGAAGGTTGAGGTCTAGATGGTCTTATGGCTTTGTTCGGTTTCATGACTTGAATGAAGCAGCACGGGCAGTTACATCCATGAAAGGAAGATGGATGGTGGGTGTCAGGCTTAGAGTACAATGGGCAAACCCAAACAAAAGAACAGTACCTCCATCCGCACGACGCCAACCGCAGGAGAGAGTTGTCCAACAGGCCAGAAACACAAGTGGTTTTCAGGAATAGGGGAACGCACCACCTAATCGGGGTGGGGAAGATGTCAACTCAACTATTCCGAGGATCGTGGTGTCAAATACCAACAGGAGTGTCGAAGCATGGCTTGAGCGGTCCATCATTGCCCATTCGTCTAACGAGGTCAGTCTTGATGATATTCTTACATTTATTAAGGAGAATGACCTCTACGGGCTAACTCCTAACACTACCTTTATCCTGGTATGCGACTCCGTTGAAACCATGGACTCCTTCCTTGGCCCCCGCAAGGAGACTCTTCTACAGAAGTTCAGAGAGGTATATAAGTACTTTGGCGAGACCCTTGGATCCCTTAATAGAAGAGTGTGGCTTGAGATTCATGGTCTGCATATCCAATGTTGATCCAATGACTGTTTTGTGGAGATCGCCAAAGTATGGGGGAAATTCATAAGGGTGGACTCCAGAATGCCGCTATGAGGTGCACCAACATTGCTAGGATACTGATTGACACCTGTTAAACAGCGTACATTCATCAGTTAATCAAGGTTCGGTTTAATGGAGGATCCCAATTGGGCCTCGTTAAAAAAGGCAGCTCTGAATTGATCCCTGATTACTCTCTCAAAGTTTTTTTCCCGTGCGGCCTCAGTCAGATTGGCTAGGGAGCAGGCATCCTTTTCGACACAATTCCCTCCAGAAAGTCCGTGTAGCGATGTCGCTCAGCATACATCACGAATTGGACCCTCTGTAGAGCAGATTACCGATTTCTCGAGTGTTTGTGAGGAGCCTGGAACTCCTATCCCATGGTCTGCAAATGAAAGACTGGGTGTTACTTGGCAGCCAGTATGTCAGGTTTCCTTCCATCTCAATGGTCATATCATTGGTAGATGGGCATTGGAATGCTTGTACCCGTATGACACCTTAGAGCCGTGCCTTCGTCAGCCTATGGCCCACCCTCCTCGTTTAATTCCTTGGGTTGAGGATGATGCTCCTCTTCCACATCCGTCTCCACAGCACGGTGATCATATTGCAATTCAAGAAGCGCGTGGGAACCAACATCTGCCACCTTTGCTCCAACGAATGGAGAGTGACCTAGCTAGCTCAGCTTAGACACATGCTCAGTTCTTGCATATTGGGAATGTAACCCAAGACCCCGCCAATGAAGATGATTCTGGGTTCTCGGGGCTTATGTTTCCTCCAGGTTTTGAGTCCTCTGATTTAAGCAGGCAAGAGACTTGTATGAAGAGACCCAGTGAAGTTAGGATGAGAAAAGGAAAAGGAGTGATGACAAAAAGGGAGAGGAAAGCGCTAAAGCACAAGGAAAAAGAGAATGTAAAGCGAGAGCTTCAGGAATTTCTAAAAGATATGTCGCCTAAGAATAGCACGCCGAAAACGACCAAGGCCTCAGGCAAGCGAAAAAAGGGGAATCAGGCGAAATGGATAAAATCGTCAAAGACAGCCGGGAAGAAGAAAAAACAGAATAGGGGGAATCGGTACGACAAGATCTCGAAAGTGGAATATGATGGGATGATTATGCAAGCGGAGCGGGTAATAGAGATAGGGAAAATAGTAGACTTCAATTTTGATGGTTCCGACCCACCTATGGTGGCAGACTCACTTGCTAAATGAGGTGGATAGGTTTGTGGTTGAGGCTTCAGTCCTGCTCTTGTTTCCCGGGTTGTTCGTCTGGTTTTCTACATTTGGGATCCATGTCTGAGCTTGTCTTGCGCGTCTTGTATGGCTTGTTCGTGGTGTCTGTTGTGTTCTGTTTGGGCGTTTTGCTTTGGGTGCATGTTTGTTTCCTATCTGATCTGGTCTCTATTTGTACCCACTTCCGTTTTCGGGGCGGCTTAGGCCTCGTCTTTTCGAGTTGCCTGTCTATATTTCGACTATGCTGATAATTATCAAATATATATATATGACTATGTTTTTTTTTTTTTTTCCCCAAGAGATGTACACTAAATAATCACTAATTCGACATTGGCATGTTAGGAAAACCTCATTTTTAGGCATGTCATGTGAATGGCATGTAGAGAGTTTAGGTTTATAGATCTTTTATACCCACACAGTGTAACATGATTGCAAAATATCCCTTAAGCTTAAAACATGCTATGTTTAACTTCTTGTATGATATTTGAAAAAACGACAAGATCTACATTGTCAAAAATGTGATTGAGCCATGAATATTTGAGATTTTAAATAAGAAAGTCACAATATAAAACTTGACGAAGAATCAGCTTGAACACGCTGTAATTGACAAAGTGGTTATAAATATAACATCTAAAAATAAGGTAATATTATTGTTATAACAAAAATATTAACGTCAGATCAATTTTGTGAAAATTTGTGATTATTATTCATTAAAAATCATAAACACCCAAAATTTGCATCTAGGGAAAGACTGTTAAAAGTGCTAACCGAAAAAATTTTCAAACCCTACTAATTGTTAACTGCACAATCTCTAACAGCTGATTTATGTGTCATGTTTGCACACTGTTTATGTACACTTAGTAACTTTTTGCAAATTTAATGAATGTCTAGATGATGGTTTTTGTACAATAACGAAGAAAATAAGAAAAATATTTAGTGTGTGTGCATGTGTTTGTTTTCACAACATTAGCTAACTGACGGTAGCGTTGGATTTGTGCCCAGCCCAGAACCCCCGAAGCTACCAGGCTCGGCATGCTTCACCCTACCAAAATGTCGAATATGGCGCAAGAGCCTGGCCAGGAAGGTGTTATGGCAGATAGTGGAGCTATCGCACACAATAGCAACATGCTTGCGTGCCCTTGTTACAGCAACATTCATTCGCCTACTGTCTCCAAGGAAGCCAACAGCACCCAGTGTGTTTGATCGGACCTGCACTACCAACAGTTGCCAGAATTTATGTCAAGGCAGTTAACAACTAAAATGGACCTAAATTCTTCAGTGTTGCCATTATAGCAGCAAAATGACTCCTAAACACAGTGAAACATCTCTACTGCGATTTCAGATGTAATCTACATAGTACTGACACGTACTAGCATGATTGTGAAAGGTCATAACTCATTGCCACCATGAGTTGTCAACAGACCATTTTAATCATTACAAAAACAACAACAACGTATAACATACACAACAACAAAGGAAGAAAATACATGCAGCTAAAGGAGCTATTATCTCTCATGCCTGACATCTTCCCGAAGGAATAGGCCAGAAAGATATCTCTAGGAGAACAAAGTTCATTCCTTATTTAACTCACTAGTCGTAAACTTAAAGGTTCATATACATCTTCTTCGGCAGAATGAGGTCTTAAAATTTTGAATTCATGGAATGTGCATCAAGAAGTCAATTATTTCAAGCAGCATACAATCATATATCCGAGAGTTATACATCAAATAAAGAATTCAAAAGAACAATACCTCGTCACATTACACAACAGAAAAATCAAGGAATAGAAAAGAAGGAAGAGCAGAATCCATAAAGGTTGGAAGGAAACTAAAAGTGACCACGGGTGATCTCATCGAGAAGGAAAATGAAACGGACTTCTTGCTGCCAAATTCCACTCCTGTCACACAAATATACTTTTTAACACCTTTGAGGTTCCCAATGTTATTTCACTACCCATGACAAATTATATCATGTAGCTTACACCGAATGTCTAACTATTTATTTCCTTGTTGAACGGAAGCAATGTTTTGGATGGATAGTTTTTCACTTCCTACATGCAAGAACAAAATACCAAGAACTTTTTTTTGAAGAAATACATGGAGCGTTTCAAAAGGTCTTTTTGAGTTGTTCCCTTCGTTGGTTAAGGTTGGGCTCAGATTATGAAACAAATTGTGAACATCAATCTTACTGTCTATGGTATATACCTTGTAGAAAACTTAATGAGGGTAGCATGTAGAAATTGAAGTTGGAGATAACCAATCCAAACAAAACCTACTAAGCCTCATTCTGGTACATGCTGTCGACTATATGGATCCTACAACACCATTTTGTACAGAGAGACATGTCTTCTGTGAGATCCTAGGGACTGAAAAGGAGAAGTAAAAGAATTTATTGGCAAGAATAGTCTAGCTCAGCTAACAACTATCTTATTCTGCCATCTGATGGGTAATTGTCTAAATAATCACTAGCGGGAGGCAAGGTCGTGCATCAGGGTTTCTTCCCAACTCATCCAGGACGACGCCTCCCTCTGGGGAACCTACTACCTTACAGTGGTGCATGAAGGTATTCTTATTTGTTCACATGCCTAGACCATCCAAGATTTATATCACACGTTTCATCTTCTGCCACATCTACTTCCTCATGCCAACTTAGTTAGGGATTCCATTTTTATTTCATGGCCACACATCAAATCCGTCATGCCTGTATCTATTAGAGTACCATTACATACTAAAAAGTAATATATCCCTTGAGAAGATCGGAGGAAAGAAGGGGAAAAGTAGAAAATACAGCGGTTATGATAGAGATCATAGAATGATTTCAAAATATTATTCTCATAGAAACAAAAATTTGTGGATGGATTTTGATTTTATTTAGAATTTTAGTTTATCTAGAATCTTTATTTTATTAGGATAGTTATTGTCTTATTATTTATTAGGATATTTGTTTTGCTAGATTAGGAGTCCTTTTTCGAATAGGACTCTAGTTTCTATTTTCTATATAAACTATTGTAGTTTATGCCAATGGCACTTAACATCAATAATAATATTCTCAGTTTCTATTTTCCTTAAGCACGGGGCTACTTAAACTAGGCACAGGGCTGCTTAGTGGGAGAACACAGGGCTGTTCTACCCGTTCTTCCCGTTTTTCCATGCAAACTCCATCAAATTGGTATCAGAGCAGTTTCGATTCAACGTTTCCGTCATATTTTTGTTTTTTTTTGCAAATCGTCATTGGAGTCCCAAAAAAAAAAAAAAGAAAAAAAAATGTTAAACCCTAAATCAGCACCGTCATCAACTCCAACCCTAAAATCACAAACTCATCACCTGACCATCCACCCAACCCAGCCATCGACACCGGGAACCCTCGCCGGAACCCTACTCGACCCTTGAAACGACGTCGACAGCCTTCGCACTACCCTGCTACAACCACATCCCAGCCTTCGCACGACCCTCGACACGAGGTTGCCGTCGTTCGAAACCCTAGAAATTGCTGTTCGACGACCTTCGACCCAACTTGCGAACCGTGATCGTGTTCTCCTGGTCGCCAATCTCTTGGATCTAGCATTATCTCAATTCACAGAGGTAGCTTGAGCAGTCAACTTGGCAATCGGCCGTGAAGAACATTGCTTAAGCCCCTTTTCACTTGCGGTAGGATTGGTAAGGACTCGTATACCTCATAACGTGTTTAAATTCCTTCTTGAATTTAGGACTTAAAATATATTGGCAAGTCAATTAAATTTGTTTATAATAATAAATAAAATACAATACAATAAAATACTCCCTTTGATTGAGGACATATTTCTTGTGTGCTTCTGCAAAAAAAAAAAAAAAAAAAAAATATATATATATATATATATAACTTGACTGACTTGTATCGTTGACTCTAATATCGGCACTTCAATTACTTCTATAATTTGATGCCCGTGACTACTAGAAGGATCACAATGGATCAAAGGGTAGCGAGTCTTGAACAAACTGTTGAGTCCATGCGAAAATCAATAGAAAAACTACTGGCTAACCATAACACATTAGAAAAGGTGTCTAGAGATGCCTTAGCCTATGTCCAACAGAAGTCTCAATATTTAGAACAAAGCATTCAAAATCTAGAAACCAATCATGCTAAGTTACAGGGCACGTTAGACACACAAGTACTCCAGTACAATGGTAGTAATTTAGGCGCTAGCGTCTCTCACATTCCTCCAACCCCTAATGCTGCTGCGTCTGTCCTAAATCAACCTAACCCTGGCCTTGGCCATAGGCCTCTAGATCGTGAAAGAGTCTCCAAAGACCCTTATTTCTCTCAAACTCAAGACCATAGGAGCCCTAGGCACTACCCTGAGAATGACCTGAATAACAATGAAGAGGGTAATGATTTTTATCCGAATAATGATTATCAACCACCTGATAGAAATAGAAATAGAAATAGACGCCCTAGGTACCCTCCTGCTAGGGCCTACCATGAAAACCACCGATATGGTCCTCTTGATGACCCGTTTGACATAACAAGGAAAGTCAAGGTTGATGTTCCTGATTTTGACGGGAACCCTGATCCCACTACTTTCCTAGACTGGTTAGAATGTCTTGAGGATTACTTTGATTTCTATGGGATGACCGACATACATCGAGTTCGTTTCACTAAAATGAAACTCATAGGGCAGCAAAGAAGTATTAGTATAGCGTTTAGAATGACTTAGACTATCGAGGTGAGCCGCCTATTACTCTATCGGCTGAGATCAAACAAAAGCCGAAAGAGAAATATCTTCCCACCATTCACAAGAAACAATTGTTTGACGGCTGGTTAAATTTGAGACAAATAAATTCTGGTGTGACTGAATATTACAATCGATTTGAGGAGTTGAAACTTAGATGTGGGATACGTGAAAGCCCTTGGATGATCGCCACAAAATTCTTAAATGGTCTTAAACCCCACCTTCGGAAGGAGGTAAGCTTACACTCATCTGAGACCCTTATTGATGCTTATCATAAGGCTTTAGAGGTTGAGAGATACTTCAAGATCTCTATTTCTAGTAGAGTTAATTCCACTCTTAGGGAGTATAGTCATGCTAGATTTGGTCCAAGCCAAAAGCCTGCCTTATCATCTCACAGTCAAGGTCATAACCAAAGTCAAAGTAGTAAGCTCCAGTGGTGTAAAGTCAACTCCCTCACACTCCTTTGCTTCTAGCATTGTCTGTTTTAAGTGTCAGGAGAGAGGTCATACCGCTTCTTGTTGCCCCCGTCGTGCCTTAGCAATAGGTTATGAGGATCCTATAGACCCTAAGCAATTAGATGAAATTGTTGAGCCATTAGACCCACCTTTAGATGAGGAGAATTTTCAGAGTCAACAGGAAACACTGGAGAATTTAAGGGGAGCACTAAATGTTATGAGATATGTATTTTCGTCTCCAGTTGGCCGAGACACTTAGAAGAGGACTAGTATATTTGAGACCTTTGTGAAATGTGGGGATAAAACGTGTCGACTTGTTATTGATGGGGGAACTTCCATGAATGTCATTGCTGAGTCCGCTGTTAAGAGGTTCAATCTGAAGACTGAACCACACCCTACTCTTTTTAGGGCATCTTGGGTTAATAAAACCTCTTTACCAATCTCCCATAGATGCCATGTTCCCCTCTCATTAGGCAAATATTCTGACAAAATTTGGTGTAATGTTCTGCCAATGGATGTAGCTCATGTGCTTATAGGACGTCCTTGGCTTTATGATGTGGATGCTACCAACTTCAAGCATGAGAACATGTATGTATTCAAACATGATGGACATAGGATTATCTTAAAACCTGCTAGGAACACTGATCCTGTGAAAGAAAAATCTGACAAAGCCAACATTCCTTCTACATCCACCAACCCTTCAAGTTCTAGAATTCAACTCTTAAACTTAAGGGATTGTGAGAAAGAAGGTAAGAAGTTAGGATCCTTGATTGCTTTGGTGTCTAGAATTGACCCTGAATTTCCATCCATGTCTCCTTTCGCTTCCTCCTGCTGAACTACCCCCTCTTAGGGAAATCCAACATGCTATAGATTTCATTCTTGGGTTTCTGCTACCTAACTTGCCATATTATAGGATGAATCCTAAAGAGAGAGAGGAATTGAATAGGCAAGTACAAGGACTTCTAGAAAAGGGTTTTGTTAGGCATAGTCTTAGCCTTGTGCTGTTCCGGCACTTCTAACCCCAAAGAAAGACGGATCTTGGAGAATGTGTGTTAATAGTCGCGCCATTAACAAAATCACTGTAAAGTATCGGTTCCCATACCTAGACTTGATGATATGTTGGACCAAATGTTTGGATCTATGTGGTTCTCCAAGATTGATTTGCGTAGTGGATATCACCAAATTAGAGTTTGGCCAGGTGATGAGTGGAAAACGGCTTTTAAAACTCTGGATGGACTGTTTGAATGGCTAGTCATGCCCTTTGGGTTAACCAATGCCCCTAGCACCTTCATGAGAGTGATGACTCGCATTTTTTGAGATTTCATTGGAAAATTTTTGGTTGTCTACTTTGATGACATATTGATCTTTAGTCGCTCTTCGGATAAGCATTTAGAGCTTTTAAGGTTAGTTTTTGGGACTCTTAGAACACACAAATTATTTGCTAACCTCAAAAATGTTCCTTCATGCAATCTCAAGTGATTTTTTTAGGCTTCACTACTTCTGCCAAGGGAATTTCTATTGACCCTGATAAGATTCAAGCAATAGTAGAGTGGCCTGAGCCAGCGACCCTTTCTGAGGCTCGGAGTTTTCATGGGTTAGTGTCTTTTTATAGGCGATTCATTAAAGACTTTAGTTCCCTGATGGCTCCCATCACTAATTGTTTACGAAAGGGTGAGTTTAAATGGACAAAAAAATGCTAGCAACGCCTTTGGAATCATCAAGGAGAAAATGACTCAAGCTCCAGTTTTAGGTCACCCTGATTTTAGTAAAGTATTTGAGGTAGCTTGTGACGCCTCGAAGGTTGGCATAGGAGGAGTGTTGAGTCAAGAAGGGCACCCCATTGCTTTTTTTAGTGAGAAGCAAAATGAATCAGGGAAAACGAAATATTCCACTTATAAGAAGGAAATTTATGCTATAGTACGTAGTCTCCAACATTGGCGTTACTATTTTTTACCTAAGGAATTTATTCTTTGGACCGACCATGACGCTCTTAAGTTTATTAATAAACAAAGAGCATTGAGGGAAAAACATGCTTTATGGGTTGAACTCCTTCAAGACTTCACTTTTGTTCTCAAACATCGTTCTTGTACTGAGAACAAAGTTGCCGATGCCCTTAGTCGTGTCACATATCTTTACGCCAATGGCGCACTAATGTCGTAGGATTTGAACAGATCAAGGATGCTTATTCATCTTGTCCAGATTTTGGTAACATTTATGATGAGGTGGTTAACGATAATCGTAGAGACTATAATGAGTATCTCGGCATTGAGGGCTATTTATTTCGAGGGTCAAGGTTATGCATTCCACGTACTTCCCTTCGCGATTTCTTAATCTGGGAGTTACATGATGGGGGGCTTGCTGGACACCTAGGTCGTGACAAGACTATTTTGTTAGTTTCCAACCGGTTCTTTTGGCCATCTTTACGCAAAGACGTTACTCGCATCATTTCTCAATGTCGCACCTGCCAACTCAGCAAGACACGGAAACAACAAGCTGGATTATACATCCCTTTACCAGTTCCACATGAGCCATGGAAAGACCTTAGTATGGACTTTGTCTTAGGTTTGCCACGAACTGCTAGGGGTAATGACTCTGTTCTTGTAGTGGTGGATAGGTTTTCAAAGATGGCCCATTTTTTACCTTGCACCAAAACTTTTGATGCCTCCCATGTGGCTAGGCTTTTGTTTAAGGAGATTGTTGGACTTCAAGGATTACCTTCATCTATTGTGTCTGATAGAGATGTTAAATTTGTAAGTCATTTTTGGCGAACTTTATGGAAGTTGTTTGGGACACACCTCAAATTTTCAGCAGCCTTTCATTCGCAAACTGATGGTCAAACCGAAGTGGTTAATCGAACCTTAGGTAATTTGTTTCGATGTCTAGCTGGGGAAAAGCCATGCACCTGGGATTTAGTCTTGCCCACCGCAAAATTTGCTTACAATAATTCGGCCTCGAAGTCCACTGGAAAGAGTCCTTTTGAAATTGTCCATGGCATGGCTCCTCGCCTACCCATTGACCTTGTGTCTCTTCCCTTAGATTCACGACCATCTGAATTTGCTGAAACTTTTGCTAAATATATTCGCGATTTGCATGCCGATATATAGAAGAAACTTGAGCAAAGTAATGCAAATTATAAAAGAGCTGTAGATGCGCATCGAAGGAATGTAACATTTCAAGAAGGGGACTACATGATGGTTCGTATTCGCCTTGAGCGGTATCCTAAGCACTCATTTAAGAAATTGTTTGCTCGTGCTATGGAACCTTATCGTATAATTCGTCAACTTGGTTCTAATGCTTATTTAATGGACTTGCCTTCTGAAATGTCTATTAGTCATATCTTCAATATATAGGCAATTTTGGGCCTCCCACTTTTGCTGCAAGTGTTTCAGGTGGATCTACTACTTCTCACATGTCGGAGCCTAAGTTACCTTCGTTCGAGCAACCAATTGTGGATGAGATTGATGCAATCCTTGAGGACGAACTAGTTACTACAACTAATGGAGCAGTCGTCCCATGTCTGATAATTCTTGGCTCATAGAAGCAGATATTCGCCAATTCGCTCATGAACTTCTTGATGAGTACACTTCCAGTCACTCACTAGGGGCGAGTGTTTTCCAGCTGGGGAGAGTCGATAGAGATCATAGAATGATTTCAAAATATTATTCTCGTAGAAACAGAAATTTGTGGATGGATTTATTTAGAATTTTAGTTTATCTAGAATCTTTATTTTATTAGGATAGTTATTGTCTTATTATTTATTAGAATATTTGTTTTGCTAGATTAGGAGTCCTTTTTCGAATAGGACTCTAGATTCTATTTTCTATATAAACTATTGTAGTTTATGCCAATGGCACTTAACATCAATAATAATATTCGCAGTTTCTATTTTCCTTAAGCACAGGGCTGCTTAAACTAGGCACAGGGTTGCTTGGTGGGAGAACACAGGGCTGCTCTACCCGTTCTTCCCGTTTTTCCTTGCAAACTCCATCAGGTTGCAAATTGATCAAGAATGAATGACTGCATTGACAAAAAAGAGCGATTATCGGTGGTGCGTTCCTTCTCGCATGCAGAGTTCCATTGCACGTCCAATGAACAAAAGAGATAAAGATACACGAAGCCACTATAATGGAGGAAAAAAGGGATATTTGTACAGAACTACTTTTCTAGGACATTAGAGTTTGTTAGAAACTACTTGGAAAATGTTTACCATAGAGATAATGACTGCATCAGCCTCCCGTCCTTGAAAGCTGTCAATTGTCGCCACTTCGACTCCTCTAGCTTCCTGGAGCTCATCGAGCCTCTCTCTCAGGAGCTGCACCTGGGCAACATAGGGAGACTGAACTGCAATGACTTTTGGGCTCACACCTGAATCACAGATACTAGATACACTTTAGATCTTTCTCAATGAAGAGAGAGTTAGCACATTTAGCCTTCACTGAAAGGAAGTGGCCTAGGGTAAGAATGTAACATCAAATATCACACACTTGACTTAATTGAGTGAATGAGATTATGCATATACCAGTAGCATAATAGAAGCAATGAATTGGTTAAGTAATTATTTCTTTGGAGAATAAGATACATCAATTCAATATTTGTCAAATATGAGAAAACTTGGCATGGGACATGTTGGGAGCTTACAAGTTACTAGGGAACGGGGATCTATGATGAGGGATAGTAAATGAGGGAGACCTGATTGAACACCCATCGTGCAACAGCAAGGCTATGGCAGTTAAAGTACTACAACACCACAGAACCATGAGAGAATGTAACTAGAGAAAGGATGTGCATCAATGATAGGATGCACCAGCATTAACCAAGAACATGGCATAGTAAAAGACAAAGTGAAACAAGCCACTGGATGATCTTAGCTCAAGTATATGTTTGTTTGGAAAGCCCAATGAGGAAGTTCACAAAAGAAAATTAGAGCAAGAATTCCTCAGTCCTCATAATTATAAAATAATCTTCATTTTCAAGAATTTTTAGGAAGGACAATCACCTATTATTTTGTTTCAATATATTTTTTTAGGTAAGTCATTTTGTTTCAATATATATTTAGCTATAACATAAAAAGTATAATAAATTTCAAATTTAGTGTTTTACTTCATGAAGAACAAGATATACCAGCATGAATCAAAGAGAGGACATGCTGCATAACAATATCTGCTTCCCCTTCATTATAGAAAGAGCCTGTGCCTGCAGGATCCATTTGCTCCTCACAACCAGTAGACAAGCTTCCATAAGGCATTCTTGTATCGAGCAATAGCAAAGGGCATTGCGTAGCCCATGTAAGCTGCAGTAAGATAAACAAACTCCAGTCAATTATCGAAGAATTATTGTTAAGGATATCACCATGAACAAATTCCTCAGCCCTCTGTGTAAAAAGTATTTGTTGGCCCTCCCTAATTAGTTATGAAGGTGGAAAGAAGCCTCCAAAGTGAAGAAACTTGGTAGCTTTACACAAGGACATGCTGTCTTCTCAACCTACCTTGATATATTCTCAAACAATATCATGCTGGTGGAGCTTTTAAAGAAAAAAACTGGCGTAGCTTCCACCTTTATAAGTAAATGGAAACTCCAAAGAACAAAAGAACCAAATAGTTCTCGGCTCCAATCATAATTATCTTTCATCTAGACATCTCGAGAGGACAACAAATATTTGCTTAAAGCAGCATCATCATGTAAGTCACCATACTGCAGAAAAGATAGACAGGTCATCTCTCACTATACCAATCTAAAGTAAGGTAACTAAGATATTATTCTAATCTTTAGCAAAGACTCTAAATCTCAGCCAAATATCTCATTCTAGAATTTATTTAACATCAATCTGCTTCTTTTACTTATGTAGTGGCAACCACCAATCCACCCCCTTTTTGTCTTTTCCATCCAACTGCATCGACACCTTCTCTAGGAGTGAGGAGAAAAAGGTACAGTTTGATACCCAATCCTCAAATAAGCAAGTGAGATTGTCACGCAAAAACCTAAAAGAGAAAACATAGGAACATACCCAGTGCCTCAAGGGCTCCCGCCTACGCAAGGTCTGGGGAGGCGGATGTATGCAGCCTTCCCCCTTCAGGGTGTTAACCTGAAGAGAGGCTGTTTCCCTGTGCCCCCAACATGAAGGTGAGGACTTCCCAGGAGGTCACCTATCCTGATACTACTCTCGCCCAAGCACGCTTAACTTCGGAGTTCTAATGGGATCCGGTGATGGCGTGTTGGTGCCCTCTTTGGTCTAAAAGAGAAAACATGTGGATGTCATATAAAGTTAAGGATGATTTTGGACAGAAAATTAAGGAGGAAAGAAAATAAGGCTTCTATGGAGGAGAAAAGATCTTAGAGAGGTAAGCATATTCTGCTTTGGAAAGAGGAGAAAAAGGGGGGAAAGGAGTCCAAACTCAAAAGCTACTACCCATTATAAGATCCCATTTCGCACGTCCTTAATTTGGAATATGGGGCTAGAATTGGCGGAGGAGCAAGACCCCAAGGGGAGGCTTCTACAAGAACAGAATTTCCCAAAAATTCGCTTTGAATTTAAACAACCACCATCAACATCCTCCCCTGAAAAACAAAACACAAACACATGAGCATTTGATGTCTTACCAAATGGAATCAGCTCACCTGTTGCAAGATAACATTGAACTCAAAGCCAGCTCTAAACAAACAAGGAGATAGGAGAGCACGGAGCTGGAGACAAGTAGTTGCAAAGAAATAACACTTACGGGAAAAGGAGGATCTTTTCTCTTCCTTGACATTGTTAATTTGTAAAGCAAGGTTTCAGGCTTTTTATTATTTTCTTTCCGTAAATCTCTTTTAGTCTTGGATAATCTCCTCAGCATCCTTTTGCTCAAATGAATTTGTCATAAATTAAGTGAAGTATCAACTAAAACCTATCACAATTGGTGGAGCGGCCTACTTAGTTATAGCCTAGAATTTTTTGTTCTAGATTTTCAATGCCGAAAACTTATATATTATATTAAACCACCACTTACAACCATCTCTGCTCACTTTGCCCTAAATCTCTAGTACCAAAATAACAATGCAATATTGTCATCACGCACAATAAAGATTGCCTTTGCACTGGACATCTCTAGTCTAGGGCTAAAACTGCAATGCCGATGTCACTAAGGCTTAGGATATGAGACTGAGAAGCTACAATAATTATGGCCTAGATTGTCCAAGTTATAGTTAACTCCATTGCAAACCCAGGTCTTCCATGAGACCGATGAATGAGCACCTTGCATTGGACCGAGCAAAGTCGCAAGATGTTATATAGAGTCATTATGAGATCGGTGAATAACATCAAACCCCCAATAAGATAACCAAATGCACAGGTCCCTTGAGACCTTTGAACCCCCCATAATACAAGTGAATGACATAGGTTTGCGTAAGATTGACATGCGACAGGTGGAGTAGGCCACTTAATTACAAGTCGGCACTTTTCTCAATTTTTGATGTGGGAAACCCTTGTATTGTATCAGAAGTTTCTATTTTTGTTATTAAAGAAATGATAGGGGTAATCAGCAAGAAAAACAGATTTGGCTATCTTCCTAGCAAGAGGAAGATTCACTAACAAGTCCCATGCAACTTCAAATCTTATAACCGCGTGACAATATTCCTTTAGATGACGCAAAGAGACCAAAACAAATAGATCTATAACAAGAAAAGGTAGTTCAGAAACCTCTTACATAGACAGAATCGCACAACCATGACAACATAAAAATGTAGCAGGGAGAAAACTTCACGGTATAGGTTGAGAAAATAGCAACTGAATGAAGTTGGAATAGCTTAGATTTTGAAATTGTATCCACTGGTGTGTACTGTGTGGTAATAAAAATGACGAACATCATATCACTTATCTACACCCTCACACAAGTGCATAAACAAAATGGAATATACATAACCGAAGGTTGTGCTGTAATTAAAGAGACAGGGGTAATGAATGAGAAAAAGTTGGCAAGAGGTAAGCTGCAGAACTAGCAAGTTTGACTAGACTGTGATTACTTACTGATAGACAGAGAAGAAACTGAAGGAGGTAGATCTAATAAGAACAAGAGTGCACACAGGAAAGTTAATGGAGTGCTTGAGGACAATATGACTGAAAATTGCTTGAAAATGGAGATGGACGTGTCCTATAACCACAGTAAAGGTTAAAATTCAAGGATCCTAATCTATATGCTACACTGTTCCTGTGCTAATAAAATTGTATATTAAACAATACCTTTACAAATAAAGAATCTGCAAGAAGATGCGACGAAACATTTGCAGCAGACTTCAGTAATCCACCATACATTTCCTTTGAAGCCCAGTTAACTATGGCATCATTCATCCTGTACTGGGTCATTAGCTTTGTGATGAGAACTCCTTCATGCAAATTTGTTGCCCTCTCAAGGAGAGAAATTCCTAGACCTCCGTCCAAGGCTTCTCGAGATAAAACCATTGGGGCAAGCTGACAAGGGTCGCCAACAAGAATACAGCGCCTCCCCTGCAGTACAGGAATCCAAGAAGCAGGTTCAATCGCCTGCCCAGCTTCATCAATAGCAACCAAATCGAAGGGACCCAACCTTCTTATCAACGGGTCTGCAGCTCCAGCGTTAGTGGCTAGAACAACTTGAGCATTTGACAATGTTTCTCTCACAGCCTCCTTTTCCTGCTTGTTAAGAGTCTTTACAAGTTGTTTTAAGAGTTGACGTATGCCAGCAGCTAATGAATCATCCTTCAAACAATGTCTCAGATCCTTTCTTAGATTCGATCTTTTCCTTTCAAACTCTATTCTAAAATTTTTCATCTTAGAGTTCATAATCTCACTTAAAGATTTTGCAGCTACAGTGGCTGATATTCGAGCAAGATTGCCCATTCGCACAATATTGAGGCCCGTATCTGAAAGCTTCTCTACCATGTTGTCAACAGCTGCATTAGTAGGTGCTGTCAGCAGCACCCTTTCACCATGTTGAACAGCGAGTAGAATAAGTCTTTCAAGCAAACCTGACTTTCCTGAGCCAGGCGGACCTTGAATGACCAACACTGGACACTTCTTGTTCAAGCCCAAGGAAATTGCTTTTCGCTGCGAGTCATCGAAACAGCTACTTTCCAGGAGGCCATCCACTTCTGTCCCAACCCAATCTAACAATTTATTATCCTCCATCCAACGAATATCTTTTGTATCTCCAAATAGTGTAGCCACAACAGCAATTGCAGGATTCTTCTTTTGCAAACCATGCTTTTGAAGTAGCATAAAGGCTTCACAATTGCGCTGCAGCAGAAAAAATCAAGAATATTAAAAGTCAGAAACTCAAATGATCTTCTAAAAAAGCTCATTGACATATGAAATTTGAATTGGACTGTGAAATTGCAGTTAAATTCTAATTTTCATAGAATTCAAATGAAGATGATATTAAAATTCTACTGTTCGGATAATCAAAGGAATTGAAAATTGGAATTGCAATGGCATAAGTAATTACTAAACACACTACAGTACAACAATGATATTATCGATGCAAAAGAGTAGTACGTTTATGTCTACAGATAAATGACAGAATAAATACTGGCGTAATGTTTATGTCTAAAAATAAATAAATAAATAACTACAGAGTAGCACGTTTCAACCAAAAGCATTCTCGTAGAACCTATGGAAAAGAGCTCAGCTCTCTGTCTGCCAGCATTCAAATGGTGATGACTCAGTTTTTTGGGGGAGGAGGGATACTATTGTCTTGGAGGAAGTTGTAATGATTTAATTACTAAATACACTACAGTACCATAGTGATATTATCTTTTCTATGCATCGACACTGAAACAAAAACCAAAAAGAGCATCTCGGTCATTACCTCATAGGTGAGTGCATCAGCCAATCCATGAATGCGATCGATACGTACAAGTTTGCCAAAGAGCTTTGAAAATGTGGGACCAGCACGACGAGACTCCAGAACAACGCTGATACTACATCCATCCTCTCCAAGGTTGTCAATAAACCCCTGCATGCAAGATGTAGAACCTGCACCTCTGTGATCACATGTTCTCACGCAAACCATGTCTCCTGGAGAGAGAGTTGTGGGTGGCAACCGATGATTACCCTCCACTCTGAATGAGACCAAGTGCATTCCCCCTAATCCTGCAGGCACAGAAAAACTGCAATTGGATAAGATAACAGCAAGCATTGACTAGTCTTTCAGCTTCCAAGAACACTCGCGGAGGTACCTGTGGATGTGTTAAAAGTTGCAGAAGGTATCGCAATGCTCTTGCTGGCCCTGCCCGTGACTCACTATAAATTCAGTGGGCTTGGATGAACCAGAACTTTCATCAGGAGTGGACACTGCATTCAACTCTTGCTGGGTGAATTCCAGTTCAGCATCCCTCTCTATTCGCAGCAAATCCAACATATGCTTTGTGAAGTCATCTATCCTACTCTGTATGATAGTGGTCCTATTAATGTCCATCCCGAGCACACCGTAACCAGGCTTTGGTTGGGAAGTCTTCCGAGCAATCGCCCTATGTTAGCTGCGACAGTATCATCCATTTTAGACCTACCAAATAGAGGACCCCATCTACCTAGAGGCAGAGAGAATGAACACTAATTAACAGGAGGGGGCCGGGAGAAGTAGACCAAAGAAAGAGAACCTGAAGCAGCGAGCTCCTTAAGCAGCTTCCACGACTGCGTTTGCCGCCAATTGTCAAAAAAAGCCTTGCGCTGCAAATCTTGAAGAACATCTCTGAGCTCGAGCTGGAAGTGATCAAGGAGGGTGGGATAGTGAGTGGAGGCCTTCAAGCAGTTGGCTTCAGAACCAGGGGGCATGGGCACCGCGTTAAGGTAAGGCTGGGCTTGGATCACAAATGTGAGACCAGAGCCCATCCGCTGTCTTAGCTCGGAAAACTCTCCCTGTACCTCTGCCTTTGCGAACTCAGAGGCCATGGATCTCATCCCCTGGCTTATCCAACTCACGACGCACTTCCCTAGATCCCTTCGTCCCGTGGGTCTCCATTAGCATTATGGGTCACAACCTTTATAGCTACCTTCTTCTTCTTGGCCGGAGATTGCTACTGCTATGGCCTCTCTAATGCGTTCCGGCTCCTCCTCTCGGTAGCAGTCTTAGTTCCATTACAGCCGCGGTCACTGCTGCTATTAGAGCTAGAGCAACTTATCCGCTTCAACGATGGATGGGAATCGTAGAATCCAGGAGTCGCAATAGGCGGACAGCAGATTCTAACACCGTGAGCTCCTACGCTTAGCAAATTGGTGGAAACCAAAGAGGACGACGCAGGGACAAATACATCTGCATTCGCCAGTTTCGCCTTAACTATAACGCACCGGCGACTAAAACTCGGCGACTCCTTCAATGCCGACGATGAACAGACTGCATATAAATGGGATGACGAAGCTTCCATTACAGTCGAAATTCTGATTCCAACGCCCCTAATTCAGTGAGTCTCCAATGACCACCGCTGTTATTAGATCAAAACCCAGGGAGCCCACATTTGGCCGGCTACCTCATATTAGCGGGTCGACTTCGTAGGAATCTGAGATTTCTTCGAACGATGGAGCACTTAAACTATTGCCTCACTGCAAAAACAAAGAGAGTCGCTGTCAAAGGTGTGACGGAGATGATTGGTTACGAACGGTGCTCTCGTTTTTTCATTGGCTACGAATGATTCTCCTTCAAAGCTGCCTATGAGGCTCTTGCTTGTCAACGTGTTCTCATACATGCTCCATCTTCTACGTGTGGGGTTGGGGATGGCCCCAATGCTTGTGGAGCAACCGGAGCCATCTAAATTATTGAAATCAAGCAACACTGAGTCACAATGCAGCTATCAATGCCAATTAGAATTTTAGCTTTATGTCACGGGCTGAGTGTAGATCACCCGTGCGGTGCCTGGGCCCCTGAGGCTAGGGCCGGGCCAGCCTACTCCCATGAGTCAACAAGCAGTAATATGCGCCGTCAAGAGACGAAATACACGGCAAACCACGGGACGTACCTGAATTCAACACATATGCGTTAGTACCGAACAGGCTTCGGAGACCCCATATGGCATATGTTGCTTATTGAGCACCAGGGACAGTGCCAGCCAAACGCGGCCCGTGACACTCTCCCCCACCTAAATCCACAAACGTCCTCGTTGCGGGTGACTGCCCATCGTCGCTCTCCTGCGTCTCTAGCAATCCTAGTTGGTCACTGGGCAACGTCATCGTCGCCCCCTCCCGCGTGACACTTCCAAGCTATTAACACACACTCAACGACAAGCAGCGTGCTCAAAGCACCACCTGCCAGCTCCACACACCATAGCACACCACGTACACGCCTCGTTCTCACAACGCTTGTTGACTCGACTCTTCGCGCGTCCTTGCGCTTCATCCCAAGGATCGGCTCAATCTTCATGCAGCAAGCCAGCCTCACGGTCGGCAACCCTGACCACACCACAACAACATGGTGCACGTTGCTCCACATCCGGAACAGCGAGCCACTCAACTTCACTCCGGAAGTTCCTCGTTAGAGTGCTCCACCCATCAAGGAGTGTCCATACCCACGGACAAATTCGCTCAACGCACCAGGGACGCAGGCAACTCCCATCACCCTGGGAGTGTCCCCCTCCTCCTCCTCGGACAGATCTTGGTCCCAACACGGCTGCTTACTCGCGTATCTTGAGCCCCGCTCTGATACCATTTGTCACGGGCTGAGCGCAGATCACCCGTGCAGCGCCCGAGCCCCTAAGGCTAGGGCCGGGCCAACCTACTCCCATGGGTCAACAAGCAGTAATATGCACCGTCAAGAGACGAAATACACGGCAGACCACGGGACGTACCTGAATTCAACACATATGCGCTAGTACCGGACAGGCTTCGGAGACCCCATATGGCATATGTTGCTTATTGAGCACCAGGGACAGTGCCAGCCAAACGCGGCCGTGACATTTAGCATTATGACAATTGGAAAAAAATAAAGAGAATTATAGTGAAAATAAGAGTGAAATTATTTATAAAAGCCCCGGGATATCAACAACTATATCAACTTCGAGTTTTCTAGTTTGTAGGTTGAGGCTCGGAGGTTGGGTTATAGGTTTAAGATTGGGGTTTAGAGTAAAGGTTCGAGGGAAAATGTTGCAGGGGAGGGTTACTTATTCCGTTAATTTTGTGTAAGCTTTTTGGCTTGGTCATTTAGGAACCAACTGGGTTAAAATTATTAATAGCGAACTAAAATCAATCATAAATAATTACACATGGGAATTGGTAGACCTTCTTAGAGGATGTAGACCAATAGATTGTAAGTGGATCTTTAGAAGGAAAATGAAGGCGGACAGGACAGTAGACAAGTTTAAGGCAAGATTAGTGACTAAGGGTTACACCCAGAGAAAGGGGGTTGACTATTTTGATACTTATTCACCTGTCACTAAAATAGCCACAATTAGAACTTTGTTTGCCTTTGCGTCTATTCATGATCTAGTAGTGCATCAAATGTATGTTAAAACAGCATTTCTTAATAGCGACCTAGACGAAGAGATTTACATGGAACAACCCAAAGGTTTTGTTATCCCTGGTAATGGAAAAAAAAGTCTGTAAACTTATAAAATCTCTATACGGTCTTAAACAGGCACCAAAAGAGTGGCATAAGAAGTTCAATAGCACGCTAATAGCTAATAATTTTCATGTAAATAATTGTGACTCTTGTGTGTATTTCAAGTCTAATTCAAATGGATGTGTAATAATTTGTCTATATGTTGATTATATACTGATATTTGGCACAAACTTGAATGTTGTCAATGAAACTAAAAAATTTCTAAGTTCTAAATTTGATATGAAATATTTGGGTGAGGCAGGTGTGATTATAGGGGTTAAGATTGTAGAAACTCCTGAAGGTATAGGCCTAAATCAATCTCACCATATTGAGAAGATACTTAAAAAGTTTGACATGTATAACGTTGATCCTGTAAGAACATCTTATGATCCCAGTGTACGTTTAACTAAACTTAAAGGTGTTGTTATGTGCCAATCTAAGTATGCCAAAATAATTGGTAGTGTTACGTTTTTGATGAACTATACTAGACCTGACATTGCATATGCTATAAGTAGACTCGGTAGATACACACATAATCCCAATCAAGAGCATTGGAGCACATTAAAATGTTGCTTATATATTTGAAAAGAACTATGGATTGGGGGACTTCACTTCGAAAAGTTTCCCATTGTTTTAGAAGGATATTGTTACCCTAATTGGGTGTCTGATAATGACGAAATTAATTCCACTAGTGGATATATTTTCACACTAGTTGGAGGTGCTATATCCTGGAAATTCTCTAAGCAATCTTATATTGCTACGTCTATTATGGAATCTAAGTTCATTGCTCTTTAGTTGGCAGGTTATGAAGCCAAGTGGCTAAGAAGTTTACTGAGAGACGTGCCATTGTGGGGGCTTTCTGCTCCATCAGTATCACTTCACTGAAAAAGTCAAGCTGCAATTCTATGGTAAAGAACAAGGTGTATAATGGCAAGAGGAGACACATTTGTCTCAGGCATAAGATCACGAAGGATCTTTTAGAAAGTGGGGTGATAACACTGGACTATGTAAAATCTGAAAAGAATCTTGCAAATCCGTTGACAAAAAGGCCTTTTGCCTTAAAATAATTGTAGAAACATCGAGGGGATGGGATTAAAGTATATATATGAATAAACTGTGATGTATCAAATCCGGTCTTAACAGGTTCAATGTGAAAAGCCATAGTTTCATTCAAGGAATGCATTATATTTTACTGTTTCCCTCCCTATGACGTTGACAATTCGAGAACGGGTCCATAGCCATATGTTTGGTGGTATAAATAAGGCTTGTATTCGATGGACATTGGCGAGATGTTACAAAGGGGTGAGGTTGAGCATTAACTCTTAATGAACCCATAGTCATATGTTTGGGGGTGTGCGGTAACACACACTTGATAGGATCTATCTATGCAAGTGTAGGAGTGTGGCCACTCCCTATGAAGGTCTAAGACTTGCCTTCTAAAGTGCCTATGAATATCCAGGATGAGCGCATAGCCGATAGAATGCGCTAAACCGTAGGAGTTGCCAAGACCTGAAGTTTGGAGTTTGGTATGTGTCCAAGTGGAAGGCTATATACAACCCCTTGTGAGGTTCAAAACGAAAGTCACTTTGCAAGCTGTTTGTTCTAAACCTGGGTTACATTAGGTGACGATTTAAGTCGCAAGACATCGATACTGAAAAACTGAACTTGTTTGCCCAATCTGTCATTCTTTATTCTCTTCCGCTTGTATCCTTTATGGGAAATTGTTGAAAAAATGATGCAAACAAAACTTAAGTCTTATGGGAGAATCCCACCCCACATTGAAAAATTAATTAAGGATGCTCTAGCTTATATAAACATATGTAACCCCTCTTCATGAATTGAGTTAGGGGTGAGAGAGTGGTAGGGACCACACAAGCGCGTGCTCGCCCGCCGTGTCGTGCTCGAGCGAGGGCGTGGGTGATCTTTTTCTTAACGAATATATTTGTTTTTCGAAAAATATTTTAACTGCACCTATTTACTACTCAAATGCCATTACTAGCCATTGCAGAATCATACCTGTTTCAGGATTTTTTGGTTAGGTTCTAGATGAGAGCGGGACTCAACCCTCACTTGAGGAAGCAGCTGCTGGCGCGTTTAACCCGGGATCACCTGCAAAACAAGCAAGGCCATCAGAGGGACCCGCGGTGGTTTGGACCGCGGGAGACCCCTCCGATGCCTAAGTTAGTAGGAGAAGCAGTAGCAATAATAAATATACGTAAAGTAGAAAATATCTAGTAAATATGAATGAGCTAACCGAGGGAGGGAGCACATCAGGAAAAAATCATGGAGGGGGAGAGGCAATACCGTGATCCTAGCAAAGAGAGAGAGACGGGGGATCTCTTGGGGAGGATATGAGGCGTGAGGCCCCTAAGAGATTAGGCCGTGAGTGGTGAGGGACCCCAGGCCGGATGAGAGAGAGAGGGGTAGCCCGTGGAGATGCCCAGAGGAGCTTGGGTTGAATGAGGGGAATAGGTTGGTATTTATAGAAAAGGGGGAGCTGGTGGTGTTGGCCGGTAGAGCCGAGCTAGGGGCAGTACCGCCTGGCATTACTTAATGGAGAAGTGAAAGTGAATGGTGGGTTGGAAGGGAGGTGCTACAGTCTACATGGCGACTGGTTGAGAGAAGCGGTGATACAGCCTGGGTGGGGACAGTTGTGGTACTGCCCGGTTGGTACACGGAGCTAGGAGAATGGGTACCGAGGCCTGTAGGCGGTAGCCAAAGCAGGCGGTATTCTGGCTCTCGGGGCGGTAGTGGTGCCTGGACCCGGTGCCGCCTAGGAGTGGTTAGGAGAGGGGCGGTAATGACCCCTGGGACCCGGTACCGCCTAGGAGTGGTCAGGAAAGGGGCGGTAATGACCCCTGGGACCCGATACCGCCTGGGAGTGGTCAGGAAAGGGGCGGTAATGACCCTGGGACCCGGTACCCCCTAGGAGTGGTCAAGAGAGGGGCGGTAATGACCCCTGGGACCCGGTACCGCCTAGGAGTGGTCAGGAGTGGGGCGGTAATGATCCCTAGGCCTAGTGCCGCCTGGGAGTGGTCAAGAGAGGGGCGGTAATGACCCCTGGGACCCGATACCGCCTAGGAGTGGTCAGGAGTGGGGCGGTAATGACCCCTAGGCCCGGTGCCGCCTGGGAGTGGTCAAGAGAGGGGCGGTAATGACCCCTGGGACCCGGTATTAATATTTTTATATTCATCAATACCTAAATAAAAATTAGGCGATGTAATTCATCACTAAAAATGTTTATCATTTACTTGTTGCAATTCATTAACGCCGCGTGTTTTATACTGTTGGGATTGAGCTGTTGGCATTTCATTACTACATGCATATATTGACTGATGATTAGTATAAATAGATATTTTGGCATGGTTCAAAAACATCATCCAAAGAAACAACCCTTTCACTCATCTCATCTCTTCTATTTCGTTTTTCTCTCTCTCTTTCTTAAAAATACTTAGGCAAACTTTTTGGACTCTCCTACCCAATGATTAACAAGTGCATGCTAACAGTTAGACCATGTTAATCCTGGAAGACGGCTACCGATACTATTGTTTGCACCGGAGCAGCAGCGAAATCGTCTTTTAGAACAATGGTTGTTTGCAACGGCGAGTCTCTTCGATATTCTAATCAATCTCTCCACTTTTTGGCATTATTTGATTGTTGTGTTTAGGTAGTTTCGCTGAATTTCCTGTTGCATCTTTCGCTGGAATTTTCGCTTATTTTACTGCTATTTTTCGTAGAAATTTCACATAAATATTTCACTACAATTGCTTACTGTAGTATTTTACTGCAATTTACATTAGTATTTTACTACATTTTATAGAAGTGTTTTACTGTAATTTAGTTGTAATTTTCACTGCAACTTTGTTGTTTTATTTCAACACCATTTAGGCGTTGTTGTGTCCAAAGCTTTGTGCTTGCCCATTTGGAAGCAATTTTCCTCCTATTCGTCCAAGTTTTGTGCCCACTTACTATGACGTGGGTTAATGGCCATTTCGTTTGTTTTGTTTGGGTGTCAACACTCGGCCACTCAGGCATTGCTTGGGCATCATTTTGTCCTTTTTCTAAAGCTTTTGTGCTTGGGCTTGGGCATCACTTAGATACTTAATGTGAAAACTCACAATTTTAAATTTATGAGTTATTTTATACTCAAAGTTTTGAGTTTTTATAATTATTTTATTATAACTCATCTCAAGTATTATTTACTTACACTTATAATAATAACATTCATTATCATTATTTCTCTTAAAACTTAGAATTTGTCATAAGACTTTTGGATTGCCCCTCATTGTTATTGTAATTTAGTTATCCATCTTTGGCATATGCTCATCCTTTATTAGTTAGGATGACCTTTGATTTCTTGTAACCCCATTTTAGCATGTAGTTATTATTAGTGATATTTTCATAGTTAATTACATTATTTCTTGTGATTTAATTCATAACTCCCTTGTTAATATAAAATATTATCATAACATAAGTAACTCTCGGCCTACCCCATTTAGTGCACTAGGTCTTTCACCTACCTCACTCATATTCTATGAATAGCATACTCCTAGCCAAATTCTAAGTATCTGCAATTCATACTTTGCAAATAAAAGTGAGAGTTTAGGAAGAGGAGAGCCAAGTCTAGGAAAGCTACGCTATAGCTTAGGCTCGGGATTTCAAAGGAGCTTTATTTCTTCAAGTAAGTGGCTTATCCATTGACTCTTCCGCCCTTTTGCAAAAGTTGCTTATTATTTTATTTTATCTATGTACTACTGTATTTTATAGTTTTGTCTGTTTTCTCTAAAAATACCTTCCTTTGGCTTAGTCATTCCTATGTTAAGAACTAAAATAGGATTAGGTATGATTTTTCAAAGTTTGTGAACATATGGAATTTAAGATTGGTTATGTTACGTTTGTTGGGTTTACGAAACTTCGGAAATTTGTTTTGGTTAGTGCTTTAAGATATGCCATGATTTTGTATTATTCGCCTTCTATGTTTTGTTTTGTGGGTTGTGCCTTACGATAATGGGGTAAGATATCTCTGAGCCCTAGATGACGGATTATACCATCTCTGTTAGCGGTGTACTGTTTGAAACATTTCTCTGAACCCGAAGTTGACCGGGGACCCATTTATGAAGCCAATTCTGAGTCTAGTTGCAAGGATTATAAGCAATCACAACCTAGGGCCTTAAGGCCTAAACGTTAAGTTGTTTTCTTAAATCTTTGTGAGTGATTTTTAATATTCTACTTCGTATGCTTTTGAAATGGGTTTTATGTCTTTCTAAGATGCTTGATCCTTGGTTTTGTTGGCGGGTTGTCACTTACTAAGTTTTATACTCATCTAGTTATTTATCATTCTCATAGGAGGTGAAGTGTGTCTCATATGGCGATCAAGGATCCTAGCCACTGTGCCTTTGGAAGTTGCAGCAATCATATGAGACTTTTTGTACCTTATGGCTTGCGTAAGTTCCCTATTTAATACTTTCCTATAGTTGTTAATATTCTAAATTTGAGGCATTAAGCGTTTGGATATATAGGTATTTTCCTCCCCCTATATATTGTATTATTCTTTTTTTCTTCCTTGGGATTATAAGGCCTATTTATGAAAATTTTCTTTATTTTAGTTTATGGTATCTGAGAAATTCATGGTCGAATTCACATGTCAACATCCCCTATGTTTGTTTGGTGTTGGGGCATGACAATTAATGTTTGAACATTGATCACTATGCCCTTTGATCAAGGTTTTGCTATGACAAAAATGTAATATTGTAGAAATTTGATGGATTGCTTTTTTTTTTTTTTTTTATCTGAATGGACTATTGCTGAAAATTGCTAACGTTGACACATAAATATATTCCTTTAAGATTCGGCGAGCTTTTATTGTAAATCCACAAAGTTATTGTTGAAAGTACTTACACCCATTTATATTATCATATTTACGTACCTCACCATTTTCTAATAAGATACTAGCCAAAATTAACAAAACATTTACCAAGTTTAAACGCAAGTACAAAAATGAAAAATGTTTTTCAATCCTCATATTACATTATTATTTATATTTAGGGTTACCTATTATTTAGTGTATCAAAATTTGTAAAAATAACAAAAAGCTCAAAGACTTTTTTATTTATATTTTTTACACCTTAAAATTTATATATATTAATAATAAAACATCCCGAGCACACCGTAACCAGGCTTTGGTTGGGAAGTCTTCCGAGCAATCGCCCTATGTTAGCTGCGACAGTATCATCCATTTTAGACCTACCAAATAGAGGACCCCATCTACCTAGAGGCAGAGAGAATGAACACTAATTAACAGGAGGGGGCCGGGAGAAGTAGACCAAAGAAAGAGAACCTGAAGCAGCGAGCTCCTTAAGCAGCTTCCACGACTGCGTTTGCCGCCAATTGTCAAAAAAAGCCTTGCGCTGCAAATCTTGAAGAACATCTCTGAGCTCGAGCTGGAAGTGATCAAGGAGGGTGGGATAGTGAGTGGAGGCCTTCAAGCAGTTGGCTTCAGAACCAGGGGGCATGGGCACCGCGTTAAGGTAAGGCTGGGCTTGGATCACAAATGTGAGACCAGAGCCCATCCGCTGTCTTAGCTCGGAAAACTCTCCCTGTACCTCTGCCTTTGCGAACTCAGAGGCCATGGATCTCATCCCCTGGCTTATCCAACTCACGACGCACTTCCCTAGATCCCTTCGTCCCGTGGGTCTCCATTAGCATTATGGGTCACAACCTTTATAGCTACCTTCTTCTTCTTGGCCGGAGATTGCTACTGCTATGGCCTCTCTAATGCGTTCCGGCTCCTCCTCTCGGTAGCAGTCTTAGTTCCATTACAGCCGCGGTCACTGCTGCTATTAGAGCTAGAGCAACTTATCCGCTTCAACGATGGATGGGAATCGTAGAATCCAGGAGTCGCAATAGGCGGACAGCAGATTCTAACACCGTGAGCTCCTACGCTTAGCAAATTGGTGGAAACCAAAGAGGACGACGCAGGGACAAATACATCTGCATTCGCCAGTTTCGCCTTAACTATAACGCACCGGCGACTAAAACTCGGCGACTCCTTCAATGCCGACGATGAACAGACTGCATATAAATGGGATGACGAAGCTTCCATTACAGTCGAAATTCTGATTCCAACGCCCCTAATTCAGTGAGTCTCCAATGACCACCGCTGTTATTAGATCAAAACCCAGGGAGCCCACATTTGGCCGGCTACCTCATATTAGCGGGTCGACTTCGTAGGAATCTGAGATTTCTTCGAACGATGGAGCACTTAAACTATTGCCTCACTGCAAAAACAAAGAGAGTCGCTGTCAAAGGTGTGACGGAGATGATTGGTTACGAACGGTGCTCTCGTTTTTTCATTGGCTACGAATGATTCTCCTTCAAAGCTGCCTATGAGGCTCTTGCTTGTCAACGTGTTCTCATACATGCTCCATCTTCTACGTGTGGGGTTGGGGATGGCCCCAATGCTTGTGGAGCAACCGGAGCCATCTAAATTATTGAAATCAAGCAACACTGAGTCACAATGCAGCTATCAATGCCAATTAGAATTTTAGCTTTATGTCACGGGCTGAGTGTAGATCACCCGTGCGGTGCCTGGGCCCCTGAGGCTAGGGCCGGGCCAGCCTACTCCCATGAGTCAACAAGCAGTAATATGCGCCGTCAAGAGACGAAATACACGGCAAACCACGGGACGTACCTGAATTCAACACATATGCGTTAGTACCGAACAGGCTTCGGAGACCCCATATGGCATATGTTGCTTATTGAGCACCAGGGACAGTGCCAGCCAAACGCGGCCCGTGACACTCTCCCCCACCTAAATCCACAAACGTCCTCGTTGCGGGTGACTGCCCATCGTCGCTCTCCTGCGTCTCTAGCAATCCTAGTTGGTCACTGGGCAACGTCATCGTCGCCCCCTCCCGCGTGACACTTCCAAGCTATTAACACACACTCAACGACAAGCAGCGTGCTCAAAGCACCACCTGCCAGCTCCACACACCATAGCACACCACGTACACGCCTCGTTCTCACAACGCTTGTTGACTCGACTCTTCGCGCGTCCTTGCGCTTCATCCCAAGGATCGGCTCAATCTTCATGCAGCAAGCCAGCCTCACGGTCGGCAACCCTGACCACACCACAACAACATGGTGCACGTTGCTCCACATCCGGAACAGCGAGCCACTCAACTTCACTCCGGAAGTTCCTCGTTAGAGTGCTCCACCCATCAAGGAGTGTCCATACCCACGGACAAATTCGCTCAACGCACCAGGGACGCAGGCAACTCCCATCACCCTGGGAGTGTCCCCCTCCTCCTCCTCGGACAGATCTTGGTCCCAACACGGCTGCTTACTCGCGTATCTTGAGCCCCGCTCTGATACCATTTGTCACGGGCTGAGCGCAGATCACCCGTGCAGCGCCCGAGCCCCTAAGGCTAGGGCCGGGCCAACCTACTCCCATGGGTCAACAAGCAGTAATATGCACCGTCAAGAGACGAAATACACGGCAGACCACGGGACGTACCTGAATTCAACACATATGCGCTAGTACCGGACAGGCTTCGGAGACCCCATATGGCATATGTTGCTTATTGAGCACCAGGGACAGTGCCAGCCAAACGCGGCCGTGACATTTAGCATTATGACAATTGGAAAAAAATAAAGAGAATTATAGTGAAAATAAGAGTGAAATTATTTATAAAAGCCCCGGGATATCAACAACTATATCAACTTCGAGTTTTCTAGTTTGTAGGTTGAGGCTCGGAGGTTGGGTTATAGGTTTAAGATTGGGGTTTAGAGTAAAGGTTCGAGGGAAAATGTTGCAGGGGAGGGTTACTTATTCCGTTAATTTTGTGTAAGCTTTTTGGCTTGGTCATTTAGGAACCAACTGGGTTAAAATTATTAATAGCGAACTAAAATCAATCATAAATAATTACACATGGGAATTGGTAGACCTTCTTAGAGGATGTAGACCAATAGATTGTAAGTGGATCTTTAGAAGGAAAATGAAGGCGGACAGGACAGTAGACAAGTTTAAGGCAAGATTAGTGACTAAGGGTTACACCCAGAGAAAGGGGGTTGACTATTTTGATACTTATTCACCTGTCACTAAAATAGCCACAATTAGAACTTTGTTTGCCTTTGCGTCTATTCATGATCTAGTAGTGCATCAAATGTATGTTAAAACAGCATTTCTTAATAGCGACCTAGACGAAGAGATTTACATGGAACAACCCAAAGGTTTTGTTATCCCTGGTAATGGAAAAAAAAGTCTGTAAACTTATAAAATCTCTATACGGTCTTAAACAGGCACCAAAAGAGTGGCATAAGAAGTTCAATAGCACGCTAATAGCTAATAATTTTCATGTAAATAATTGTGACTCTTGTGTGTATTTCAAGTCTAATTCAAATGGATGTGTAATAATTTGTCTATATGTTGATTATATACTGATATTTGGCACAAACTTGAATGTTGTCAATGAAACTAAAAAATTTCTAAGTTCTAAATTTGATATGAAATATTTGGGTGAGGCAGGTGTGATTATAGGGGTTAAGATTGTAGAAACTCCTGAAGGTATAGGCCTAAATCAATCTCACCATATTGAGAAGATACTTAAAAAGTTTGACATGTATAACGTTGATCCTGTAAGAACATCTTATGATCCCAGTGTACGTTTAACTAAACTTAAAGGTGTTGTTATGTGCCAATCTAAGTATGCCAAAATAATTGGTAGTGTTACGTTTTTGATGAACTATACTAGACCTGACATTGCATATGCTATAAGTAGACTCGGTAGATACACACATAATCCCAATCAAGAGCATTGGAGCACATTAAAATGTTGCTTATATATTTGAAAAGAACTATGGATTGGGGGACTTCACTTCGAAAAGTTTCCCATTGTTTTAGAAGGATATTGTTACCCTAATTGGGTGTCTGATAATGACGAAATTAATTCCACTAGTGGATATATTTTCACACTAGTTGGAGGTGCTATATCCTGGAAATTCTCTAAGCAATCTTATATTGCTACGTCTATTATGGAATCTAAGTTCATTGCTCTTTAGTTGGCAGGTTATGAAGCCAAGTGGCTAAGAAGTTTACTGAGAGACGTGCCATTGTGGGGGCTTTCTGCTCCATCAGTATCACTTCACTGAAAAAGTCAAGCTGCAATTCTATGGTAAAGAACAAGGTGTATAATGGCAAGAGGAGACACATTTGTCTCAGGCATAAGATCACGAAGGATCTTTTAGAAAGTGGGGTGATAACACTGGACTATGTAAAATCTGAAAAGAATCTTGCAAATCCGTTGACAAAAAGGCCTTTTGCCTTAAAATAATTGTAGAAACATCGAGGGGATGGGATTAAAGTATATATATGAATAAACTGTGATGTATCAAATCCGGTCTTAACAGGTTCAATGTGAAAAGCCATAGTTTCATTCAAGGAATGCATTATATTTTACTGTTTCCCTCCCTATGACGTTGACAATTCGAGAACGGGTCCATAGCCATATGTTTGGTGGTATAAATAAGGCTTGTATTCGATGGACATTGGCGAGATGTTACAAAGGGGTGAGGTTGAGCATTAACTCTTAATGAACCCATAGTCATATGTTTGGGGGTGTGCGGTAACACACACTTGATAGGATCTATCTATGCAAGTGTAGGAGTGTGGCCACTCCCTATGAAGGTCTAAGACTTGCCTTCTAAAGTGCCTATGAATATCCAGGATGAGCGCATAGCCGATAGAATGCGCTAAACCGTAGGAGTTGCCAAGACCTGAAGTTTGGAGTTTGGTATGTGTCCAAGTGGAAGGCTATATACAACCCCTTGTGAGGTTCAAAACGAAAGTCACTTTGCAAGCTGTTTGTTCTAAACCTGGGTTACATTAGGTGACGATTTAAGTCGCAAGACATCGATACTGAAAAACTGAACTTGTTTGCCCAATCTGTCATTCTTTATTCTCTTCCGCTTGTATCCTTTATGGGAAATTGTTGAAAAAATGATGCAAACAAAACTTAAGTCTTATGGGAGAATCCCACCCCACATTGAAAAATTAATTAAGGATGCTCTAGCTTATATAAACATATGTAACCCCTCTTCATGAATTGAGTTAGGGGTGAGAGAGTGGTAGGGACCACACAAGCGCGTGCTCGCCCGCCGTGTCGTGCTCGAGCGAGGGCGTGGGTGATCTTTTTCTTAACGAATATATTTGTTTTTCGAAAAATATTTTAACTGCACCTATTTACTACTCAAATGCCATTACTAGCCATTGCAGAATCATACCTGTTTCAGGATTTTTTGGTTAGGTTCTAGATGAGAGCGGGACTCAACCCTCACTTGAGGAAGCAGCTGCTGGCGCGTTTAACCCGGGATCACCTGCAAAACAAGCAAGGCCATCAGAGGGACCCGCGGTGGTTTGGACCGCGGGAGACCCCTCCGATGCCTAAGTTAGTAGGAGAAGCAGTAGCAATAATAAATATACGTAAAGTAGAAAATATCTAGTAAATATGAATGAGCTAACCGAGGGAGGGAGCACATCAGGAAAAAATCATGGAGGGGGAGAGGCAATACCGTGATCCTAGCAAAGAGAGAGAGACGGGGGATCTCTTGGGGAGGATATGAGGCGTGAGGCCCCTAAGAGATTAGGCCGTGAGTGGTGAGGGACCCCAGGCCGGATGAGAGAGAGAGGGGTAGCCCGTGGAGATGCCCAGAGGAGCTTGGGTTGAATGAGGGGAATAGGTTGGTATTTATAGAAAAGGGGGAGCTGGTGGTGTTGGCCGGTAGAGCCGAGCTAGGGGCAGTACCGCCTGGCATTACTTAATGGAGAAGTGAAAGTGAATGGTGGGTTGGAAGGGAGGTGCTACAGTCTACATGGCGACTGGTTGAGAGAAGCGGTGATACAGCCTGGGTGGGGACAGTTGTGGTACTGCCCGGTTGGTACACGGAGCTAGGAGAATGGGTACCGAGGCCTGTAGGCGGTAGCCAAAGCAGGCGGTATTCTGGCTCTCGGGGCGGTAGTGGTGCCTGGACCCGGTGCCGCCTAGGAGTGGTTAGGAGAGGGGCGGTAATGACCCCTGGGACCCGGTACCGCCTAGGAGTGGTCAGGAAAGGGGCGGTAATGACCCCTGGGACCCGGTACCGCCTGGGAGTGGTCAGGAAAGGGGCGGTAATGACCCTGGGACCCGGTACCCCCTAGGAGTGGTCAAGAGAGGGGCGGTAATGACCCCTGGGACCCGGTACCGCCTAGGAGTGGTCAGGAGTGGGGCGGTAATGATCCCTAGGCCTAGTGCCGCCTGGGAGTGGTCAAGAGAGGGGCGGTAATGACCCCTGGGACCCGATACCGCCTAGGAGTGGTCAGGAGTGGGGCGGTAATGACCCCTAGGCCCGGTGCCGCCTGGGAGTGGTCAAGAGAGGGGCGGTAATGACCCCTGGGACCCGGTATTAATATTTTTATATTCATCAATACCTAAATAAAAATTAGGCGATGTAATTCATCACTAAAAATGTTTATCATTTACTTGTTGCAATTCATTAACGCCGCGTGTTTTATACTGTTGGGATTGAGCTGTTGGCATTTCATTACTACATGCATATATTGACTGATGATTAGTATAAATAGATATTTTGGCATGGTTCAAAAACATCATCCAAAGAAACAACCCTTTCACTCATCTCATCTCTTCTATTTCGTTTTTCTCTCTCTCTTTCTTAAAAATACTTAGGCAAACTTTTTGGACTCTCCTACCCAATGATTAACAAGTGCATGCTAACAGTTAGACCATGTTAATCCTGGAAGACGGCTACCGATACTATTGTTTGCACCGGAGCAGCAGCGAAATCGTCTTTTAGAACAATGGTTGTTTGCAACGGCGAGTCTCTTCGATATTCTAATCAATCTCTCCACTTTTTGGCATTATTTGATTGTTGTGTTTAGGTAGTTTCGCTGAATTTCCTGTTGCATCTTTCGCTGGAATTTTCGCTTATTTTACTGCTATTTTTCGTAGAAATTTCACATAAATATTTCACTACAATTGCTTACTGTAGTATTTTACTGCAATTTACATTAGTATTTTACTACATTTTATAGAAGTGTTTTACTGTAATTTAGTTGTAATTTTCACTGCAACTTTGTTGTTTTATTTCAACACCATTTAGGCGTTGTTGTGTCCAAAGCTTTGTGCTTGCCCATTTGGAAGCAATTTTCCTCCTATTCGTCCAAGTTTTGTGCCCACTTACTATGACGTGGGTTAATGGCCATTTCGTTTGTTTTGTTTGGGTGTCAACACTCGGCCACTCAGGCATTGCTTGGGCATCATTTTGTCCTTTTTCTAAAGCTTTTGTGCTTGGGCTTGGGCATCACTTAGATACTTAATGTGAAAACTCACAATTTTAAATTTATGAGTTATTTTATACTCAAAGTTTTGAGTTTTTATAATTATTTTATTATAACTCATCTCAAGTATTATTTACTTACACTTATAATAATAACATTCATTATCATTATTTCTCTTAAAACTTAGAATTTGTCATAAGACTTTTGGATTGCCCCTCATTGTTATTGTAATTTAGTTATCCATCTTTGGCATATGCTCATCCTTTATTAGTTAGGATGACCTTTGATTTCTTGTAACCCCATTTTAGCATGTAGTTATTATTAGTGATATTTTCATAGTTAATTACATTATTTCTTGTGATTTAATTCATAACTCCCTTGTTAATATAAAATATTATCATAACATAAGTAACTCTCGGCCTACCCCATTTAGTGCACTAGGTCTTTCACCTACCTCACTCATATTCTATGAATAGCATACTCCTAGCCAAATTCTAAGTATCTGCAATTCATACTTTGCAAATAAAAGTGAGAGTTTAGGAAGAGGAGAGCCAAGTCTAGGAAAGCTACGCTATAGCTTAGGCTCGGGATTTCAAAGGAGCTTTATTTCTTCAAGTAAGTGGCTTATCCATTGACTCTTCCGCCCTTTTGCAAAAGTTGCTTATTATTTTATTTTATCTATGTACTACTGTATTTTATAGTTTTGTCTGTTTTCTCTAAAAATACCTTCCTTTGGCTTAGTCATTCCTATGTTAAGAACTAAAATAGGATTAGGTATGATTTTTCAAAGTTTGTGAACATATGGAATTTAAGATTGGTTATGTTACGTTTGTTGGGTTTACGAAACTTCGGAAATTTGTTTTGGTTAGTGCTTTAAGATATGCCATGATTTTGTATTATTCGCCTTCTATGTTTTGTTTTGTGGGTTGTGCCTTACGATAATGGGGTAAGATATCTCTGAGCCCTAGATGACGGATTATACCATCTCTGTTAGCGGTGTACTGTTTGAAACATTTCTCTGAACCCGAAGTTGACCGGGGACCCATTTATGAAGCCAATTCTGAGTCTAGTTGCAAGGATTATAAGCAATCACAACCTAGGGCCTTAAGGCCTAAACGTTAAGTTGTTTTCTTAAATCTTTGTGAGTGATTTTTAATATTCTACTTCGTATGCTTTTGAAATGGGTTTTATGTCTTTCTAAGATGCTTGATCCTTGGTTTTGTTGGCGGGTTGTCACTTACTAAGTTTTATACTCATCTAGTTATTTATCATTCTCATAGGAGGTGAAGTGTGTCTCATATGGCGATCAAGGATCCTAGCCACTGTGCCTTTGGAAGTTGCAGCAATCATATGAGACTTTTTGTACCTTATGGCTTGCGTAAGTTCCCTATTTAATACTTTCCTATAGTTGTTAATATTCTAAATTTGAGGCATTAAGCGTTTGGATATATAGGTATTTTCCTCCCCCTATATATTGTATTATTCTTTTTTTCTTCCTTGGGATTATAAGGCCTATTTATGAAAATTTTCTTTATTTTAGTTTATGGTATCTGAGAAATTCATGGTCGAATTCACATGTCAACATCCCCTATGTTTGTTTGGTGTTGGGGCATGACAATTAATGTTTGAACATTGATCACTATGCCCTTTGATCAAGGTTTTGCTATGACAAAAATGTAATATTGTAGAAATTTGATGGATTGCTTTTTTTTTTTTTTTTTATCTGAATGGACTATTGCTGAAAATTGCTAACGTTGACACATAAATATATTCCTTTAAGATTCGGCGAGCTTTTATTGTAAATCCACAAAGTTATTGTTGAAAGTACTTACACCCATTTATATTATCATATTTACGTACCTCACCATTTTCTAATAAGATACTAGCCAAAATTAACAAAACATTTACCAAGTTTAAACGCAAGTACAAAAATGAAAAATGTTTTTCAATCCTCATATTACATTATTATTTATATTTAGGGTTACCTATTATTTAGTGTATCAAAATTTGTAAAAATAACAAAAAGCTCAAAGACTTTTTTATTTATATTTTTTACACCTTAAAATTTATATATATTAATAATTAGGTATCATCCAACGTTAGCAACATAAAAAGATAAATTGCCATGACTAAAATGACATCGTATTGATGTTTGATAATTTAGAGAAAACAAAGACTATTTTACAAAAGATTTTAAAAAGATGATGACAATTAATTTTTTAAATGGATAAAAATATTTCTATTTTCAAAAAAGCTTCAAAGCAACACATTTCGTTATCCTTAAGAATACAAGAATAATTATGACATCAAATTTCAATGTTAAACTTCAACACTCTCTCCTTTTTTAATGCTTAATTTTGTCATTTCAGATTTCTAATATCAAATTTCGTAAAAAATTATACCTAATTATTAATAAATATAAAACTAAAGCACTACATCATTCTGTTAAAGTTACGCTTGCTTGTTGTTGATTAATTTACCAAATTGGCATCTTTGGTAAAAATATTTACCAAAATGGCATAGTTGGAAAAATATTTACCAAAATGGCACACTTTACTGTAGCATCAATAGGAAACGCCATTTCAAACAGCGTTCGTTGGGCGTCCGTTAGGCGTCACCTAAAGGACGCCGTCCGAAACGGCGTCCTTTAGGTGACGCCTAACGGACACCGTTTCTAACGGCCTCCGTACGCCGTTAGACCACACACCTTTGTATAAAGTAGAAAAAATTAACAATCCTCCTAACTTAATTAACAATAAAATGATAAAATAAAGTAGAAAAAAAATTTAGTAGAGTTACATTATTTAATGTATAAAGTAATAAAAAGGGAAAAAATGCAGAATAAATTACCAAAGCGGCACCTTTTGCAAAAAAAATTACCAAAATGGCATAGTTGAAAAAATATTTACCAAAATGGCAAACTTTACTGTAGCGTCAATAGGAAACGCAGTTTGAAACTGCGTTCGTTGAGTCATATCTGGCGATATCAGGGACCAATGATATGCTCTGGCATTGTAGAGCTGCATTGCCCTGATAGAGTGTTGCGTCAGTTTGGATTAACGCAACATATCCCGGATCACATCGACACCCTTTTTTATTACATCAGGAGGTTTTTGTAATCTATTATTATAGTGCATTTTTTTCCTTTTTATTACTTTATACATTAAATAATGTAACTCTACTAAATTTTTTTTCTACTTTATTTTATCATTTTATTGTTAATTAAGTTAGAAGGATTGTTAATTTTTTCTACTTTATACAAAGGTGTGTGGTCTAACGGCGTACGGAGACCGTTTAACGGTGTCCTTTAGGTGACGCCTAACGGACGCCCAACGAACGCCGTTTGAAACGGCGTTTCCTATTGATGCTACAGTAAAGTATGCCATTTTGATAAATATTTTTTCAACTATGCTATTTTGATAAATATTTTTGCCAAAGATATCAATTTGGTAAATTATTTCTTGTTGTTCATATAGGCACCCAGTTCACTATGTCACTACTGTCAAGAAAAAGAACGGTCCTTTCTGCCATTGTCATCTCGAGCCCAGCGCCATCAATTGTCACTGTTATTTATTGTTGCCTGCAACGTTGGCCTAGAGTGCACTAAAGGCTAGGATTTACCTTGCAGCCCATTAATTGTCATTGTTCACCCTTTTTTTTTGATCGACACATTGTTCACCTTGGCAGCCATTATACTTCCTCTATTTCCCACTGCAGTTTCTCTGAGTCATTCACTCAGTCCCAAGCTCTTCGCACTCAACCTAATTGTGTTAAGCATAGTCGCACCTCTCCTCCCGATTTCATCCATGACCCCATCTCCGTGGTTGATGAACAACTTCACCGGTTTGGCTCCAGACGGCAGTTCAATATCCAGAAGGTAACTGTTGTCTCTCGTTGCTATGATTTCATTTCCTTTTAGTGGCTTTGCAACGACAAAGCCAACCATTTCATGCAATAATTTAGTTTCAAATATTACTTTATGCATTTGTACCTGAAAAATAAGAATATATAATATATAGCAAAAGAATCATATGTCAAAAATTTTTGATGTAAAAGTAATAAGTTCAATGATTGAAATGAATGCCATGGCTAACCCTTTCAACATAGTTATATGGACAACATCATAGCTCCATAGGTTCTAAGATTAAATTCTTGTAATAAATCAAATCTTCAGTATACGTATGCTTGCGATGCAAAAGGCACTTGAATGAGAGTCTTTATGGCCTAAAACTTTCCCGAAGGTCAATACTTTGACGGAGATTGCATTCTAGGATTTTATATAACTATCTCCATGAATTTACTGTTTTGTCTTCCTGGATGTTACTCATAGGTCTCCCCTAGATGAATTAACTGAGATTTCTATTGCTAGCCTTTCACTGTGTTTCATGCTTGAAACATTAACCTTGAGACATCTTGAGTTTGATGTTGTGTGAACTATAAGTACACCTAGTCCTAGGAAAAAAAGAAACTAAAAAGTACAAGTGTGTTGTATGAAAAACTATAGAGTTTGTATTGGTGTCAGGACCATTTGCTCAAGGACATTACCTTGTCTCTCTGTAATTAGCAATAGCTAGCAATCAACATGTAGGTTGTGACCTTGCAATTCTAGGTCCCCTTTGAGGTTTTCCATTGTTGCCAAATGCCAATAACACCTGCCTACTCCCGTTCCTCAAGAATACTCCCCACCTCTACAAAGTAAGAGGAATTCAACTTTTTTTGTGAATTATGTTGACTAGTAGCTATAGGGAACCATATGCATATCACCTCCAATCCTGACCTTTGAAGATAGCAATGTTTTGTACCCTGCCTGACCACCTAATTCTTAGCTCTTACCATTATAGGAATCAGAACAATCCTACCCCTACAACTCTGACTAAGCCTACACACCTGATCCATTAGATCGAGCACTAGGTGCTGCCATTGAAAAGAAAATGTAGCATTTGCTCCAAGTTAATGTTTTGTCCCTATCCAATTTATTTCCATGTGCTTATAATGGGGAATGCAGGATACACTACTAATATACTTATACCCAATAACTCTCCTACTTCCTCTATATCGCCTTATTTCTTTGTATCAGTGTTCTTGGAATTGTTCAACGCTGTCCCATACACCTATTAGGGTTCAGGGTTTAGGGGTTTAGGGTTAGGGGTTTAGGGGTTTAGGGTTTTAGGGGTTTAGGGTTTAGGGTTTAGGGGTTTAGGGGTTCGGGGTTGAGGGTTGGGGGTTGGGGGTTGGGGGTTTGGGGGTTACGGGTTAAGGGTCACGGGGTTACGGGTCAGGGTTTAGGGGTTTAGGGTTAGGGGTCAAGGGGTTTAGGGTTTTAGGGGTTTAGGGTTTAGGGTTTTGGGTTTTGGGTTTTGGGTTTAGGGTTTTGGGTTTAGGGTTTTGGGTTTTGGGTTTTGGGTTTAGGGTTTAGGGTTTTAGGGTTTTAGGGTTTTAGGGTTTTAGGGTTTTAGGGTTTAGGGTTTAGGGTTTAGGGTTTTAGGGTTTTAGGGTTTAGGGTTTAGGGTTTAGGGTTTAGGGTTTAGGGTTTAGGGTTTAGGGTTTAGGGGTTAGGGGTTAGGGGTTTAGGGGTTTAGGGTTTAGGGTTTAGGGTTTAGGGTTTAGGGTTTAGGGTTTAGGGTTTAGGGGTTAGGGGTTTAGGGTTTAGGGGTTTAGGGGTTAGGGGTTTAGGGGTTTAGGGGTTTAGGGTTTTAGGGTTTTAGGGTTTTAGGGTTTAGGGGTTTAGGGGTTTAGGGTTTTAGGGTTTTAGGGTTTTAGGGTTTAGGGTTTAGGGTTTAGGGTTTAGGGTTTAGGGTTTAGGGGTTTTAGGGTTTTAGGGTTTTAGGGTTTTGGGGTTTTAGAGTTTAGGGGTTCGGGTTTAGGGGTTCGGGTTTAGGGTTTAGGGTTTAGGGTTTAGGGTTTAGGGTTTAGGGGTTAGGGTTTAGGGTTTAGGGGTTAGGGGTTAGGGGTTAGGGTTTAGGGGCTTAGGGGCTAGGGGCTTAGGGGTTTAGGGTTTAGGGTTTAGGGTTTAGGGTTTAGGGTTTAGGGTTTAGGGTTTAGGGTTTAGGGTTTAGGGTTTAGGGTTTAGGGGTTAGGGGTTAGGGTTTAGGGTTTAGGGTTTAGGGTTTAGGGTTTAGGGGTTAGGGGTTAGGGGTTTAGGGGTTTAGGGGTTTAGGGTTTTGGGGTTTAGGGTTAGGGGTTAGGGGTTTAGGGTTTAGGGGTTAGGGGTTAGGGGTTAGGGGTTAGGGTTTAGGGGTTAGGGGTTAGGGTTTAGGGTTTAGGGTTTAGGGTTTAGGGTTTAGGGTTTAGGGTTTAGGGTTTAGGGTTTAGGGTTTAGGGTTTAGGGTTTAGGGTTTAGGGTTTAGGGTTTAGGGTTTAGGGTTTAGGGTTTAGGGTTTAGGGTTTAGGGTTTAGGGTTTAGGGAAAAAAAATAGCAATAGGAGCGCCGCAACAGTAATTCTGGCGAAATTAGGGCGATTTGGGCGATTTGGGTCGCGTCAGACTAGGGCAGGCGCGTGACGGCGCGTGCGTGGTCGGACGAGGGCGGGTCCGGTGGCATTCGATTCGCCGTCGCCTCCACTTCCTGGTGGTGGTGATCACCGGCGGTTTCCGGTGGCCGTCGAGGGTGAAAATAGTGAGAGAGGGTGACAGGGTTGCGATTTCGCTGGTTTCGACGTAGGACGTTTCAGGGCTTCCATTCCGGCAGCCCATTACCGGCGACTGCTCCCAGTCGACTCGCCTCTCCCTTACCGATCTTTTGGCGGTGGTCCGGTGGCCATTGGTGGCGTAACGCCGGCGTACGGTCCACTTCTCTCCCCTGGCGTTTCTCGCTCGCCCGACTCTCTCTCTCCTCCGATTTCGACGCTTCTACTGTAAGTTTCTTTCGTTTTTCTCCTCCCTGGTGGTTCGCCGGTGCCTGGTGGTCGTTTTGACCCGGTCGGTACCGGTGGTGGTGTGGGTGGCGGCGCGCGGCGGCCGCCCTAACCCCCTTCCTAATTTGGGGTCTTTTTCCTGGTTTTTCGTGGGTCGGGTCGTGGTTCTGGTCGCGCCATGGCTGAGGCGTGTTCTCCGGTGACGTCTCGGGGTGGTGGTTTGGAGGCCGCAAGCCCCTTGGAAGCCGGTGCATCCGGTGCTTGCGGTGGTTCGGGTGGTTCGGGTGCTTCGTGGGCCGATACCGTCCGTGCGCCTCCCCGGGAGGGTGTTTTACATTTCACTCAACCTAAACTTGTTAATGGCGAGATTGTAACAACAATAACTGATGATGATGTTGCCCCGGGTCGTGAAAAATGGAACCGCTGCTTAGTTGGTCATATTATTGGCGGTAGGGTAGCTTACTCTCGGTGTGTTGCAATTGCCAATATGCTTTGGGGATCTAAGGGTCTGGAATGTGTTATCTCGGATGGGGATGCTTATTTTTTTCGTTTCAAATCTTTGGCGGCATCCGAGCATGTGCTTCGTGGTGGCCCTTGGTACATCAAGGGTCACTTTCTCTCTCTCAACCGTTGGAGTGATAATTTTGTCCCTTCGCATAACGTTACAAAACTTCCAATATGGGTTCAACTACATGGCATTCCGGTGTCGATGTGGACGGAGGGGGCGCTTAGTAACATTGCTAGTGGGGCCGGGAGGCCGCTCTACATGGACAAAGCTACCCTGGATGGAACTATGATGAAGTATGCTAGGGTGTGTGTCGAAATTGAACCTAAGGTTGAGCCGGCCAAGAAATTATTTGTTGAATATAATGGTTCTCGATTTTCGGTCAGTGTTAAGTACGAGGGTCTTCCTAAAGTGTGTCAAAAATGCGGGGTTTTTGGCCATACTTGTCCTACCTCGAACGTTGTTACCCCTCCTATTGTGAATCCTACAGAAAAATGGGTTCCGGTTGTCAGAAAAAGAAAAAAAAAGAAAAAGAAAAACAGGAACGCCGGTGGGGGCAAGGAGGTGCCCGGTGGTGATGCTGGTGGTGCTGAGGTTGGGCTGGATCTTGAAGTGGTTGCGGGTGACCGGGCTTTTGTGCCCGCTGCTGCTGCTGTTGATGCGGACCGAGCTGGCCCCGAAGCCGCTGCTGTTGTTGAGGCCCAAATTGGGGCTGTGGGCCTGGACCACGCTGCTGTTGAGGATGCCCAAGCGGGCGCCTCTGTTGGGCCTCGGGTGAACCCGAGCCATTTGGGCCCGGGTGAGGTTGCGGCCCAGCGTCCCATTGACGCTGGGCTTCCCGGCCTGGGTCCTGTTTCAGGGGGTTCTCCGCCCCCTGTTCGGCCCAGTCCGGGCCTGGCGTTTGGATCCGGACCCGTTTTGAGTTCGGCCCAGGGAGGCGGGGGAGTTTTTTCGAGTCCTGTTGCGGGTTCGGGTTCTCCTTCTCTTAGCGGGTCCTCACCTTTATCTCGGGTGGGGGCGGCTGTGACCCCTCGGGATCCGGCCATGGGGAGTGGGGGAGGGGCTGTGCGAGGCCCTTCCAAAACGGTGACCCCAACTGGGTCACGACGCTCCTTAGTCGCCCTCTCTGGTTCTTCGGCTACCCATGTTGCTCCCTCTGGATCGCTTCCTTCTTTTGTTGGGGATAGCTTGGGTCTCTCCGATCTTTGTTCTTCAGCCGATTCGTCTTCTCAGGTATCCGAGGATTTGAGCCGTGCTATTGTCCCTGACGGGGTTATTGAGGCCCCGTGTGTTTCGTCCCTTGAGCCCGTGCTCTGTACCTTGAATGGGGAGGCAAGCGTGCCCAGCTTCGTTTCGCCGAACCGTTTTGAGAGTTTGTCTCCTGATCGCGACGATGCTGGTCGTCACCCTCCAGCGGAGCGTCGTGCGACTCGAGCCAGCTCTCGGGCTCGTGGTGGTCGTAGATAGACCTTTCTTTCTCATCTTTTTCTATGATGATTGGCTCTTGGAATGTTCGGGGTTTTAACAACCCCTCATCCATCCGTGCTGTTCGCGAGTGGATTCGCTCCCACTCTCTTGGTTTGGTTGGCCTCGTCGAGACAAAGACTAACCCTGCTGATGTTGAGTCCGCTGTCTCTAGCTGTATGGATGGTTGGTGCTCTCTTTTCGCTGGCGTTAGGCAGTCTTGGTGTCGTCTTATTGTTTGTTGGGACCCGGGGATTTTCTCTGTTTCTCTTGTTAGTGAGGGAGACCAGTTTATTTCTTGCCGGGTTCAGGATGCTCGTAGGGATTGTAGCTTCGTTGTCACCTTTGTCTATGGTTTTAACGAACCGGGACCTCGTCGCGAGCTCTGGAGTTATATCAGGAGTGCTTGTGTTAGCCTCCAAGGGACCCCTTGGCTTCTCCTTGGAGATTTTAACACTTTTCTCCGTCCCAGTGATAGTTCAGGTGATTTCTCTTCCTGGCCGGGCCATATGGATGACTTTCAGGATTGTCTTTCTGAGTCAGGACTCTCCCCGCTTGCTTTTACTGGCCTTCGTTTTACTTGGGCCCGAGGAGGTGAGGGTGATGACATGCTCCTTAGACGTCTTGACTGGTGTTTAGCGAGTGAGGATTGGCTTCGTTCCTTTCCTGTTTCTCTTATGGAGGCTCTTCCCCGCACTGATATTTCCGATCACAGCGCTTTGGTGGTTAGAGGACTTGGGGATCGCCGCTCTCGGCGCATCCCTTTTAAGTTCTTTAACTTTTGGGCCGACCATGAGGACTTTTTGCCGACTGTTCGCCGTGTTTGGGATTCGCGTGTTGATGGCTCTCCCATGTTCCAGCTAACCCAGAAGCTTAAAAAGCTGAAGGGTGATCTTCGAGCTCTTAACACCAGGCACTTCAGCCATATCTCTGCTCGGGTAGAGGCAGCCAGAGATGCTTGGGTGACAGGTCAGAGGGCTCTTGACATTGACCCCGATAGTACTCTTCTGAGATCTGAGGAGCGTCGGCTTTCGAGGGAGCATTCCAGGCTTTGTCGTGATGAGGAGGCTTTCTATCGTCAGAAGTCTCGTATTCAGTGGCTCTCCTTGGGTGATCAGTGCACCCGTTTTTTCCACAGATCGGTTCTCCACAGGCAATCGAGGAACCGTATTGTTTCTATTGTGGGTGCTGATGGGTCTCGAACCTTTGATGAGGAGGAGATTTCTCGAGCGGGTGTGTCTTATTTTCAGGACCTTCTTTCTGAGCCTGGTGCCCCCCTTCAGGAGGATGTCTCTGACTTTTTCGAGGGTAGGTTGGATGAGGATCAGGCTCGCCCCCTTGTCGTTCCGATTTCCGATGCCGAGATTAAGGATGCTTTGTTTTCTACCGGTGATGATCGTGCTCCTGGTCCGGATGGCTACTCCTCCCTCTTCTTCAAGAGGGCTTGGGAGATTGTTGGTGCTGATGTGGTGCGAGCAGTTCGCTCTTTTTTCGTCTCTGGGCGCATGCTAGGTGCCTTGAACACGACCCGCATTAGTTTGATTCCCAAGGTGGAGTGCCCCTCCACTTTTGCTGACTTCCGTCCCATCTCCTGCTGTAATGTGGTCTATAAGTGCATCACGAAGATCATTGCTAACAGGCTGAAGGGCGTCCTTCCTGGGCTGGTTCATAGTTCTCAGACTGCCTTTGTCCCGGGTCGCCGTATTTCTGACAGTATTATGATGACGCAGGAGCTTATGAGAGATTATCATCGTCGTGTCTCCTCTAGATGCGCGCTGAAGGTTGATTTTCGCAAGGCTTTTGATACTGTCAGGTGGGATTTTATCTTGGCTGGTATGAGATGCATGGGTATTCCTGAGGTCATGGTGGGCTGGGTCCGTGAGTGCCTTTCCACCGCTCGGTTCTCGGTCGCCGTCAATGGCGAGCTTCAGGGATTTTTTGGCTCCAGCCGGGGTATTCGTCAGGGGGATCCTCTCTCCCCTTATCTGTTTGTCATAGCCATGGAGGGTCTTCGAGGTATTCTTCGTCAGGCGGCTACTGACCGTCGTTTCCGTTTCCACCCGGGATGTCGTCAGACCCGTCTCACTCACCTTTGTTTTGCTGATGACCTCATGATCTTCTGTCGGGGAGATCTTGGCAGTGTGACTGTGATTCGGGAGTCTTTGGATCGCTTTGCTGCCGTCTCGGGCCTTGTCTCGAACTCAGCTAAGAGCACGGTTTTTCTTGCTGGGATTGACCCCCTTACGGAGCGCTCCATTGTGGACTCGCTGGGCTTCACGATTGGTCATTGTCCTGTGAGATATCTTGGAGTGCCGCTCATCACGTCCCGGCTTCGGTTTATTGACTGCAAGCCGCTTATTGATCGCATCCTCTCGCGTATTCGGCTCTGGACTTCTCGTTCCCTTTCTTATGCTGGCCGCTTACAGCTTATCAGGTCCGTGCTCTTCTCTATCCAGGTTTATTGGTCCTCAGTCTTCATGCTTCCGAAGGCTATTATGAGTCGGATAGAGTCCATCTTAGCTGCCTTTCTCTGGAGGGGCACCTCGCTCACCCGTGGTGGAGCGAAGGTGGCCTGGCGGCATTTGTGCTACCCTCGAAAGGAGGGAGGTCTTGGGATTCGACGTCTCGAGGAGTGGAATCAGGCTTCGATCATGAAGCACATCTGGGTTCTTCTCACCGACCCCTCTTCGTTGTGGCCGCGCTGGGTTCAGGTGAACCGGCTTCGGGGGCGTAGCTTCTGGACTATCCACATTCCGAAGTCGGCTTCTTGGTGTTGGCGTCACATTCTCCAGCTCCGTGGGATCTCCTCGGGTGCTTTTCGTCATGTCATTGGTGATGGCCTTGATACGGCTTTATGGACGGACTTCTGGCTTCCATGCGGTCGGCTCTCTGAGAGGTTCTCTGCTCGTATTCTGACATCTACTGGTCTTCCCTGGCGTGCTACAGTTGCTGATATTATTGAGGGGGGTCGATGGCAGTTCCCGCAGAGCCGCTCAGAGCTCCTTCCTATCTGGGATATGGTGGACTTTAGTCCTCGGGTTGATGTTGCAGATTTTGTTCGTTGGTTGGGCCACCCCTCGGGGACTTTCACCACCAAGTCTGCTTGGGAGATGATTCGGAGTCGGCGAGCTGAGGACTCAGTCCATCACTTGCTCTGGTTCCCGTTGCATGTTCCGAGGCACTCCTTTGTGCTTTGGTTGGCTGCTTGTGAGAGACTGTGGACTCGGGATCGGATGGTTCGTCATAGAGTTCGTGGTGCTGATCTTTCGGTCTGTGTCCTTTGTGGTGCTGGGGATGAATCCCACAGCCACCTCTTCTTTGCCTGCTCTTTCTCGGCTACGGTCTGGGGAAGAGTTGCTGCCCGCTCTCTGATCTCCTGGCCCGTTCTCCCGTGGAACGAGCTCCTCACCTGGGCCTCTAGTCACCTCCGGGGACGGGGTGTCGATCACTCGGTTGCCCGCCTCTGCCTTTCAGCGTCTGTCTACATCCTTTGGTATGAGCGGAACCTGAGGATCCAGAGGCGTCAGTCTAGGCCTTCTGCTGCTGTGATCGAGGAGATTACTGGTATTGTTCGGAGTCGTTTGCTTGCTGCCTCCTCCCTTCGCGATGCTCATCGCCATGCTGACCTTCTGCGAGAGTGGGGGATTGATGTTTAGTGTACTCTTGTTTCTTTGTGTTGGCTTTTGCCGTGTTTGCTTTTCAGCTTGTTTGCTTCCTTTTGGGTTTGCATTGTAGGCTTCGGCCGTGTCTTGGGGTATGCCCCTCGTCTTCCTGTATATATCCATTTTGATATATAATATTCATCGCTGATTTATCAAAAAAAAAAAAGTTTAGGGTTTAGGGTTTAGGGTTTAGGGTTTAGGGTTTAGGGTTTAGGGTTTAGGGTTTAGGGTTTAGGGTTTAGGGTTTAGGGTTTAGGGTTTAGGGTTTAGGGTTTAGGGTTTAGGGTTTAGGGTTTAGGGTTTAGGGTTTAGGGTTTAGGGTTTAGGGTTTAGGGTTTAGGGGTTAGGGGTTTAGGGGTTAGGGGTTAGGGTTTAGGGTTTAGGGTTTAGGGTTTAGGGTTTAGGGTTTAGGGTTTAGGGTTTAGGGTTTAGGGTTTAGGGTTTAGGGTTTAGGGTTTAGGGTTTAGGGAGGGAGGGGGGAGCCGCGCCGCAACAGTAATTCTGGCGAAATTAGGGCGATTTGGGCGATTTGGGTCGCGTCAGACTAGGGCAGGCGCGTGACGGCGCGTGCGTGGTCGGACGAGGGCGGGTCCGGTGGCATTCGATTCGCCGTCGCCTCCACTTCCTGGTGGTGGTGATCACCGGCGGTTTCCGGTGGCCGTCGAGGGTGAAAATAGTGAGAGAGGGTGACAGGGTTGCGATTTCGCTGGTTTCGACGTAGGACGTTTCAGGGCTTCCATTCCGGCAGCCCATTACCGGCGACTGCTCCCAGTCGACTCGCCTCTCCCTTACCGATCTTTTGGCGGTGGTCCGGTGGCCATTGGTGGCGTAACGCCGGCGTACGGTCCACTTCTCTCCCCTGGCGTTTCTCGCTCGCCCGACTCTCTCTCTCCTCCGATTTCGACGCTTCTACTGTAAGTTTCTTTCGTTTTTCTCCTCCCTGGTGGTTCGCCGGTGCCTGGTGGTCGTTTTGACCCGGTCGGTACCGGTGGTGGTGTGGGTGGCGGCGCGCGGCGGCCGCCCTAACCCCCTTCCTAATTTGGGGTCTTTTTCCTGGTTTTTCGTGGGTCGGGTCGTGGTTCTGGTCGCGCCATGGCTGAGGCGTGTTCTCCGGTGACGTCTCGGGGTGGTGGTTTGGAGGCCGCAAGCCCCTTGGAAGCCGGTGCATCCGGTGCTTGCGGTGGTTCGGGTGGTTCGGGTGCTTCGTGGGCCGATACCGTCCGTGCGCCTCCCCGGGAGGGTGTTTTACATTTCACTCAACCTAAACTTGTTAATGGCGAGATTGTAACAACAATAACTGATGATGATGTTGCCCCGGGTCGTGAAAAATGGAACCGCTGCTTAGTTGGTCATATTATTGGCGGTAGGGTAGCTTACTCTCGGTGTGTTGCAATTGCCAATATGCTTTGGGGATCTAAGGGTCTGGAATGTGTTATCTCGGATGGGGATGCTTATTTTTTTCGTTTCAAATCTTTGGCGGCATCCGAGCATGTGCTTCGTGGTGGCCCTTGGTACATCAAGGGTCACTTTCTCTCTCTCAACCGTTGGAGTGATAATTTTGTCCCTTCGCATAACGTTACAAAACTTCCAATATGGGTTCAACTACATGGCATTCCGGTGTCGATGTGGACGGAGGGGGCGCTTAGTAACATTGCTAGTGGGGCCGGGAGGCCGCTCTACATGGACAAAGCTACCCTGGATGGAACTATGATGAAGTATGCTAGGGTGTGTGTCGAAATTGAACCTAAGGTTGAGCCGGCCAAGAAATTATTTGTTGAATATAATGGTTCTCGATTTTCGGTCAGTGTTAAGTACGAGGGTCTTCCTAAAGTGTGTCAAAAATGCGGGGTTTTTGGCCATACTTGTCCTACCTCGAACGTTGTTACCCCTCCTATTGTGAATCCTACAGAAAAATGGGTTCCGGTTGTCAGAAAAAGAAAAAAAAAGAAAAAGAAAAACAGGAACGCCGGTGGGGGCAAGGAGGTGCCCGGTGGTGATGCTGGTGGTGCTGAGGTTGGGCTGGATCTTGAAGTGGTTGCGGGTGACCGGGCTTTTGTGCCCGCTGCTGCTGCTGTTGATGCGGACCGAGCTGGCCCCGAAGCCGCTGCTGTTGTTGAGGCCCAAATTGGGGCTGTGGGCCTGGACCACGCTGCTGTTGAGGATGCCCAAGCGGGCGCCTCTGTTGGGCCTCGGGTGAACCCGAGCCATTTGGGCCCGGGTGAGGTTGCGGCCCAGCGTCCCATTGACGCTGGGCTTCCCGGCCTGGGTCCTGTTTCAGGGGGTTCTCCGCCCCCTGTTCGGCCCAGTCCGGGCCTGGCGTTTGGATCCGGACCCGTTTTGAGTTCGGCCCAGGGAGGCGGGGGAGTTTTTTCGAGTCCTGTTGCGGGTTCGGGTTCTCCTTCTCTTAGCGGGTCCTCACCTTTATCTCGGGTGGGGGCGGCTGTGACCCCTCGGGATCCGGCCATGGGGAGTGGGGGAGAGGCTGTGCGAGGCCCTTCCAAAACGGTGACCCCAACTGGGTCACGACGCTCCTTAGTCGCCCTCTCTGGTTCTTCGGCTACCCATGTTGCTCCCTCTGGATCGCTTCCTTCTTTTGTTGGGGATAGCTTGGGTCTCTCCGATCTTTGTTCTTCAGCCGATTCGTCTTCTCAGGTATCCGAGGATTTGAGCCGTGCTATTGTCCCTGACGGGGTTATTGAGGCCCCGTGTGTTTCGTCCCTTGAGCCCGTGCTCTGTACCTTGAATGGGGAGGCAAGCGTGCCCAGCTTCGTTTCGCCGAACCGTTTTGAGAGTTTGTCTCCTGATCGCGACGATGCTGGTCGTCACCCTCCAGCGGAGCGTCGTGCGACTCGAGCCAGCTCTCGGGCTCGTGGTGGTCGTAGATAGACCTTTCTTTCTCATCTTTTTCTATGATGATTGGCTCTTGGAATGTTCGGGGTTTTAACAACCCCTCATCCATCCGTGCTGTTCGCGAGTGGATTCGCTCCCACTCTCTTGGTTTGGTTGGCCTCGTCGAGACAAAGACTAACCCTGCTGATGTTGAGTCCGCTGTCTCTAGCTGTATGGATGGTTGGTGCTCTCTTTTCGCTGGCGTTAGGCAGTCTTGGTGTCGTCTTATTGTTTGTTGGGACCCGGGGATTTTCTCTGTTTCTCTTGTTAGTGAGGGAGACCAGTTTATTTCTTGCCGGGTTCAGGATGCTCGTAGGGATTGTAGCTTCGTTGTCACCTTTGTCTATGGTTTTAACGAACCGGGACCTCGTCGCGAGCTCTGGAGTTATATCAGGAGTGCTTGTGTTAGCCTCCAAGGGACCCCTTGGCTTCTCCTTGGAGATTTTAACACTTTTCTCCGTCCCAGTGATAGTTCAGGTGATTTCTCTTCCTGGCCGGGCCATATGGATGACTTTCAGGATTGTCTTTCTGAGTCAGGACTCTCCCCGCTTGCTTTTACTGGCCTTCGTTTTACTTGGGCCCGAGGAGGTGAGGGTGATGACATGCTCCTTAGACGTCTTGACTGGTGTTTAGCGAGTGAGGATTGGCTTCGTTCCTTTCCTGTTTCTCTTATGGAGGCTCTTCCCCGCACTGATATTTCCGATCACAGCGCTTTGGTGGTTAGAGGACTTGGGGATCGCCGCTCTCGGCGCATCCCTTTTAAGTTCTTTAACTTTTGGGCCGACCATGAGGACTTTTTGCCGACTGTTCGCCGTGTTTGGGATTCGCGTGTTGATGGCTCTCCCATGTTCCAGCTAACCCAGAAGCTTAAAAAGCTGAAGGGTGATCTTCGAGCTCTTAACACCAGGCACTTCAGCCATATCTCTGCTCGGGTAGAGGCAGCCAGAGATGCTTGGGTGACAGGTCAGAGGGCTCTTGACATTGACCCCGATAGTACTCTTCTGAGATCTGAGGAGCGTCGGCTTTCGAGGGAGCATTCCAGGCTTTGTCGTGATGAGGAGGCTTTCTATCGTCAGAAGTCTCGTATTCAGTGGCTCTCCTTGGGTGATCAGTGCACCCGTTTTTTCCACAGATCGGTTCTCCACAGGCAATCGAGGAACCGTATTGTTTCTATTGTGGGTGCTGATGGGTCTCGAACCTTTGATGAGGAGGAGATTTCTCGAGCGGGTGTGTCTTATTTTCAGGACCTTCTTTCTGAGCCTGGTGCCCCCCTTCAGGAGGATGTCTCTGACTTTTTCGAGGGTAGGTTGGATGAGGATCAGGCTCGCCCCCTTGTCGTTCCGATTTCCGATGCCGAGATTAAGGATGCTTTGTTTTCTACCGGTGATGATCGTGCTCCTGGTCCGGATGGCTACTCCTCCCTCTTCTTCAAGAGGGCTTGGGAGATTGTTGGTGCTGATGTGGTGCGAGCAGTTCGCTCTTTTTTCGTCTCTGGGCGCATGCTAGGTGCCTTGAACACGACCCGCATTAGTTTGATTCCCAAGGTGGAGTGCCCCTCCACTTTTGCTGACTTCCGTCCCATCTCCTGCTGTAATGTGGTCTATAAGTGCATCACGAAGATCATTGCTAACAGGCTGAAGGGCGTCCTTCCTGGGCTGGTTCATAGTTCTCAGACTGCCTTTGTCCCGGGTCGCCGTATTTCTGACAGTATTATGATGACGCAGGAGCTTATGAGAGATTATCATCGTCGTGTCTCCTCTAGATGCGCGCTGAAGGTTGATTTTCGCAAGGCTTTTGATACTGTCAGGTGGGATTTTATCTTGGCTGGTATGAGATGCATGGGTATTCCTGAGGTCATGGTGGGCTGGGTCCGTGAGTGCCTTTCCACCGCTCGGTTCTCGGTCGCCGTCAATGGCGAGCTTCAGGGATTTTTTGGCTCCAGCCGGGGTATTCGTCAGGGGGATCCTCTCTCCCCTTATCTGTTTGTCATAGCCATGGAGGGTCTTCGAGGTATTCTTCGTCAGGCGGCTACTGACCGTCGTTTCCGTTTCCACCCGGGATGTCGTCAGACCCGTCTCACTCACCTTTGTTTTGCTGATGACCTCATGATCTTCTGTCGGGGAGATCTTGGCAGTGTGACTGTGATTCGGGAGTCTTTGGATCGCTTTGCTGCCGTCTCGGGCCTTGTCTCGAACTCAGCTAAGAGCACGGTTTTTCTTGCTGGGATTGACCCCCTTACGGAGCGCTCCATTGTGGACTCGCTGGGCTTCACGATTGGTCATTGTCCTGTGAGATATCTTGGAGTGCCGCTCATCACGTCCCGGCTTCGGTTTATTGACTGCAAGCCGCTTATTGATCGCATCCTCTCGCGTATTCGGCTCTGGACTTCTCGTTCCCTTTCTTATGCTGGCCGCTTACAGCTTATCAGGTCCGTGCTCTTCTCTATCCAGGTTTATTGGTCCTCAGTCTTCATGCTTCCGAAGGCTATTATGAGTCGGATAGAGTCCATCTTAGCTGCCTTTCTCTGGAGGGGCACCTCGCTCACCCGTGGTGGAGCGAAGGTGGCCTGGCGGCATTTGTGCTACCCTCGAAAGGAGGGAGGTCTTGGGATTCGACGTCTCGAGGAGTGGAATCAGGCTTCGATCATGAAGCACATCTGGGTTCTTCTCACCGACCCCTCTTCGTTGTGGCCGCGCTGGGTTCAGGTGAACCGGCTTCGGGGGCGTAGCTTCTGGACTATCCACATTCCGAAGTCGGCTTCTTGGTGTTGGCGTCACATTCTCCAGCTCCGTGGGATCTCCTCGGGTGCTTTTCGTCATGTCATTGGTGATGGCCTTGATACGGCTTTATGGACGGACTTCTGGCTTCCATGCGGTCGGCTCTCTGAGAGGTTCTCTGCTCGTATTCTGACATCTACTGGTCTTCCCTGGCGTGCTACAGTTGCTGATATTATTGAGGGGGGTCGATGGCAGTTCCCGCAGAGCCGCTCAGAGCTCCTTCCTATCTGGGATATGGTGGACTTTAGTCCTCGGGTTGATGTTGCAGATTTTGTTCGTTGGTTGGGCCACCCCTCGGGGACTTTCACCACCAAGTCTGCTTGGGAGATGATTCGGAGTCGGCGAGCTGAGGACTCAGTCCATCACTTGCTCTGGTTCCCGTTGCATGTTCCGAGGCACTCCTTTGTGCTTTGGTTGGCTGCTTGTGAGAGACTGTGGACTCGGGATCGGATGGTTCGTCATAGAGTTCGTGGTGCTGATCTTTCGGTCTGTGTCCTTTGTGGTGCTGGGGATGAATCCCACAGCCACCTCTTCTTTGCCTGCTCTTTCTCGGCTACGGTCTGGGGAAGAGTTGCTGCCCGCTCTCTGATCTCCTGGCCCGTTCTCCCGTGGAACGAGCTCCTCACCTGGGCCTCTAGTCACCTCCGGGGACGGGGTGTCGATCACTCGGTTGCCCGCCTCTGCCTTTCAGCGTCTGTCTACATCCTTTGGTATGAGCGGAACCTGAGGATCCAGAGGCGTCAGTCTAGGCCTTCTGCTGCTGTGATCGAGGAGATTACTGGTATTGTTCGGAGTCGTTTGCTTGCTGCCTCCTCCCTTCGCGATGCTCATCGCCATGCTGACCTTCTGCGAGAGTGGGGGATTGATGTTTAGTGTACTCTTGTTTCTTTGTGTTGGCTTTTGCCGTGTTTGCTTTTCAGCTTGTTTGCTTCCTTTTGGGTTTGCATTGTAGGCTTCGGCCGTGTCTTGGGGTATGCCCCTCGTCTTCCTGTATATATCCATTTTGATATATAATATTCATCGCTGATTTATCAAAAAAAAGTTTAGGGTTTAGGGTTTAGGGTTTAGGGTTTAGGGTTTAGGGTTTAGGGTTTAGGGTTTAGGGTTTAGGGTTTAGGGTTTAGGGTTTAGGGTTTAGGGTTTAGGGTTTAGGGTTTAGGGTTTAGGGTTTAGGGTTTAGGGTTTAGGGTTTAGGGTTTAGGGTTTAGGGTTTAGGAAAGAGAGAGAAGCTCTCAAAAAGCGATTTCCGGCAGCTACGCACAGGCGGCGCTTGGTGCGCGTGTGGGTCACAGGCTGTTTTTCAACCGGCGCGTTCGGTGTCGTACGGAGGCACTCTTTGCAATTTTGGGCTCGTCGTCTCGTGATCTTTCACGAGGTATGGTCATTTGTCCAAATCCATCACTGGTTTGAGGGTGAAACACAAGTGAGCGAGGGTGGTGTGGGTCGTTGTTATGGTGCTCCGTAGGACGCGATTTTCCGGTATTTTCAGGCCGAAAACTCCATTGACGTGCCCCTTCGTCTGTCTTCTTGCTTCTTTGATCAACCTCTCATCCGTTTTGGCTTTGGGTGGTGTTGCGGCTATCCCTTTCTCTCTCTTCTCCAACTTGGCAGCTAGGGTTTCCATCTCTACTTTTGAGGGAGGTGGCTTGCATGGTGGTCCAGGGTGTCTGGTATGGTGGTTTCCTGTGATGATTCAGATTTTTTGAATTTTTTACCTCGTTTTCGTCGTCTCGTGAGTGCCATGCATGGGTGCTTCTCGTTCTGAAAAAATGGGGTTGTTTTGCCATTGTTTGTTGATTATGGGGGTGGGAAATATGTTTCTCTCTCCTCACTTTTCTCCAATGGGTTGTTGCTTTTACTTGTTTTTGTATGGTGTTTCTTTGGGATTGTATGCTTCGCTTCTCCGAACATGCTCGTGTTTGTTGATGATGATGGTCGCTGTATCCCGAGGGTTGTTGGTATTGTATTATCGTACGTACCTTGATTGCCCGGTTCCCATGGCTGTTCCGGCAGCTTTGGGGGTTGTTGGTGTCATGTTTTGGAGGTCTCTTTCTCCCTTGGTTTCTCTTTCCTTCCTGTCGTGGTGGTGACGGCGCCGGGTCAGGGTGGTTGAAGGGGTGGCGTTGGGCGGTGCGGCTGAGGTGCTAGGGTTTCATGGGAGTGCTAGGGTTTGTGTTGTATCGGGCTTGTTGATGGGACCACGTTGTGGGGCATCAGAGCCCGGTGGGAGTGGGCCTTCGGGTTCAGGATTAGATGCAAGTGCTTTACATGATACTGGGCTAGCCACTAAGGCCCGCCTCGTGGTGGTTGGGTTGAAGGTAGTGATGGACTCAAACTGGGCTAAGCAAGGTTGGGGTGTGGGACAATCGTCGGGCTGAAGATAGGGATGGCCTTGAGCCGGGCTGACCCCATCTATTTCCACTTGGACTGCTCTTCACCAGCTAGGCCGCGGAATGGGCCAAATCGAGCCACGACCCACTCTTTATGAACCGGGCCCAAAGGCCCAGTTTGTTTTGCTTGCCCGGGTTGGGCCTGACCAAATCAGGCCCACACGGGATGTTCCTGCCCGTGTTGGGCCTGATCCCCTCAGGCCCATACTGGCTGTTTTCTTGCTGAAGGGCCTGCTACTTGTTTTGGGGCCGTGTTGGGCCTGTTATCCTCAGGCCCACACAAGCCTCTCACACCAACCCAACACCACCCCCCTCCCCCCCCTCCCCCCCAGCCCAAGTTCTCTTTGGCTAGGAGGGGTCCACTTTCCCCGCTTGGACTTTGCTGTTTTGGTTCGTGTGGGTGTGTTGGATATGTTGAGGGAAGTTTGGTTTATACTGGGTCACGTTAAGGTTGAACTGTGGACCAATCATCGGGCTGATGATGGAGATGGCTTTTGGAAGCCGGCTGACTCTGTCTATTTCCACTTGGACTGCTTTTCACCTGCTGAGCCACGGAATGGACCACAAGTACCATCCATGTCCCTTCTTTTCTTTGCTTGTTTGCGACTTTGGCCACATGGCCGATTCGAGGGCTTGTTGCGAGTTGTCATGGGTTTGACAGTCCTTTGTTGAGTATGATAACACATGAATGGTTTCGAAGAAGCAGTTTCAACATCTCATTTCTCTTTCGAGACTCGGCTTGAGTGCACTCTTGTTTTTTCGGGTTTAAGGATCTTCATTGTTGTTTTTTACGCAATTGTTTTTCCTTTGTTTAGAGGCTTGTACTTAGGAGTTTCCATCCATTGATGTTCCTTTGTATTTCCTCTTTGTTGCTCTTACATGTTGTGCTTTCTTTTTGACTGCATTTGTAGGCTTCGGCCAACTTGGGGTATGCCCCTTGTACTCATGTCTGAACGTACATCGGTGCGGCTTTTTTGATATATACATACTGACTTATCAAAAAAAAAAAGTTTAGGGTTTAGGGTTTAGGGTTTAGGGTTTAGGGTTTAGGGTTTAGGGTTTAGGGTTTAGGGTTTAGGGTTTAGGGTTTAGGGTTTAGGGTTTAGGGTTTAGGGTTTAGGGTTTAGGGTTTAGGGTTTAGGGTTTAGGGTTTAGGGTTTAGGGTTTAGGGTTTAGGGTTTAGGGTTTAGGGTTTAGGGTTTAGGGTTTAGGGTTTAGGGTTTAGGGTTTAGGGTTTAGGGTTTAGGGTTTAGGGTTTAGGGTTTAGGGTTTAGGGTTTAGGGTTTAGGGTTTAGGGTTTAGGGTTTAGGGTTTAGGGTTTAGGGTTTAACTAGAGAGAGAAGCTCTCAAAAGAAAATCCAAGGCGATTTCCGGCAGCCGTAGCAGGTGGCGCGTGGCCGCGCGTGGTGTTTATGCGCCAGACTTCATCCGGCGCGTGACGGCGCGTGCGGGGTCGTACGGGGGTGCTCTTTTCAGTTCTGGAATCCTCGGCTCGTGATCTTTCACGGGGTATGGTCCTTTGTCTGTTTTGATTCTGGTTTGAGGGTGAAACACCGGTGAGTGAGGGAGACGTTTGGTGGTCGCGGTGGTTTTGCGTAGGACGCATCGTTTCCTGGTTGTTTACGACCGGAAACATCACGGGCAGCCCCTCTTGTCCGTCTCCTTGCTGTTTCGTTTCATCTCTCGCATCGTTTGAACGGCTTGGGCTTGCGGGGTCTTCATTTTCTCTCTCCTCTTGCGGCTAGGGTTTTCTCTCTTTTGGTAAGTTTCAAATTGATCTCCTCCTGATTTGGCTAGTTTAGGAAGGTCGGATTTGGTGGATCTTGTCCCCAAAATCAAGCACCTTCCTTTTTTGGTCTTTTTTATCAAGTTTTGGAAGGTCCCGATTTCTAGGATTTCATTCCCGAAATCACGCACCTTCCGTTTTTGACGCCTCTTTTGTTTTTTCGAATTTTTTTTCCTGGAACGGCGGTGGCTCCGGCTTGGTGGCTGGGCGTTTTCCGGTGACAAAATTCAAATTTCAATTTTTCTCTATTTTTTTGCCCTTTTTTCCTTGGGTTTCGCTCATGGGTTCTCATGGGAATGAGGGTTTGGGTCGAGGAAATCCGGCTGAAGGAGGGGTGGACGCCTCTTCTTCAACTACTGCAGATGACCTCTCTTTATTTTTTGTCCCCCCTAAACTCATTAATGATAAGGTTGTTACGTCTATTGTTGGGCTTAGTATATCCGAAGAAAAATGGGAACGTACCCTTGTAGGGTGTCTCGTTGGAGGTCGGGTTGCTTTCTCCCAATGTATAGCTCTAGCAAAACTTCTATGGGGGCCTAGGGGTTTGGATTGTGTCCTCTCCGATGGTGACTTGCTTTTCTTCCGATTCAACACCCGGGAGGCTTCTGAGAAGATTTTACTAGAGGGTCCTTGGCATCT